>CM039468.1:55036170-55058172 GCA_022433065.1 Begonia loranthoides
TTTCGAGTACTTGTCATTCTTTGAGAAGAAAACAGCTGCGGGATTATCATAATAAAGTTTCAGCGGTCTATCTATACTGTTGACCATACCTAGACCTCGAATTAAGTTTCGCAACCACAATGCTTGAATCGTGGCCTCAAAACACACCACAAATTCTGCCTCCATAGTGGAAGTTGTAACGACGCAGATTTTTGTAAATCCTTGAAAATGCGTTAAAATTTCAAATTTTCTTCTTTGAAAGCAAATCAGAGTGCGTCTAATCGGATCGCTACTAACTCTTCATAAAACTCGTTATAAAAAAATCTCATCTAGTAAAACTTATGCAGAAGCGTAAAGAAAATCATTTATTTAAAACCTTTGCAAAAGTGTAATATAAAAGCATTTATCTAAAACATTTCAATTTAGCAAAACCTTGCAAAGCATAAATACTTTAATAAAAGGACTTAAATGTTTAATTACAACTTTAGAAAACATAATTTCATTAAACTATTTCTCTTTTACCCTCTTTATGCCTGGCCAGCCACGATCTCCCTTGCGCGTGCAAACCCCTCACCCCTACTTGCTATTGTTCATTCTTCTTTTCTTTTCGCTACTCCTAGTTCGTGCATTCCCCATAGCTTAATGGTACCTACATCTACATCACAAGCAACTGTAAGCCCGAAGGCTTAGTAAGGAAAAAGGAAAATGCATTATGCTTATGACACTCTTTAGTTCATTTGGAATGGGGGCCACCCATACCAATTCTTTCATTACGTTTCTTCTTTCTTTATTTCTTTATTTCTTTATTTACTCGTACTTTAAGCTGGAGATTGGAAGGGTCTTAGGGGATGGAATAGTTGACCCGACTTCACCCTTTACTTGCAGCTAGGTCCCCATTCCTGTCAAGGTTGGGGGGTTCGCCTAACTGCGGACTAGTTCCGCTACCCATCCATCCCCCAACTCCCTATTTCGTCCCCTCTCCAGCTTATCCCGCCTTCGAGGGTCCTCCCCTTCCGGCGTATCCCACCTTCAGGGTTTCTTCCCTCCTTACGTATCCCGCTGAGAGGGTTTCTTCGGTGATGGACGTATCCCGCCCATCCCGAGCATTCTTGTTCTTATCGTTTTCCTCACTCATGCATGTGAGTACCACCCCAAGGGGGTACCCCCTACTTGGTTGCTATTAATGTGAATAAAATCTAGCATGATGCATGATGCTTTACAATATAACATTCATAGAAATTAAAGTGCGCATATAAAGAAAGTAACTGAATAGCAGGAATTGAAACGCAATACAATGAAGACTACCAATAATAGAACAATGCACAACAGAGAACATTCATAATATTAATTACAGGAATTAACATGCTAATTAACCTAGTTAACTTCCTAGTCCATTTACATACTCCCTACATTTATCATTTCTGGCGATTATTCTACTTAGTTATCCTAGGCGATTAACATGCTCCTGAGTTGATTACATGCTTTTATTCTACTTAACTAGTCATGCTTTGGTTTAAACTATCGTGCTTTGGTTTAACGGGAAATAACATGCTAAAGACACAAGTCATAATTGAGATTGTAAGCAATACCAAGGAGACAATAACAAAACAATTACAAAACAATCATTTACTTAGCCATTGGAACCCTTAACTCATTCACGTTTACTTCGTTCTCTTTTTATCCTCTTTATCATTCTATTCTTTAGAAAAGTAAAGCATCAATTATGTATTTGAAGTGCGTATTAAATAAAATTAACTGAAATTGAAATCACATATAAAGAGTAATAGCAACTGAAAACGCACAACAAGATAATGAATAACAGAGAACAATTATAAACCCAAACTCGAAAGCAACTTACGGATTATAAGAGACGATAGGGTAAACGTGTGAAGTTAAACATGCTCAAGTAGAATACACTTATTAAATCCGTTAGTTATCCAACCTAATAAGTTTATATGCTCAAGTTATATAGCGCTAATTTAGTCACTTAACATGTTTAAGTCTCTTCTTCATAAACCCAGATTAATTAACATACTTGAGTGAAATGAATTACATTAGTTAGGTTAACATGCCTTCTAAGTGATTAAACATGCTTACAAACTAAATAAACATGCTCAATCAATTACTTTAATTAATTATGCTAGTTCATTTACATGCTGACCATCTAATTAACAATAATTAATAGAAGCATAATGAGGACATGCTTGCAAATGGGAGCTTGCAAATAATACTTAATCAACAACTAACTAATCTATTCGACTAGCAATTTACTTAATGTGCGTAAGACTAGTTAGGGAACATGCTTGCATATTGATTATTCAATTCAATTATTCTAATTAAGTAGATTAACAGGCTCTTACATTATTCTAATAAATTATATGCTCAAGTTGAATAAACATGCTAGTTAATTAACATACTTAGCTAATTGATTTACTTAAATAATAATTATCATGCTTGAAGGAAGATTACAAATTATTAATCCAATAATCATTAGTTGGTTTACAGGCTTAGCCGATTTACATGCTCGGAAGATTATAATTACAGATTAAGTAGTTTACATGCTTTGATTAAACAATTAATTCGCCAAACTAAATTAACAATACAATTAATTGACATCAAGTAATAACAGTTCATTTGTACTTTTCATAGCATTCATCCTTTGACATTAACATTCATCATTTCCTCACTGAACTAGGCATTTGTATCACTTAACAGAGCACATCAACAACAAAAGGAAAGTATCACAACACTTGACTAAAATTACAGAACACATCAAGGACATGCAACAGAAAATCATCCCGAGACTATCATCTAATCACCAACTATTTAACACTAGTTAACAACTCAACCTACTAACACATAGCAGTAAGCATTTTAAGGCAAACAAAATACTTAACATCTGGCAGTAAACATTTTACACTAAACACGCACACTCATACTTGTGGTGTAAGACCTCAATGGCCAAAACACCCTAATCCCTTACCTATTTGAAGAACTAAGGCAAGGACAGCAGCTCCAATCCACGGTTCCAGTAGCTGCTCTCCAGCAGTTCCAAGGCAGCAGCTCACTCTCCCAACTCCTTTCCAATGCACCTCACTTCACTCACGTTCACTTAAGCACACCACAACTAACTTTCACTCTCTCACTCTCAGAGTTCCCCCTCTTGAAACCCTCTTCTCACTCTGGAACCCTCCCCTCTCGCAAGCTCTCCTCTCTATAAGGAAAAACCTAGCTGAAGGATGGATGGATGAAGGAGGGGGAGGATGACTACATACCTGGAGGGGAGACCACCACAAGTGTGGGGAGGCAGGTGGTCGGCCACGCGTAGTCTGGGAGGGGATTTGGTGTCGGGGAATCGGTTTCCTATTGGTTAGGCGTCGTTGTTCTTCTGATTTTAAACCAATTTTGTCGCTGAACTGCGATGATTCGGACGGGTGCGGATGGTATCTTCGCGTCCGCAAGACCAGATCTTCCCAGGTAAAAGCCGAGTTCGGACGAAAATTGGCGTCCTTACCCCTTGTCCGTACTGTCCACAGGCAACTTGCAGACGCGATAGCTCGTCCGCAGGTGGCGTCCCCAGTCGTTCGAATTGTCCCCAAATTTGGCCAGAATTGATGTGGACGCTACTTCTCTCGTCCTCAACGTGTCGTCTGAAACTCTCCAGACTTGAACAGATTCGATGCGGATGCCATTCTTCTCGTCTGCATCGTCCAGACCGTCATCCGCAACTCCACTGTTCAGTGAAGTCAGGACGAGAAATCTCGTCCCCAACTCGTCCTAACACCCAAAATTCCCACTTTTTTCATCTTTCCACACTTAACTCATACCCTTTAATATTTAACCCATAATTACATGTCACCAAATGACACATATAGATACGCAATGTAATGTCCTCATAACTCCAACGCTTCGATTACACCGCGTATATTGGGAAAACGTAGCGGAAATACCTCTATACTTAATGCTCAATAACACTGTTGGTAATATCCCAATAGTTATCCAACTTAAAATATCGGGATGTTACATATTCCCCCATAAATACACGTCATACAATGACACGTATAATTACGCAACGTAATACCTTAACCACTCCAACTTCTAATTACATTGTGTAAACGGGGAAAATATAACAGAGTTACTCCTAGCTTAATGCTCTAGAACGTCCTTGGTAATACCCCGATAATTACCCAACTTAAAAATATCGGGGTGTTACAGAAGTAGCAATCAAAGACTGCTTTCTATGTTTCCATGATACGGCTCCTTCGATTAATAGGAACACGTAACTAAATGTATATTTCCTCGAGTCTACACATCAGGCATAATCTGAATCTGAGTATCCCATTACTTCAAGATGACTTGATTTTCTGTACGTGAGCATGTAGTTCTTTGTTCCTTTCAAGTACCTTAGTTTCTTTGCAGCTTTCCAGTGATCCATTCTTGGGTTACTTTGATATCGGCCCAACATCCCTACTGCAAAACTGATGTCTAGTCGAGTACATGTCTGAGCATACATTAAGCTTCCTAAAGCTGATGCATATGGAATATATTCCATTGTTTTATGTTCCAAATCACTTTTTGGACATTGCATTTCACTAAATTTGTCCCCTTTCTGAATTGGAGCTACACCAGCGGAACACTTATCCATTCTGAATCTCTCTAGAATTTTATCCTTTTTGAGACAATCCTAGTAATCCCTTTTGTCTGTCACGAAATATTTCTATTTCAATCACATAGGATGCCTTACCCATATTTTTCATTTCAAAATTCTTAGAGAGAAAGTCTTTCACGTCATGTAACATTCCTTTATCATTTGCAACAAGAAGAATATCATCAACATACAATACTAGGATACTAAACTTACTCTCACTGACCTTCATATAGATATACCGATCAACAGTGTTCTCTATAAAACCGTACGACGTAATGATGTTGTTAAACTTAATATACCATTATCTGGAAGCTTGTTTTAATCTATAAATTGACTTCTTCAATTTACACACTAACTTTTCATTTCCAGGAAATGAAAACTCGTTTGATTGATCCATATACACTTCTTCCTCTAAGTCACCATTAAGAAAGACGGTCTTTACGTTCATTTGGTGAAGCTCTAAATCATAATGAGCTACCAAAGCTATAACTATTCTTCAAGAGTCCTTCTTTGAAATTGGAGAGAATGTCTCTTTATAGTCAATGTCGTCTTTCTGAGTGTAACATTTGGCAACAAGTCTGGCTTATACCTTTTGATGTTACCTTTCGAGCCACGTTTGGTTTTGAAAACCCACTTACAACCTACTCGTTTTAAACCTTCAGGTAACTCTACAAGTTCCCAGAATTTATTGTCATCCATCGATTTCAACTCTTTTTTCATAGCATTCAACTACTTTTCATAATTATTACATTTCATGGCTTGATTGAATGAGTTTGGATCTTTATCGTTACTCAAGTCACATTCTTCTTCAAGTGAATAGATCACATAATCATCAGAAATTGCTGGTCTTTTCTGCCTTACAGACCTTTGCAATTTTGTTTCTTGTGGTTGTTCACTTATAACTTTACCATCATTAATTGCCTCATCATTGACATGTTCATCTTGTGTAGTTTGAATATTCATTTGTCGTTCCAGTATGTTGTTAGATTATGATACAATTAAAGGAACAACAACTTGATGAGAAATTCAAGGTGTTGTTTCCTCCACCCGATTTTCTTGAATATTCACCTTTCGTGATTTATCACTCCCACTGAACTTGCCATTCTCAATGAATCAAGAATTTCCAGATTCTATTATTCTTGTACTATGCTTTAGACAATAAAATATGTAACCTTTTGACTTTTCCGGATAGCCGATGAAGAAACCACTGATGGTTCTTGCATCGAGCTTATTTTCATGTGGATTTACTTTTGCTGGATAACCCCAAACATGGATATGTCTCAAACTAGGTTTCTTTCCCGTCCACAGTTCATAAGGTGTCTTAGGAATTTCCTTACTAGGAACCCTATTCAACAGATATGCAGCGGTCTTTAAACCATGCATCCAACGATAAAGGGACATTACTATAATTCATCATACTCCTAACCATTTTGATAAGAGTACGATTCTGCCTTTCAGCTACACCATTTTGTTGTGGTGTTTCGGGCATTGTATACTATGCACAAATGTCTCGACTTTTGAGAAACCTTGCAAATGAACCTTTATGTTGTCCATTTTCATCGAATTTTTTTGTAATATTTACCACCTCTATCCTTTAATGTAATCTATACACACGTCCCAGTCACTAAAATCTAATTGAGGTAAATTATTACTTTTCATTAACCTCAACATCTTTTCTTTAGATATATGACCTATACGTTGATGTCATAAGAAAGCAAAACTTTCATTTATTGCACTACGTTTAATTCCAATCGCATGATCAACATTAAACAAAGATTCAATACATTTAATATTAAGATTGAAGCAATACAAACTATCTTTCAAAATACCACAACCATAATAGTATTTTTGTTTGTATAATGAAAAAACACCATTACCAATCTTAAAATTAAAACCTACATCGTCCAACTTTGCAACAGAAACTAAATTTCTACCACATTTAGGAACATAGAGACACTCTTCTAGATCCAGAGGACAATCAGTATCCAGGATCAATCTATACGTCCAAATTCCTTCTATTCGTGCCTTCATTTTGTTCCCCATAGACAATAACTTTTCAATCCCGTTTATGGGCTGGATTGAAAGAATCTCTACGTAATATGTGACACATGATTAGTAGCTCCAAAATCTAACCACTAAGTATTATTAGGTACTTCTATAATATTTGATTCAAAACATACTAAAACAAAGGAGTACCTTTCTTTTCGAACCAACCTTTTATTTTCGGACAATCTTTCTTGATGTGTCCAGCTTTGTTATAGAAGTAGCATTAAGCTCTTTTCGAAATTGCCCTTCCTTAACATTTAATGGGTCTTTTCCCTTCTTTTGGTTCTTTCTACTTGACTTTCCTTTGCTCCTATTGGCTTCCTTTTGAGACATTAGATTAACAGGTCTTTCATTTTCTTTAACCTCCCTTATTCTTAAACCAACATGGCTTTAATTTTTTGAAAGTTCCATTTTTCTTTAATGGTGGTATAATTCACCTGGAACTAGCCAAACTCAAGAGATAGAGAGTTGATGATAAATTGAACCAAGAATGATTCACTTACATCCATACCTAACGTTTTTAGCTTTGCTACCAAATTGGCCATGCTTGTTACATGATCATGAATGGGTTGCGACCAATCAAATTTCTTGGTCGTCAACTCACTCATCAAGCTCCCCACAATGGACTTATCCATAATGTCCGTTGAGAATATTCTTTAATTTTTGACATGAAGTCCTTTACATCATTCGTTTTTGGCATCGATGAATTAACATATTCAGCTATCGTCATCTTCATCAAGCTCAAACACAGCCTATTAGACTGCTCCCAAGTCTTACTGTATGACTTGTCAATTTCTGTACTGGTCTCATTAATAGCTAGTGGTCTATCACAAATCAATGTCAAGTCTAAATCCAATACACCCAGATAAAACTGGATTTGTTCAGACCAATTAGCATAGTTCAGACCATTGAACTTGAGTAAAGCATTGACGGAGGTGAACAAATTAACAGAAGTTGCAAAATACAATACATGCTCACACATTAATGTTTTGAGTAACATAATAGGATTCATATAAACATAATTTTACTTCCTTAAGTTCACCTTTGGGTAATCCTTAAAAAAATAAGTAATCATTGATGTTATAACATAAATTTTAATAGACTCATAAACATATTTAATGCAACATGTTTAATATCTTTGGATATTTAAACATATTAATCAAATACGTAAATATGTCAATTTAATATTATTAACTATAAACATTGGTCCACTTTTGGGTGACCTACTAGTTTATAATCAATAATTTCCTTTCAATAACATCACAATAATTGAACGTATAAAATCACACAATTTAATATTGATCATTTCAAACTAGGTCACTTTTGTGACTACTAAGTTTCTATACAACAATATTTAATTGAGTAAACTTTAATTTATAACATTCATAATACATTTAGAATGCATTATACAATCTGTAAATGTTCTTTGGGCTTTAACGGACGTCCTTGATCCATGACTGACGTCCTTAATTTGTAAATAGGTGGTGACGGACATCCTTTATACAATAACGGACGTCCTTAGTATGACATAAAAATTACGGATTGTAAACATTCCTGTCTGCAAGCGACCGCAAGCGTCTGTGAACGAAACTATCATAGATTCTTCCGGAATCAATTTTCTCTGAAATTTTTGAGTAATCGATCAATTCTTTCATCAATCGATTCTCTATATACATAAAATTTACGAAACCCTAATTTTCGTTTCAAACAAAATCCTTTCATTATATTCATAAAATTTACGAAAACCCTAACTTTTGTTTCAAACGAAATCCAATCAATTATACATGGTAAATCAATACGTTTTATTTACAAAACCCTAATTTTCGTTTCAAACAAAATCCTTTCATTATATTCATAAAATTTATGAAAACCCTAACTTTTGTTGCAAACGAAATCCAATTATACATGGTAAATCAATACGTTTTAACAACCTTGTTCTGATACTAATTGTTAGTATTTTCTATATTCAATACTTACAATCCTTATGTCCCATATTTAACGTTGTTGATTTAACCAATTCGTTTTCTATAATTTCGGATAAAGAATTATGTAATACCAATCATGATCCATGATAAAAGCTTTTGTTGATGATTCTGTTATCGAACTTTTTGTCGCCTTGATCATTTCTCTGTTATTGCCTCTTTGATGATCAAAAGAGCCTTTATGTTTGATTGTCGTTCAGAGGTAGATCTAATCTTTCGATTATCTCCCTTAATTAAAACTACTTACAGTTTTTCTATTAAAAATAGAATAAACAACCCTACAAAAGATTTTACTTAAATACCCTTTTAATTATGTCACTTCATTCATACCTCTTCAACCATAATTTATATATTTTAATAAGGTCAAGGAGAGGGAATCAAAACTCAATTAACTTAATTTTCTTTATACTTAAACCATTACATTAAATACATTAATATTAAGTGAACATCGTTTAATTAACATGGACCAACTTTAATAAATTATTAAAATAATCTAACAATTAAAACTTCCTTCATTTTACATATTTAATTATAATAAGCTCCACCATGAAGGGAGCTCTCAACATTTCCTCTGGTGTTGTAAAAAGATTGTATTATAAATAACTTTTAGGGTAAATGACAAATCAACCATCGTGGTTTGTGATTAATGACAAGTCTACCATTATGGTATTTTTTTTAACAAGTTAACCATTGACGTATAGGAAAATGACAAACCCAACATCGCAGTCATGTTCTGCGTTCATCGTCGTTTTTTCGGTCACCAACTCCACCACAACAATCCCATAACTATAAACATCCGCTTTAGACGTGATTGGCATATTATAAACCCATTCAAGAGTCATATAACCTCTCGTTCCTCTTTCCCAAGCGAAACCTGAATCTAGAAGCTGTCCTCTTTCTAAAAGCTCAGACAGACCGAAGTTAGCAACTTTAGTGGAATAATTTCAATTCAGAAGAATATTTTTAGGCTTGACCCTTTTGCTGTAAATAAGCCAACCCTTTTGATGTTCCTACAACAATTTGAAATCTCTTCCTCCAATCGAGCGTTTTGGAAGACAGGTTCTTGGTCAATGACCCATGCTCCATAGATTCGTAGACGAGAAGCCTGTGAGACACCGTGAAAATCTCGGTGTCTCACAAGACACCTCGAATTTTCGTGGTGTCTGCGCAAGACACCGCGTATTTCGCGGTATCTTGAGATGGTGTCTCGTCAATTTGTTAACGGAAAACGTTACCGCGATGTTAGTTTTGTCATTTTCTCATACGTGAATGATTAAATTATTAGAAAAAATACTATAGTGAGTGACTTGTCATTGATCACAAACCACATGGTTGATTTTTCATTTACCCTAACTTTTATCATTAAATATGGCCGTAGCACAGTCGAGGTGTTGTTTCTCTGCCGTCTTTCTACTTTGAAGTCATAACTCCAGAACATAGTGCAGAAGAAGCACAAAGAAAAAAGGGACACTTTCCTCGGACTCTGTTGTTCTGTTTCTTAACCAAAACTACAAAGACTGGTCATTTTTTTCAATCATACTTAGCCAGACTCCCAGTTTATAAAAAATTTTCACTTGGTATCTCCGATTGGAATATATTTAACTTTTTTTTTTTTGTTGCTGGTTCGACAACTATATCGAATCGAACAAGGGATGATTCTCAGCAATAACGACGCCGAAGCCATTTCGTCGTTATCTAACTAATGATCTGGCTAGAGCGTGAAAAAGAAAAGGCCAAAATGGCATCTTGACTGTATATGTATAGAATACAATCGAGCCAACTAAGGTATCAGTCCAATTGATCCGTGTTCTGTTGTTACATACACCAAACATTGGAAATTGATGCGAAATGTTTTATGTGAATTTAATAGAGGATTGGCTTTCCATCCATTAATATAATATTTGACGTTGTACATTGCCGTTGCAAAAGTTATGTGCTTTGTCGTTCTGTAGACATTCTGCCCTTTTGAGCGTCTTTATCTGCGAGAGTGACTGACTCCACTGCTGCTCGTCCTATATAGCGGAGAACCCATGTAGCTTTGTGAGTAGCTGAGTGACTGTAAGTTCCACCATAATTTCTGTGAAAGAGAGAGATCAATGGCCTCCATGTCTACCATCCCTCAAATCATTCAAGAATTTCAAGCAACGCCGATAGCCTCTGCTGCTGTTTGGGGTGGTCTCTCTTTGTCGATGGTCTTGTTCCTTCTCAAAGGGATTAACTCGACTCGTCGGAGAAGAGGCCATTGCTCGCTCGCTCCTGTTCCTGGTACTGATTTTCTTTCTTCCTTTTCCCTTCGCTACCTCGTCTCTGTTTTTCATCGAAACCAAGTTGGTTTATCTTTTTCTATGACTGAAAGGGGAGATCAGCTGAATTATTCGGTTTTTTTATTAAGACATCGGGAGGNGGAGCGGTCTAATAGGCTGTGTTTGGGCTTGATGAGGATGACGATGGCTGAAAATGTTAAGCCATCGATGCCTAAAGTAAATGATGCAAAGGAATTCATGTCAAAGATTAAGGCATACTCCCAATTAGACATTACTGACAAGTCTGTTGTGGGAAGCTTAATGAGTGAGTTGACGACCAAGAAATTTGATTGGTCTCAACCCATTCATGACCACGTAACGAGCATGGCCAATTTGGCTGCAAAACTTTAGACGTTGGGTATGGATGTGAATGAATCATTCTTGGTTCAATTTATCATTAACTCACTTCCAGTTGAGTTTGGCCAGTTCCAGGTGAACTATAACACCATTAAGGAAAAGTGGAACTTTCAGGAGATAAAGGTCATGCTCATTCAAGAGGAAGGGAGATTGAAGAAGTTAAAGTCTCATACCGTCAACTTAGTTATGCAGAAGGATGCCAAAGGTAGCACATCAAAGCCGCTGAGTAAAAAGAATAAGAAGAAGGGAAATGACCAATTAAAGATTAATGATGGTCAGATCCGTAAAGAAATTAAATGCTTCTTCTGCAACAAAGCCGGACATATAAAGAAAGATTTTCCTAAAAAGCGGCAAACCAATGAAGGATGACGACCATCAATAAAACCAGGGGGTTGCTCCGTGTAGACAAGTTCGTTCAAGTCACCGTGAAGAAATGCATTACTCACATCAAGTTGAGTAATCGGCTAGTCATTGGAAAAAGCCACTGAGAGAACAACTCTGATTGTGGTGTGTTTGACAACAGGGCTAAATGTCTCTAAATAATCCAAGCCTTCCGTTTGATGATAACCTTTGACAAAAGTCAAACTTTGTACCTAATGACAAAACCATCAACATTTGTTTTGAGTTTAAAAATCCATTTACAACCAACAACAAATGCATTTGGAGGTAAGGGAACCAAGGTCCAATAGTTATTAAAATGTAAAGCTTGAATTTCCTCTTTCATGGCCGCCACCCACAATGGAGACTTTGATGCTTGAAAATATGTCATAGGTTCCAAAGGCAGATTGGAAGTTGTGGTAGTCCAGGCTTGGCCTAAAGATCCCTGCCTTAGACCGTGTGATCATCGGATGTGAACTAGAAGAAACAATTACAGATTGTTGTTGTTGGTCAATGACAGCACAAGGAGAATGAGAATGAGAAAAAGAGATATGGCTCGAACTTGGAGAGGAGGTGGGAGGAGAAGAAGAGGTTGATGGCAAGGACAGAGTAGAGATAGGGGGATAAAAGGGAATCGAAATCGTAGAACCAAAAAAAGAAGGAGAAGGAGATGATGAGACATATTGGCAGGGAAAAGATGTCTCATGGAAAATGACATCACGAGAAGTATAGAGTTTATCAGATGAAGAGTGAAAAACAAAATAACCTTTATGATGTGGATTGTAACCAAGGAAGATACAAGAAACTAACCAAGACTATAATTTGTTAGTATTATAAGGACGTAAATTTGGAAAAGCCAAGCAACCAAACACACGTAAATGACCCTATGAAGGGGGAGAAGAAAATAACATTTGGTGAGGTGAAATATTTTTTAAGACAGGTGTGGGTAAGAGATTAATTAAATATGTGGCTATTTGAAATGCATAGGACCAAAACGATAGTGGCATATTAGCTTGGAAAAGAAAAGAGAGACTCACCTCAACCACATGTCGGTTTTTCCTCTCAACTTTGCCATTCTGGGCAGGAGTATATGGACAAGAGCGACAGTGGAAAATTCTATGAGCAGAGAAGAAAGTAGCTAAGGGGTGAAATTCACCACCGAGTCAGATTGCACTACTTTAATAGAGGAGTTTAGTTGATTTCGAATAAGTGTGCAAAACTGAGTGAAAACAATCGGGACTTGGTCTTTTGTTTTGAGTGGAAACAACCAAGAATAGCGGCTGTAGTCATTAATTATGAGAAGAAAATAACGATAGCTATCAATTGACAAAGTAGAAGATGGTCCCCATAGATCAATATGCAATAATCGAAGAGGAAAATTTACATGAGAAAGAGAATTAGAAAAAAGGAAGTCGATGTGATTTACTAATAGGACAAATTTCACAATTTGTTCGTAGATGTTGTTTGGAAAGAAAACTATTACAAGAGAAAGGAATTGAAGCTAAAACAGAGTCAGACGGATGGCCTAGATGACAATGCCAAAGGGAAGGATCCTTTGCAGAGGAGGAGGCAAATGCCGTGAGGATAGAAGGTGTCACGACCCAAAGACAGGCCGGACAGAATCGCCAGGTTAAGTAACCCGATCTTCGTAGAGAACCCGATCACCCAACTCAAGGGGTGTGTTTTAGCAGAAAACTTATAATATCTAGTTCGGCCCAAAACGATATGCGCCTAGGTCCTAGTAGAGATCAAGAGAAAATAACAGTGCATAAATTAAAATGAAATCCAAAATACTATCCAACAAATCCAATCCAAGAATATTAAGCTTTACAAACCAAATAGAAATGTCAATGTCCTCACCAAATAACGATAAACCACTCAGATCAAAATAACAGAACACTGCCGCTTCTGATCCTCGGATGCTCTTGCCTTTACCTGAAGTTTTAGAGGATGAGTCATTTGGGATGAGTGACTAACTTAGTAAAGTATAGCTATACTAGATGCACCTCATGCAAAATTGGTTTTTCTCTAGTTTTGAAAACAGTGTTATATTTTTCATTTTACCGTACATGGATTTTTAATTAAAATCTCTTATCATATTATAAATCTGGCTCAAAGCCATCAATGAGGCTTTTATCGAAAACTTGTTATATACGTAGACAGCTATACCTCATAAAATAGGCCATCATTTTGTTTCAATCTGAAAACATCATCAATGAAGGGGTGGTTGCTCAAGGACCCACCGACATTCATCAGAGAATAGGTGATCACCCATCGATGATAACACCTCATGAGGGAGAAATAATAATGACGGTGATCTGTAGATTCTGCACGTCACCCGAGTTGCTGGCGAACCAGTCAATGGGACACAGCTCATACGATCAAACACAAACGGATAATGTTGCTCGCTATATATAGACTTGTTTGTCAACTAAGATACCTAGAAGCTCCAAATGGACGAGGGTTGCCGATGAGCAAACTCGGGCCCTTATGCCACCCGTCAAATGAAACGGTACTTAGAATAAACAAGTCTCAGCGACTGACAACCTTCTGATCCGTGGGACAAACCTTGGCAAGGTTTAGGTAGGAGGCGTCATCACCCTCCCATCCTATTTACAACTTTCAAGATTCTTGGCTTGAGGACACGTCACCAATGCCCTATCCTTTTTTTTGTATGTACAACCAATCAACCTTCACACAGTAGAAGGTTTCAAAGGGGATAGCTATAATATCCTAAGAATATTTCCCCTCGATGAATGTAATTATGGATAAGTAATATATATCCCATGTCATGTGAATTACACATTAAATTATGTTAGAAAATATGAGGTTAGATCGTTGGAAATAATTCAAGTGTAAAAATTTAAGGAAAACTTGATAACCTAAAAAATTCAAATGCATGCGGACGATATGTGGATGGGATATCGCGTCCGCAAACGCTTGGGATGTTATGAGGATGAGGTTTTACGTCCAAATCAATTCAGACGGGTCTGAACGGATGCGGACGCCTGCGGATGGGAAGAATTCGACTTTGTCCAATTCCTAGACAGTTTTGGACGCCGCAGACTAGTTCTTCGAACGCTTTCCTTCGTCCGCAAAGGAATGCGGATGAATGCGGATGAGTACGAACGATCGTGGACACAACAATTTTAAATCTGTCCAAATTGTTGCGGACGAATGGTGAGGACACTTATTTTCGTCCGAAACCGCCATTCGGACGAATATGGGCGAGACGCGAACGCTTGCTCGCCTCCAAAAGATCAAAACTGATTGAGAAACCCATTTTAAATCTAACGTTCTCTCTCTATTTTCAAGTCCCTCTTCGCTTTTTCTTCCTCCTGCAACGACTATGAACCGTTGAAGAGTTCCATGTGGCTCCTTAACAAAGGACCTCCATCTGTTGGTATGGGTGTGTCGTTTCACTGTTTCCTCACTGCAAAGCTTATCCCTCGTTTCCTCTTTCTCCCTCTGTCTATAAGATGTAGAAGTGAGCTGCCTCTAGAGGTTATTCTGCAAGTTGCGTTGAGGTGAGTGCAAGTGGTGAGAAAGTTGTTTCTTCCTGCGTGTGCTTTAGAGTAGTTAGCAGTGTTTTGTTGCTGCTGGAAAATCCTTGGCGTGACCACTCTGTCCAAGTTCAGTTGTCTAGATTCAGTAGCTGTTGTGTGAGGACTTTGACACTACAATTCAAGGTAAGAATTTGAATGATGTAGTTGGCTAGAGGAGGCCCTACATCGCGGGGTTTGTTTGATTTGTTATTTCCTGTATGCTATGCGTTCTATCTATTATAAAGTGGAATTGGATTTTTTGGATTGTCAAATAAAAGGTTAGAGAATGGTTCTATTTATTACACATTGGATTGGATTTTGTGGATTGTGAAATAAAAAAAGGATGGTTTTGTTTCTTACAAATCGTGGCTAATATGCTGTGAATTGCTTCAAGTTTTATGAGTTATGTTTGCAAGGGAATTATGTTCTGCTGTAAGCTGGTTCTAGGATATTGACAGGATGTTGTGGATAGTTTCACTTCCCGTTAAACTTAACATGAAACTAAATCATTTTCTTGAGTAATGCAAATTAAGTGATCTATTTTTTGTTATATACATGTGTAACAATTCTTGCCAAGAACCTCTCATTTAGTTAGTTGTTAATACATGTTGATTTCTTGTTGTTATTGGATGAGTTCATTGTTTGACAATAAGTCTCTCTAGTTGATACATACTGTGACTTCCTCTTTGATTATGTATATTTTGTGCACTCTATTTGGCATCCATGCATCATCTTAGGAATTATGAAATTGTTACATATTGTATGACATAATTAATATATGTAAATAAGCTTGTGGGGGTTCGGAAAAATCGATGACTTTCTATCGGTAAACTAGCTATATGGATTCTAGAGCTTATCTTTCTCCCGTTCTAAAATCTCTGACGTCTTTCACAAAAGAGTGGATACCAGCATGTGGAACACCCCCGATGGATATATCTTCTTGTAAGAGTGACTTGTTAAGCCACATGACCCTAGAGGGTATGTCACTCCTGGCTTCCAGAAGGGATTGGCTTCTTTCTGTAATGCATTGTGTGATCATGCATTGCATTTCATTCTAATTCTTGCTGGGCTTTAGGCTCATTGTTTTTTCCCCGTGATGTAGGTGACGTTTTTGTTGATGGCGATGTATAGATTGAGGAGGAGGTGTTCCCGGATGATTCATTGGGTTATCAACCGATTTGACCTGTTGGTTATGGCTCACCGGATGTTGGTATTTTGATATTAGTATATTAGTAGGTTTTGAAAAGTTGTAAATGAACTGTTGACACTAACTTTATGGAAAACTGAACTATGTTTGTTTTGAAATCTTATTTTCTAGCTGACTTGACTTTGATGTGTTTTTGTCAAATTGAAATTATTCGTTTTACATGATACATGTTGAATATATAAGAATATGATTTTATAAATAAAAAAAAAAACAAAATGTTTTAAAGAAACAGGGCTTTACAATAGCCTCGTGATGCTTTAGCGCTAAAGTACCTAAAGTATCAAAAAGATTCATTCTCCAATATATGCACAATAATTTTAAAACATGTACATAAACTAAAATGTGAGAAAATATACATATACATAAAAACTGACATGCTGTCGAACATTCCCCATCATTTTTCAAGTGTAGTATCCCACAAAATAATCATTTTGAAAAGGGATGCAATACAATGCAAGAAGTATAGAAATCCCTACCTTTTCGACATTGTTTCTTGTTGAGCGGAACAACCGTCTCCTCGAGAATGGTAGCACACTCACCGAAATCGTCCAAGTCTGACAAAGGTGCGGGAACTTATGAATAATTTCTAGAAAATAAATGGAGGGTCATGTACCGAGAATAGGAGCCCAACCGAAGTGTAAGTGCCCTATTTAAGAATCTCAATAAAAATTTTTCAAACTTCATCTAACAATATTCTTTAACCCAAAATCTAAGTTTAAATACATAAACAGTTTTTAAAATCCAAAGTCTCATTTCGTTAACATGATAGATCTCACTTCAACCAACACCGAAATTGAGACCAAACTTACCAGGTTTCATTACAACCATAGTCTCAAATTTTCTCAGCAAAATGGCTAACTAAAATCCAAATCAGACCCATAAACCAGTTAAACCTTCAACTTCCACAAATTATTTTACTCACAGGGAACAACATTAAAGCAGAATCCAATTCCTATTCAAAACTAACAATATCAACAATAACAATATATCTTCAGCCATCTTCTATGATTAAAGTAATTTAAACAAAAACCTAATAGCTACACCATCGATGGCAGCAAGTAGAAATCATCTGCAATCCAATTACAGAATTTCAGCACAAAATAAATTCTGACAGAAGCAATGAATCGGCCCTATCTCATTACAGCAACATAACAAAACCAACAACCAATATATCCCAACTTCATCAGTGAACCAAACAACTAGAACAATCCTAGAAACCATTTTCAAAGCAGAAATTCAACTAAAAATCCCTCCAACAAAATAGAATCGGACTCAATCCCAAATTGCAGCAAAAATCCAACAAGAGCAGTAAATCATCCCAAATGAAAAGGAATCAGAATCCAACACCCAAAACGAAAACGAATTCACATTCAAAAATTAAAAATGAAAAGAGTCGACTGAAGTTTTCTCACCAATAGAACAGAACTGAGGTTCTGTTTCACTCACCAAAATAGGAGGTCAGACCCGGTTGGAGCTCCTTCTTCACCAGAGGTCGGAATGCTCGAACAGAGCTAAACCTTAGCCCGGAAGCAACAAATTTATTCTCACTAGTTACTAAAAGAATGTTTTATTGAAGAACACTTGGCCCTATTCAAGGAATTAGTTTTGGATTTGGAAACTATGAGATGCAAGTACGATGAGGAGGATGTAGGGTTGATTCTACTATGCTCGTTACTTGCTTCATATGGTTCTTTTAGATATACGATCTTATATAGTAGAGAAGGTTTAACTCTGGAAGATGTTTTTGGTGCATTGTTATCAAAGAAGAAGATGAAGTAGATTGTTGTTGGATCTGAGTCTCGAGCGTGAGAGATTCATCATTCATGAAAGAACAAGAGAGTCAAACAACAAAGATAGTGATAATGTTCAACGTTTGAAGGGCATATTAAAGTCAAGAAACTGTGATAGAACCTGTTACTTTTGTCAGAAGAAGTGGCACATCAAATCCGAGTGGTGTAAACTATAGAATGAAATAAAAAGAGCTGTTGAAAAGGGAAAACAACCAAAGATATCTGATGAAGTTGTTGTGCAGAAGAAGAAAACAATAGTGATTAAGATCTTTTAGTTATGTCAGAGGAACACTCAAAGTCAAACAAATATTAGATTTTAGATTCAGCTTGTTCGTTTTATATATGTTACAATCAGAATTAGTTTTCGACATATGAGATCGTTTCAGAAGGTGATGTGATGATGAGTAATAACACGCATTGGAAAGTAGCTAGTATTGGTACCGTTAGAATCAAAATATTTGATGGAGTTATCAGGACACTTGGTAATGTGCATCACGTTCCTGTTTTAAAGAAGAATTTGATCTCGTTCAGTACTCTGGATTTGAAAGGGTACAAGTTCAGCGCTATATGTGAAGCTATGAAGATCAGTAAGGATAGTCTTATCATGTTAAAGAGACACAAAAACTTTACAAATTTATATATGTTGCAAGGTTCTACAGTAATTGGTAATAAGACTGCAAAGTTTGTGAATCCATCTTCTATAATATTTTTTTAGAAGACTAAGAAGAAGTTAGGTTTTCAGGTGAAGTTCAAATTGGTATCTGAATCTACATCAGAGCTGATACATCCATTTATTATAGATGTTCAGGGTGATCTAATCACCACATCATCAATAGTTTCAGTCACGTCAAAGTGGTATCGTCAAAGACAGAACCAAAAGGAATGGTAAGGCTCTACGACGATATAGTGAAACTACTTCAGTGCGTTATGCATTGAATGTGTTTGAGAGAAATGATTCCAGTGAGTAGTCTTTAACATATTCAACTGCAGTTCGTTGAAACATCTTTAATTTTCGGTGATACCATGGAGGAGATGTGATTTCTGTTAGCCTTTTTGTTAGGCTTAGTTTTATTTTGATGATGACCAAATAGTTTAATTTGATGAAAATAATAAGTTGGTTAATTGTGTTTTTATTGATAATGTATTTAATGTTTTATCATTATATTTATATTCATATTTATTAGAAATACCCTCAAAACGGATACTACTAATGTGCTAACATGTCTACCTAAGTCCATGTAGTGAAGACATATTATTTCGGGACTTAAGCAAATCAAGAATGTGAAAAAGAAGCTGCTCAGTAAGAAAGGGTCGACCGCACAGTCGATCGCGAAATGGACAAATTACTTTGAAGGTCGACCTCGAAATGGGAAAATAAGTTCTTCAAAGGAAACAGTCGACCTCGCGGTTGACCTAATGTTCAGCAGCAAAAAAAATAGCTTGCTGAAATTTTCTGCAATGAAGAAAACAATCGACCGGGTTGCCAAAACGGTCGAACGCGTAGACTGAAATCACAACGGTCAAATCCCAACGGACAGAACTTCAACGGCTAGTAAAAGGGTCGACCGTTTAAGGAATAAGGTCGACCGCTTGAGCAGTGTCTATATATTGAAGACACTCCAAAGCTCAACGTAACGAACGGATATTCGAGGCGAAGCCCTGCCAAATTCAAGACTTGAATATACACCACTGTGAGCTTATTGTAAATTCAATTCTCCATATTCCAAACTTGAGAATTACTTTAGGAGAATTTAGATTAGTTAGATTTGAGCTTTAACTTTCAGTATCTTATTTGCGTTAAATTTGTAATACCCCGAACTTTTATATCAGAATTTAATAAGGATGATTTAAAGAGAAATTGGAATATTTGGATAATTATTGGGATATTATCAAGGACATAATCGTCAATCATAATTATCAAGTGATACTTGAAATAATCAAAAATTTGGATTCGGGTTAAGAATAATTTAATTAAATGTAGTATTTAATTAAATTATTAATGAGGATAAAAAGAATGATTTAAATTGATAAAAAATTAATAGAGTGGATTAATTGGAATTTAAGGATTTAAAAGAAAAATAAATAATTAAATAAAAATTAAAAATTAAAAAAATGGCATTTGCCATACTAGAAGACAGAACGGGGGAGGGAGAGTGAGAGATTGACCGAGAGAGGGAGAGGCGAGGGCGAAATCGGTGAGACGGCTGGAGCGCCGGCAACGCGAACGACTAGCGGAGGACGGCGACGGCGAAGGCTTCGGGCGACGGCGAATGCCACGAGTGGTGATGGTCGGCGTGCGGTGGCTAGCGTCGTTCGTGGGCTCGGATCTAGGGCACAAATTTGACAATTTTGCAGGATGAATCGGAGATCCCGCGAAGTGGGGTTTCCGGCGTTGGTTCGAAGTAAGTCGATCTCTTCTTCTCCTCCACATTTTGTTGACTGATTGTTGGCTGGAACGACTTGTCGTTCACGGAGAAACGATTGAAGGCCGAAGATTTAGCCGAAAAATCAGGATCTGCTTTTGACCCAGTTGGATTGCACGCTACCGACACTTTGCTGGAATGGGTTGAATAATTGAAAAGGAGACAGGAGCATTGATGAGGCTGTCAACCCGCTTTAGAAAAGTTGAAGTTAGCTGTTGGGTTGGAAGGAATTAAAAAGGAAAGAGAGGAGAGTTACAGAGGGTGTCCTGATGCTTGGCAGTACTGGCCGAGAGCTGAATTGGGAGGAGGCTTCGGGTCTGCCCTGTCTGTTGAGGTTTCCTCTCGGTTGTGTTGTGTTAGTTTGATAGTTTTTGTTTAAGATAAAGTCCAACATTGATATTGCTTAATCATTGGTTCTGTTTTGGATGTTAACTCCCATGTTGGCGTTGAGTAGTATTTTAGGATGTTGTAGGTAACTTTGAGATATTTGGTTGATTATATTTACCTTCTGTTGTTAAATGAGATATTGTTGATGCTCTATTGGACGATGGATTGTTCTATTCATGGAATAAATGTTCTCTGCCTCTATTTGTTAAACATTTTGAATGGAAAAAAAAAAAAACATACCCTGTTGGATGCTTGTTTAGATTTCTAGCTCTGATGTTGGATGTTGTTAGTTGACAGCTTTGTGATGGTCTTTGGCTCTGTTAGTTGACCTTTGTTAGTTTATATCCCATGAATCTGAGATTTGGATTTTAGTTGTCTACTGTTGGATGAATCTGGAAATGTTTTGTTCAATTCATTCAAGAAACATGTTTCGAACTAATATTCCATAAGGGTTATGGATGAATATAAACATTTTGTTGGTTGTGAAAAATATAGTGGGAAAGAATATGCTGCATTTTGGATTTTTAGTTAGATATTGGTTCCTTGTTTAAATGTGAACCATGTTGGAATAATTTATTAGACGTAGGTTGCCGTATACATAACTTGTTCTTTGTTGGACTTATGTTTATGGATCTCATGATGGAAATGATTAAGCTACTATTTGGATATAAACTCGTTAGTTACAGCTTTGATGAGGCACTCTATTGGTTTTGATTCACTCTATTTTAGGATAAGTATATTTGAATATTGGATTAAGTCATTATACATCCCAGACCTTGATTCAATATTATTATTTGGACATTTATATATGGGTCTATAATCTATTGCTGGAATCACGTTGACATTCGATACGCATTAAATTTAGTCGTTATCAATCGAGATTCATTAATCAATGAAGGTTTCGTTTAAGAAACTCGAGTAGATGACGTATAAAGAATAAGAACATAAAAGAAGGTG
>CM039468.1:55068168-55146005 GCA_022433065.1 Begonia loranthoides
AATATTATAGAAGTACCTAATAATACTTGGTGGTTAGATTCTGGTGCTACTACTCATGTTTCTCATGTTACGCAGAGATTTCTTTCGATCCATCCCATAAACGGAACTGAAAAGTTCCTGTATATGGGGAACAGATGAAGGCACGCATTGAAGGAATTGGAACGTATAGACTGATCCTGGATACCGGATACCACCTGGATCTAGAAGAGTGTCTTTATGTTCCTAAGTGTGTTAGGAATTTAATTTCTGTTGCTAAGTTGGATTGTAAAGGTTTTCTTTCAAGATTGGTGATGGTAGTTTTGCAATGTACAAACAAAAATACTGTTATGGTTATGGTATTTTGAATGATGGTTTGTATTGTTTTAATCTTGATATGAAATTTAAGGAATCTCTGTTTAACGTTGATCACATAATTGGCTTAAAGCGAGGTGCAACGAACGAAAGTTCGACTTTCTTATGGCATAAACATCTAGGTCATATATCTAAAGAAAGATTAATGAGGTTAATGAAAAATGACATTTTACCTCAATTAGATTTTGATGACTGGGACGTGTGTATAGATTGCATTAAAGGAAAGCAAACTAAACACACATCAAAGTATCCTGCCACAAAGTCCATTCGACATTCCTTCATGGAATGGAGAAAAGTATTTTATCACCTTTATAGATGATTTCTCACGTTACAGTTATATATATCTACTGCATGAAAAGTCTCAAGCGATGAACGTTATAGAAGTGTTCATCAATGAGGTGGAAAGGCAGCTAGATAGAAAAGTAAAAGTAGTGAGATCGGATAGAAGTGGTGAATACTATGGAAAATTCGATGAAAGTAGACAAAACAAAGACCCATTTGCAAGGTTCCTCGAAAATCGAGGCATTTGTGCACAATACACAATGCCGGGTACACCACAACAAAATGGTGTAGCTGAAAGGCGGAATCGTACTCTTATCGAAATGGTAAGAAGTATGATTAATAATAGTAATGTACCTATATCGTTGTGGATACACGGTTTAAAAACCGCTGCATATCTGCTGAATAGGGTTCCTAGTAAAGCAGTTCCTAAGACCCCTTATGAACTATGGACGAGAAGGAAACCTAGTATAAGACATCTACACATTTGGAGATGTCCAGCAGAAGTTAGGATTTATAACCCACATGAAAAGAAGCTCGATGCAAGAACCATTAGTGGTTTCTTCATCGGCTATCCGGAAAAGTCTAAAGGGTACATTTTCTATTGTCCAAAGCATAGTACAAGGATTGTAGAATCTGAAAATGCTCGATTCATTGAGAATGGCATGTTCAGTGGGAGTGATGATTCACGAAATGTGAATATCCAAGAGAATCGGGTAACAGAAACGACACCCAATAGTTCTCATCAAGTTGTTATGCCATATGTTGTATCACAGTCTAACAACATACCGGAACAACAAATGGATATTCAACCCACGCAAGGTGAACGAGCTAATGATGAGCATGTTAATGTTGATCAAGTCATAAGTGATCAACCACAAGTAACAGAATTGCGAAGGTCTATAAGGGAGAGAAGACCAGCAATTTCTGATGACTATGTGGTTTATTCACTAGAAGAAGAATGTGACTTGAGCATCGATAAGGATCCAGAATCATTCAATAAAGCCATGGAATGTAATGATTCCGAAAAATGGTTTAATGCTATGAAGGAAGAGTTGAAATCTATGGATGACAAAAAAGTTTGGGAACTTGTAGAGTTACCTGAAAGAAAGAAACGCGTTGGTTGTAAATGGATTTACAAAACCAAACGTGATTCGAAAGGTAACATCGAAAGGTATAAGGCCAGACTTGTCGCCAAATGTTACACTCAGAAAGACGGCATTGACTATAAAGAGACTTTCTCTCCGATTTCGAAGAAAGACTCTTTAAGGATATTTATGGCTTTGGTGGCTCATTATGATTTAGAGCTTCACCAAATGGACGTAAAGACCGCCTTTCTTAATGGAGACTTAGAGGAAGAAGTATATACGGATCAACCTTTGGGATTTTCCTTTTCGGGAAATGAAAAGATGGTATGTAAGCTGAAAAAGTCAATCTATGGATTGAAACAAGCTTCTAGACAATGGTACATTAAGTTTAATGATACCATTTTATCATACGGTTTTATAGAGAACACCGTTGATCGGTGTATCTATATGAAGGTCAGTGGGAGTAAATTTTGTATCCTAGTATTGTACGTTGACGATATTCTGCTTGTTGCAAACAATAAAGGGATGTTACGTGATGTTAAGGATTTTCTCTCAAAGAATTTCGAAATGAAAGATATGGGTGAGGCATCCTATGTTATTGGAATAGAAATATTCCGTGATAGAAAGAAAGGATTGCTAGGATTGTCTCAGAAAGGTTATATCGAGAAAATTCTTGAGAGATTTAGAATGGATAAGTGTTCCGCTGATGTTGCTCCAATTCAGAAAGGGGACAAATTCAATTTGATGCAATGTCCAAAAAATGATTTGGAACGTAAGGAAATGGAACTTATTCCATGTGCATCAGCAGTAGGAAGCTTAATGTATGCCCAGACATGTACATGGCCAGATATAAGTTTTGCAGTAGGGATATTGGGCCGTTATCAAAGTAATCAAGGATTGGATCATTGGAAAGCTGCAAAGAAAGTACTCAGGTACTTACAAGGAACAATGAACTTCATGCTCATGTATAGAAAATCGAGTCAACTCGAAGTGATTGGATACTCAGATTCAGATTACACCGGTTGTGTAGACTCGAGGAAATCTACATTTGGCTACGTGTTCATGTTAGCTGGAGGAGCCGTATCATAGAAAAGTGGAAAGCAATCTACGATTGCCACTTCCACCATGGAAGCTGAATTTGTAGCTTGTTTTGAAGCTACAATTCAACCATTGTGGTTGCGGAACTTTATTCAGGGTCTAAACATGGTCGAACGCATAGAAAGACCGCTGAAAATGTATTATGATAACTCCGCAGCTGTATTCTTCTCAAAGAATGACAAATACTCGAAAGGAGCAAAACATATGGACTTAAAGTACTTGGCAGTCAAAGAAGAAATACAAAAACAAAGGGTGTGCATTGAGCATATAAGTACAAGCTCAATGATAGCTGATCCGTTGACAAAAGGATTGCCACCTAAAACCTTTAAAGAACATGTTGTAAAGATGGGTTTAGGTGACAAGTCTATGTGATTGTAAAAGCGTAACTTGTATCTTATAACACTTATGAATTCAATGAAAGTAAAGTTTTTGTATGTCAATTTATTATTCATGTTATTGCTATGTACAATAATTAGTTATGAATAATATATGAAGGGTTTATAGTGTTCTTTAATTACAGAATTAATGAATTGTATAGTTTGTGATACATGGAAAGAATCATGTTGACATAATTCATTTGTGTCAGCCATGATTCGATTATGCAATTCATTATGAAAAGATAACTTGATATAATTCACTTTAAAGTACATTATATTAATTAATTGTGAATTCGAGTTATGTCAGCTGGAATTAGCTGAAGCAGCTGAAATGTACTAGCTGCAATATCAATTGATATTAAAGTTTATAACATGGCCCAAGTGAGAGATTGTTAGATTATTTAATTATAATCTATGTAAATATGGTCCATGTTAATTAATGTTGCATTGACTTAATATTAATGTGCTTAATGTGATGGTTGTTAAGCATTAAAGACATTAAGTTAATTGAGTTTTAATTCCCTCACCTTAACCTTATTAAATGTGTATAACGTATAGTTTGAAAAGATATGATTGAAAATGCATGAATGAAAAGACATGTATGGAAAGGTATCTTTTGTAAAGGTGTCTTCTTCAATCACCTAGGGGAGAAAATTACTGATTCATTCGAACCAACGAACTCTCTCGAAAAATTCTCTCTCAAATCAAATCACGATATACGGCGTTTCTGTATCATCGGAAGAGACGACTTAAAGGAAAGGTCTTAAGGCTGATAAACAGAACTCAACATCTTCTACAAAAGCGTTTTATATCATGGACCAAGGTTGGTAGATTTCGTTTAATAAATGAACGGTTAAATCAATCACGTTTATGGGAATTAAAGATTGTTTGCATGAATCGGTTTAAATTGCTTACAGTTTAGTCATGCTTACACCTCTCGTTGCAGGAACCTTCTTCCGAGTTGAAACTCTTGCTGGAATTCTAGCTGGATTCCTCGTTTCTGGCGTGCCAGCATTCTAGAAGTTCATGACCAATGTTTAACTGCAAAACGTTCAAAAAATGGGGTATTTCAATAATATTAACAATGTTAATTATATACTTTTAATTATATGCCAGACAATTTAAAAATCAGAGCACTATTATAACTAAATAACATGACTATACCACAATTAGCAGTACTCATCCACCTACAAAACATATTAACAATATCAAATTAAACTACTCACAAAACCATCATAGTTCAATAATCATAGTAAATATGTATGTTTCATTTTTAGCTTGAATATGATGTTTTGAAGCACTCAACCATTTAGTAAGGATGCTAATTAATTAGGTGAGCGTCAGCATATAACAAATATAACTTAAATCTAATGTCTAATTTTTCATTGATAAAATGTCTGCCAATGTCAATATGTTCTATAAGATTATATTACATTGAATTATGAACTATTATGATTGCAAACTTATCATAGTAAAATTTCATAAGATCATCTCACTTAATTCGTAAATCATTTAAGATAATTTTTAACCAAAATAACTAACATATAGTTTTGAGTCATTTCTCGCAATTCTCTCTGCATTAGATCAAGAGACGCTACCTTCTTTTTGCACCTCCATGTTGGGAGATTTCCACCAAAAAATGCAAGCTAGCCTGACGTGGTCCACATTTGTGTAGGACTCCAGTAGTAAACCTCTGTTTCATTTAAATAAGACAAACATGGTAACACTCAATCGACTACAAATGTGGTTATCCAAACAAATAACCACATTTTACTGTTAATAATTGCGAATTGCGAATGATATTTTCATTAATAATATAAAAGGTAACTTATCAATCACAATTATTCTAACCAATGTATCTCGATATTTTTTTGCACTAAATGATTTTACTGTTAAAGAACTAACTTTACTTGCTCTTACAATCTCTTTTTTATAAAACAATATTGTTTTCTGAGTCTCGTTTAAACTAACCAACAATTACTAACATGTTTGTTCAAGTTTGAAGTCTCATTTCTTACTGGATGACATGCAAAGTGATCAATTATGACACAAAAAATTGATATTTTTTTTTTTGCAAAGACTAATTTGCATCAATGAAATGAGCAGTCACAACTATATATAGAAGTTCACGTGTCAGTTATTAAAACATATTTTTCCAGGCAATTGAGAAAAAAAGACATTTAGATTATTTTTTTCTTATGTATAAAGCTTGAAAATATCATTCGCAACAGTTTTGTGACAAAGAATAATAAATTTTGACTCCAATTTATTTGAGTATTCTATAAAAATTTTTTCATCAACAATGTAAAAGGTAACTCATTAATCACAATTATTCTAACAATGTATCTCGACATCTTTTTGCACTAAATGATTTTATTGTTAAAGAACTAACTTTACTTGCTCCTACAACCTTTTTTTTATGAAACAATATTGTTTTCTGTGTCTCGTTTAAACTAGCCAACAATTTCTTACAATTACTAACATATTTGTTCAAGTTTGAAGTCTCATTTCTTCTTAGATGCTAAATGATCACTTTGCATGTCATACAATAAGAAATGAGACTTCAAACTTAAACAAATATGTTAGTAATTATAAGAAATTGTTGGCTAGTTTAGACGAGACACAGAAAACAATATTATTTCATATAAAAGAGGTCATAGGAACAATTAAAGATGATTATTTAACAGTAAAATCATTTAGTGCAGAAAGATGTCAAAATACATTAGTTAGAATAATTGTGATCGATGAGTTACATTTGAATATTTATTGATGAAAAAAGTTGTATAGAATACTCTAATAAATTGGAGCCAAAATTTATTGTTCTTTATTACAAAACTGTTGCGAACGATATTTTCAAGCTTTATGTATAAGAAAAAAGTAATCTAAAGATCTTTTTTTCTCAATTGTCTAGAAGAATATGTTTAACAACTAACACGTGGACTTCTATACAGAATATAAATTACATGATTGTGACTGCTCATTTCATTGATGCAAATTAGTCCTTGCAAAAAAAAATTATCAATTTTTTTGTGTCATAATTGATCACTTTGCATGTCATTCAGTAAGAAATGAAACTTCAAATTTGAACAAACATGTTAGTAATTGTAAGAAATTGTTTGCTAGTTTAGACAATGTAGACGAGACTCAGGAAACAATATTGTTTCATAAAAAAGAGATTGTAAGAGCAAGTAAAGTTAGTTCTTTAACAGTAAAATCATTTAGTAAAAAAATAGTTACCTTTTATATTATTAATGAAAAAAGTTTTATAGAATAATTAAATGAATTGGAGTCAAAATTTATTATTCTTTATCACAAAACAATTGCGAATGATATTTTCAAGCCTAATGTACAAGAAAAAAGTAATCTAAAATTTTTTTTTCCTCAATTGCCTAGAAGAATATGTTTAACAACTGACACGTGGACTTCTATACAAAATATAAATTACATGGTTGTGACTGCTCATTTCATTTATGCAAATTAGTCTTTGCAAAAAAAGATTATGAATTTTTTTGTGTCATACCTAATCATAAAGGAGAAACTATTGCTATGATTATAAAAAAATGTTTATTAGATTGGGGAATAAAGAGAGTATTAACTATCACCGTTGACAACGCCTCTGCCAATGAAGTTGCTTTGAACTATTTTGTTAAGACAATTAAAAACTAGAATGATTTGGTACTTGATAGAAAATTTATATGCGTCAGATGTTTAGCTCATATTGTAAATTTAATTGTTTGCAATGACCTAAAAGAGCATAATGATTCTATTATGAAAATTCGTAAAGCTGTTAAATATGTCAGGTCTTCTCATTCTAGGATGCAAAAGTTTACAGCATGTGTGAATAGTGCAAAGATTAGAAGCAAAAGTAGAGTGTGTCTTGATGTTCCAACTCGATGGAATTCAACATACTTAATGTTGGATACTGCTGAAAAGTTTAAAAAAACTTTTAAAAAATTGAAAAAATATGTATATGAATTTCTTCAATATGAGAATGTAAAAGTTCCTCCTCCATATGAAAATTGGTGTGTCGTTCGTCAATTCATAGTATTCTTGAAAGTATTTTATGACGTGACATTAAAAGTTTCGTCGACTTTACGTATTACCGCCAATGTTTTTTTCTCAAAAATATGTAAATTTCATAGAGTTAACAAGA
The DNA here is from genome assembly GCA_022433065.1 of Begonia loranthoides. NCBI lineage: Eukaryota > Viridiplantae > Streptophyta > Magnoliopsida > Cucurbitales > Begoniaceae > Begonia > Begonia loranthoides. The sequence goes on from CM039468.1 coordinate 55,075,515, forward strand.
AATTTGCTACAAATGATAACTCATCTCTAAAAACCATGACATTTAATATGCAAATTAAGTACGAAAAGTATTGAGAAAATTTTAGTAAGGTCAATCACTTTATGTATGTCGCTGTTGTGTTTGATTCACGATATAAGATGAAATTCGTAAAACATTGTCCATTGAAATTATATGGATTGAAGATGACAAATGATTTGATAATGGAATTAGAACATACAATTAGAAAGTTGTATTGTGAATACAAAATAGATTCGCCAACAAATAACATAGAGCAAGCTTCTACTTCTAGACCTGTGGTTGAAATTACTCATGACAATTTAGATGATGACAAGTTTAAGTCAGCATTTCATGCAAAATTGAACAATAAAGATGAGTTTGCCAATGAAATAAAGTTGAAAATTATTTATCTGAAATGGATTATATGAGTTAGTAAAGAATGCACACTACAGAGTGTCCAACTTTGAGTAAAATAGCAAGGGATATGTTTGCTATTCCTATTTCAATAGTTGCCTCAGAATCGGCATTCAGCTGTGGTGGTCGAGTGTTAGATTCCTTTTAAAGTTACTTAGCTCCAAAAACTGTAGAAAGTCTTATTTGTCTTCAAAGTTAGATTCGTGATTCTAATGAATCTACAAATATTTACGAATAATTGGAAGAAGTCATGCAATATGAAAAATGTATAATTATTTATATTTGTTCTATGCAATATTAGTTTTTTTTAAATATTAGTCAGTAATTCTAATTACTTTTTTTTTGTAGATTTGGATGATTTTATTATGACAACAAACAAATATTGATATTTTCAACACTTATTTTCTTTCAGGTGATAGTGTTTCTGTTGATTTGATTTTTGTATTTGAATATTCATTTTATTTGTCATTTATTAGTATTAATTATACTATTGCAGGAGCTTGCCTTTGGTTTACGAAGAAAAGGTATTCGCGTCGACTTTCCCACCTCCGATTTGATTATCTTTGTCGTTGTTTGAGTTTGATACAAACTGGGAAATTTAGTACTTTAGTTTTGAATCAATGTATTTTTTGGGACTTTATGATTTCCAATTCATAGCATGGTAAAATAGATACTAAATGACAATATTATAGAATTTATGTAAACTTCTGTCTACGATTAGTTGAAAATTACTCGAAAGTATCTCGTTAGAATGTCTATAAAAGTAGGTATGGATTTGTACTTTTGGAGTGTGCAATTCATCATAAGACGCTAATATTTATCATGGTGAGTAGAAGAATCACATTTGTTGTCATAACCAAAGTTATATTTTCAATGTTTCCACTTTACTGGAATCTGTTTTGTATTTTCAATGTTTTCATTGATGTTACAGAGCAACACAATTTGTGGTTTACAGATTTGAAAAAAAGCTCAAAACAAAATTTTAAATTGTCTTTGCAAATTTGAAAAATAATCTCAAGTCAACACAATTTGAAGTTTACATATTTGAAAAACAAGCTCAAAACCAACCAAAACCAAGCCAATCCGATTTAAAAACCAAAAATCAGAACTGAAAACCAAATTTCAAAAACCGAAACCGAAACTGAAACCGAACCGTTGAAAACTGAAATCGAGGTTTGGTTTTTAAATCCGTTTTCAAGTGTATTTAAAATGCATAACCAAACCGAATAGGTTTAGTTTTGGTTCGGCCAAAAACCAAACTGAACTGAACCAAACCGAACCGAGCTGATTCCATCCTTAGTCTTTAGTGGGGTTTGCCCTACCACCAAGTTTACCGACAATTCTACAGGAAATGGAAATAAATTGGGCAAATCCTTCTCCACCCCTTCTGATGACTCTTCCTTACTTTCCTCACCAACATCGTGATAAATAAGCACTTACAACTCACGACACATGCAACGATTACTAATACTATACTTCTCATCACACTGGTAACACAACCCCTTCTCTCGTTTAGCTTGTAATTCTACATCGGTTAACCTTCTATACTGAGTGTTTGTCTTGATAGCTACAGGTTTCACAACAGCCTGCCTACCCACTGACATCATTACTCTTCATCACTAGGGTACAAGTTGGGTCTAGACTAGCCATGGTAGTCACTGACCAGATAGCATAAGTAAAATTTGAGTTTGCAAAAGATGTTTGATCGAGTCTCCCGGTTTCCCCCAACATTTTTACTACCTCGAAGGATAGCTATTTTGTCCTCAATCCGCTGTGCTATTTGCATAAGTAGACTTAACCCCATGGGTCTTAACATCAACAATTTTGCCCTAATATATGTTCGTAATTCGTTAATAAATTGGACTTCTAACATGTGATCAAGGATGTTACGAAATGGAGCTGTCAATTTCTCAAATTGCAACCTATACTCTCTCATTGTACCCTCTTGCCAAATTGCCAGAAATCGTTCCAATAATGTTCCTTTGTGTGAAGAGCATAATCGGTCTAATAGTCGTCCCCTTAAATCAACCCAATTACGAAACAGTTGTTGATCATTCTCCCCCTGAAACTAGGTGAGAGTCTCACCTTCAAAATATACAACCACTACATCTAATTTCTCAACTTCTAACCAACATTGTAAGGCAAAAAACCTCTCTAATCGATACACCCAATCAATCATTAAGATCACCACCCTCAAACACTAGCATCTCTAATTTTCTCATTCTGTTTTCTCCTGCCAACACCCTAGTCATCTCGATCATCCCACGACAAGAGTCATTGTCGCTCACAAGCGCTCGTTCCATCTGCTAACGCCGAACGTTGTCGTTGGCCCTCTGCGCGAACTCAGGTAACCCCCGTCAACTTCTCATTCTTTTGCCTTTTTTTTTTGTTTTCCCGATTTAGTGACCTTCAAACTACCCTCGTCCAACTTTTGCGACTGCGACACAGAGAGAGCGACCAATCATTCAAGGGTCGAGGCCACGTTGGCTTTCATCATTCCCAGTTCCACATCAATCTCCAAATGGAGGGTAAGTAACAATGGAGGGTACTTATCACACATATACATAATATTCAATGAAATCTCAAAAAGTCAAGTCAATAATTCATAAGTCATAACATAGTTGAAATTAGAATCTTAGTCTGTCGCCCTATCAATGTACAAGGACAATCAATAACTAATTGAACATCAATATACAACAAATTAGCAATACTAGTCACATTGAATTATACTAGTATGAATAGCATATTTATAACATATTAACAATTCAAATTATAAATAATCACAATTTCCAATAACCACAACCCACAAAAACATCAATCATTAGCGTGAAAAGCATTCAATCAAATCTCATAACATTAACTAGACAATTCAAAATGCACAACATCCTTCGTTCATTAAGGAAGTAAATCAGAACGTTATTACATGTGGACTCTTAAAGACAATCAAACAATCAATAATTTAATGAACATTAATATACCATAATCAACAAAACACATTACATTAAAGCACACAAATAACATATTAACAACATCTAATCAAACTAATCACATAACATTAATTTAAATAATTCAATAATCACAACTCAAAGAAACCTCGAACATCATAAAATAAAAAAACACAAAGTGATTAAAATCAAAATACATAAACATAATAAATAACATAATATAACTTTAAAACTAATAACACAATAAATAAATAAAACAACACACATATCCGTTTAAACAAAAAATATGTAAATACAATTCAAAAGTTTAAAAAAATAAATTAAATTAATATCATAAATCAAAATACATAAATAAAACACCAAAAACATTAAAATAAAATACATAAATATCATAAATAAAACACAAAACATACAACACACAAAAAAAATAATAATAAAACAACACATAACCAAAGTTATATAAATAAGACAACCATTAAAATAAAAATACATAAAAATCATAAATCAAAACACGTTAATAAAAGCGCAAAACCATTAAAATCAAAATACAAAAACATCATAAATAACATAATATAACTTTAAAACATATAACAAACAAAAAAAAAGTTTAAGAAAACTAGAAAAACCATCATATTCAAAATGAAAAGATCATACATCAAAATACTAAAACAAAACACAAAATCATTAAGATCAAAATACATAAATAAGATAATATAACTTTAAAACATATAACAAAAAACAATAATAAACAAGACACATAACCATTTAATCAAATATACATTATTAAAACACAACCATTAAAATCAAAATGCATAAACATCATAGATAGGACAACATAACATTAAAACACATAACAAATATAAAAATAATTTAAAAGTTAAAAAAGATTAAAATCAAAATAAATGAACATCATAAATCAAAATCTAAACACAAAAGGATTAAAATTAAATACATAAACATCATAAATCAAATTAAATTAATAAAACACAAAAAATATTAATATTTGGGTCTGGTTGAGTGACAAGAAAGAAACGGAACATAGTGTTTAAGCTCAAATGCCTTTCAGTAAATGTCTGGTTGATATATGACTGATTGATACAATTAATGAACAAAATGGTATAAAGATCTAGCTCACTTAAACATAATCATCAATGGAACCTTTTAATAATCTCAAAAAAAAATATCAAATCTGCCAATAGATATAGACATCCAAACACTGCATATCATCAAAGAGAACATATTAATAAATACCATACCCGTAACAGCATTATTTGTATGTTTCCATGATATCCAATTTGGTACAGTCCTACCTAATCAAGTAGAAAGCAGCTGGATGACATGAACAAAAGATTATATAGTCACCATGTAGTTGAAAACGTCAATTTTAATGAGTGACCAAGCATTAAAAAAATTAGTTAACTTACTGTTGTTACAATCAAAGCAGTAAGAGTGCCAGATAGAACAATGGACTTAGGACGACACGTGGCCATCAGAGCTGCAATTATAAATGTCTCATCTCCAATCTAGCATAATCATTTAGGAACAGAAAAAGTAGAATTAGATCATTATACACAAGTCATTGCTTACAAGAAACCAAATCTGCCACAATGCATAAACATAACATGATAACCAAGTTAATTCCTAGGTTAAACATTTCATTTACTCCCTTTTAAATAACAATGACATTTAAACTGAAGCGAGTTATAATGCTCCAGAATCCACATAATTCATATATCAGAAATTCCATTAAATAACAGCATTTACAAGGTAAAATTGAAAGTTAAAACTAAAGAAACCAAATGTACAAACCTCACTGACAAGAATCATCGATAAACTTGCAAAAAATGCATCTAAAACTCCTAGACCAAAGGATTCCAGATCCAAATCAACATCTACATGATTGGCTTTATCATTGAATTCAATAGCATTCTTTTCAGGTTGATAAGTTAATCTGCTAAGAGCAATCGACATATATATATAAGTATAAACTGAAATTATATTTTTGAGAAACTAAACTTTCATCCAAAAAAACAGAATTTTACAGAAAGAACTTCAAAATATAAATCCAAAATGGCTTAACTTCCTCAAGGTCAGCAAAATTTCATTAATTTCCTAGAATCTTATTCAAAGAATTAGACGAGATGATTCAAATATCAAGAAACTAAACATTTCATCAACAATTATGGAGTTCTTTTCCGAAAATTTCGAACTTAGAAATCCAAGATTCCTTAACTTTCAACAATGAAAGCAGAATATCATTAGTTTACATAAATTCCTACTTAACGAATCAAACAAGAGATGAAAGAATGGAGACCAAGATCTTTATAACCAGTAGAGACTTCCTTCTCCGCTTGAGCATTAGAATTCTAAACCCACAACCAAATTATCAATCAACAACTCAATCACAAACACAACCGCAAATTTGGAAAAAAAAAAAAACAAACACACAAACCTTATCAGAAACGCGGGAGAATCCGGAAGAGTAAAAGAGGACAAAAACGAAGAAACATTGCGAGAAAGATAAATTTCCCATGGGGTCTGATCCCAAACTCGTGGCGAATCGATTCGGCAACCTCGAAATCGCAGCAACTGTCCAACCAACTGATTGAAGAAAAGCACGCTTCGACAAGAGTGTGGGGCGAACTGAAACCGGGAGAAACAATCGGAAAGGATCACTTTCCAAAATCAAGAGAAGAGGGATACAGAAAAAATTGGCGGTCTCTTTTAGAAGGTTCCTAGGGTTTTATAGAGGTCCATAATTTGTACCGTAGGAACTTAATTACAATTATTATTAATGATTAAAATTAATGACAAGTGATTATCATTAACCCCGTATTCGGCAGACTTGGCCTTCTCTCTTTTGGGCTTTGGCCCATGACTATATGTAATTCATGTTTTTTGATAAATTAAATTTTTATTTCTTTCTAATTTATGCAAGAACTATCATTAATTAATGTAGTTAATTTTAATTTTTTTATCTATTTTTCTTTTTTTTTTTGGGACAAATACCAAACCAATAATCATTTGTATTCCATGTTATTTTCTACCGACATATTTTTGTTGTTTTTTTACTCCAACGAGATTTTTAATTTAATGTAAAGTTTAATATGTACATGTGTTGTGTGTGTGTATTAAGATAAAATCCAAAATAATTGCTAAATTTTGGGAGTCTTGGCAACTCAAATCTTAAATTATTTTGGTGAACAAAATTGGTCATCAACTATTTATAGTTAACACATTGAACTTTATTATTAAATAGTTTGGTAAATGGGCCTGGTGACATGCACATGCACGCACATTTCTCTCTCTTCTCCTCTATCTCTTTAAGTCAAGCTAGTCGGAGTTTGACACGGGCTGTTGTGAAGCATTTTATCAAAATTTTGTGATTGAATTGAATCGATCTCATTCTTTTCAAATTCCCTAGACGGTGGGGAATGTTTTATGACCATATCATTTTTTGCTAAATCCAAGATCCAAAGTTTATTGAGTTTGCATAAATTTGTAGATAATTTGGCCATTCAAGTTGTTCTTTGGCCATTTAAGTTGTTCTTGCAATTTCGCAAGACAATTGAAAATTCTTCAAGAAAATCATTGTTGTTGAGTTGTAGAGAAAAGAATTCGGCATAGACCCAGTTAACTTATTTGAGGACATGCTTAAACCCACAAAATTTGGATTTTATGACAAACAATCTAGAATTTATCAAAAAATTTGCATAAAGAATATGGCAAACCATAGAAAATATTACCCATAGAAGCAACACATTCAAACAAGCATTCAAGTTTCCGAATTCACCAAAAAGTAAACGACTCAACTAATTGTAAGAAAGATCCAAGTATTCGAGATTTTTCCTTCTATCTAAACAAAAATTTTCTCAAAAAAATCCGTTCTTAACTAACTCCATTATAGAAGCTTCTTGAAAATTTAGTCCCACTGTTGAAGATTCAGTGTAAGGAAATTGAAGACTTAAAGGTAGAATCAATTCTCTTTTATACTAATAACATCTTCGAGTAACTTCTATAACATGTATGTGCATGTCACATGACACACTTAACATATTATTTAACAATAAGAATCAACTTGTTAACAACCAATAGTTCAGAAATCATCTTGTTTACCAAAATAATTTAAAGATCAAACTGTTAGGACTCTTATAGTTTAGAGATTATTTTGGACTTTACTTATATTATATATATATATATATATACAAGAGAGGTTTGACTAATAGCATTACTATAATGTAAAATTAGAAAGTAAATCTAACGTTATTATAATTTTTAGCATATGCAATCACATGAATTGAATTGAACTTTTGTGCCTTTTTTTTTAGAGATACTTGTATGGAGAGAGATTGTGCACAAGACTTACATCTAAATAGACATAACAAACGAGTCGGTCAAGCATAACAAGCCTGCCCAAAAAATTTTTCAACTCAAGCTGGCTTGCGAGCCATGAGTTAAATGAACTGAGTCGAACCAACTAAACGAACCTAACGAGTCTTAACAAACCGAACTTAACGAACCAAACATACAACACATAAATAATTCAAATTTATATCAATATATTATTATGTCTTTTTTTAAAAAAATTTGGTCATTAATAAATATATAATAGTTAGTGGTTAAATTTAGTTAACTAACAAAACTATTTTATTAAAGTTAACTTTCAACTCCAAGCATGAGATTTCATCCCATTCAGCATTTAAATGTTGAGTCACCACATTTCTTTTCTTCTTTTAGATGACCTCTCGCATTCTTGGTCGACTAATCACCGCTCCTGTAACATTCTGTTTTCATTTGGCTTTTCAATAAAAAAAATTTTAAACTTTATTTAAAAACGCTTGTAGGAAAATACCATAATACATAAGTGCGAAAAACATGAAATCATTTTTCTAAAATAAAAACAACATAGCTTATAACTAAATTATCTCAAAACCTTAAACATAAATTAAACTATTTTATTCCATCTGTGAGCCATAACCCCCAAGGCATCATGCTCCAAGTAATACACGTTCTCATCGCATCATACTTGTAACGACCCAGATTTTCGTAATTCCTTTTAAATGAGTAAAAATTTGAAAATTTTCTTTTTAAAACAAAACGTATCAGAGTGCGTCTAACCGGATCGCTACTAACTCTTTCTTTAAACTCGTTATGAACACCAATTAATAAAATGTGCAGAAGCATTATAAAACATTTTTATCAAAACATAGCGAATTTATCAACCGTTGCAGAAACGTAAATAAAGAAACTAAACAATGGAGTACAATATAATAAAATTTAATGTGATTGCAATTGTTCTTTATTTCACTCTTAGCCTAGCCAGCTCCGAATCTCGTTCGTGCAAATCCTTCACCTTTGCTTTATTATTTGTTCGTCATTCTTGTATATGAGCCTATTATTATTTGTTTGTCATTTGTACCTACACCACAAGTAATACGTGAGCCTAATGGCTCAGTAAGGAAAATGATTTAATGCAATTATGAAATGTCTCTTTTTAGTCCTTGTTGGAATGGAGGCCACCCAAACCAATCATTTCATTTCGTTCGTTCTTTACTTTACTTTCCTTCATTCGTTCATTGCTCGTACATCAAGATGGAGATTGGATGACCTATATGGAATGGTATAGTTAACCAGACCTAACCCTTTACTTGCAATCTAGAACTCCTGTACTGGGTAAGGAAGAGGTTTCGACTAGATTGCAGACTAAACCCGACTACCCATCCACCCCCAACTCCCTTTTTTTTTTTCCTTAACATTTTTTCTCACTTATACATACTTGCGTACCACCACCAAGGTGGCACTTCCTATGATTTCTATTAACGTGATGCATAACCATACATTCTCAACTTATCATGATGCATGATGCGTATAACATAATTTTAACAGAAATTGAAGTGCGCATATGAAATAAAGCAACTGAAATTAAAGGTGCATGTAGAAGAATAATAGGTATTGAAGCACATAACAATGAATACCACCAATAATTGAACAATACACAATAGAAAAAATTTATAAAATTGAATATAGGAATTTACATGCCAGTTATCCTAGTTAACTTCCTAGTCCATTTACATGATTTCGATATTTATTATTCTAGGTGATTTAAATCTTTTGTTCTAGTTCGTTGGTTAAACATGACATATCTTAATTAATTGTCATGTGAATATTAATCTAATTTAATTTTATTATAGTTTGGATTGGGTTTGAGTTGGTTTGGACTTTATTTTAAAGTTAGTTTGGACTTGATTTTAACTTAGTTTGGACTAGTTTATTGATTTTGTTTAGTTTTGTCATAATTTTTTAAATTAAAATTAAAAATATATAAATATTATAATATCAATATTTATCGACTTTTGAAAAAATATCAATAATTGAACTGAGAGCTGCGATTATATTCGGTGTGATTCTAAAATCAATTTTTTAAAAAATAAAACTGAACCAAACTTGACTTAAATTATCAATTCGATTTGATAATCCAATTCAACTCGAACCAATTCCACCCAAAATAGGTGCTAGAACATCAACTAAGCTAGCTTTTGAGCAATGTGTAATATAATGATATGATGGTCGGCAAACTCGCAACATAAAATCACACAGTTTATACTAGTGGTGAGTGGGTAGTTTCTTCTAAAAACATTTGAGTAAAACCCTCGACTCACACACTAATATTATTGTAGTAGAATGCATGATCCTACCACTAAATAGATTCTCAAAAGTAAGATATCTTATTCTGCGATTTATGACACGCAGAACATCAACTGGCAGTGTGTATGAACGTCATCGCCATCGCAATCGTTAAACAATCCTGATGCTTTAAGGCAGGCCCAAGCCGAACTAGACCAGCATATCATCAACTAAAGATTAGTAAACAACGGAAACATGAGTAAGCTCGTCGATTTCCATTCCAAGCTGCCATTAAAGACTCTCTATGCCAAAGCCACGGCCAGAGATATACTTTGAAAATCAACATCGTATTTTGTGATCAATAAGTCAATTACTAAATTATTTTTATTAATAAATTAACTATTGAACTATAAAAAATAGACATTGTGAACATCACTGTCATGTTTGCCGTTAAACAATTAAATCATATTCCACGGCAGAATGTTACACTTTCCACTACGGAACGTCATATTTCGAAATAAAATGATTATAATTTGTTGTTCCGCGATGAAACGTTACAATTTTCACTGCGAAAAGACAATTTTTCACCACGAAAAGACATATTTCTGCGGTGGAATGCCATACAAGAAATAAGAAAATTTCCTTATAGGAAAATTTCTTTATTTCATTTTATTCTTTTCGAAGAGGGAAAGAAAGAAAATTTCATTCTTTTCTCAGGAAAAAAAAGAAGAAAATTGAGAAAAGAATAAAATTTTCATTCATTTTTTTCTCCTATTTCCTGCTTTTCCCAAGAGAAAAGAAAGAATGTTTCCTTCATTCTTTTAATTTCCTTCTTTTCTCTAGGGTAAATAAGAAAAATTTGGAGAATTTCTTCTTTTCTTCAAGAGAAAAGAATTAAAGAAATGAATTTTTCTTCTTTCTCTCTTCGGAAATAAGAAAGGAAAGAAAGAAATTTTCCTATAAAGAAATAAGTAAATTTTCCTATTTCCTATAAGGCGTTCTGCCACAAAAACATAAACAGAAAGATATCTTTCCGTAGAGGAAAATTGTCTTTCCGCAGCGAAAATTTTAACGTTGTGCAGCAAAATAACAAACTATAATCATTTTATTTTGAAATATAATGCTCTGCGGAGGAAAGTATAACGATCCACCATGGAATGAAATCAATACGTTTAACTGCAAACATGATGTGATGTTTGATGCGACTTTTTTCAATAATTCAGCGGTTAAGTTGTTAGCAAAAATACTTTAATGGTTAACTTATTATTAATCACAAAGTTTGATGGTTGATTTATCATTTTCCCATTAATCAATCTTAATTTATAATCCTATTTTGTAATGCTACAGCTCAGGCACCTCAAATTCTCATTGATTATAATTATTAAATGGTATGCTTATGACAATTTCAATGTATTTTAATATAATTTATATTTGTAAAAATTAAAATAAATATTTGTAATATTTTAGAGTTTAAAACGAGAGAATTTTAAGACTAGTAATTGCTTTCAAACAAAAACCGTTATGTCATTCCAGTATCAAAGTCAAGAAAACATTTGTGTCTATTCTAGAAAGATGCCATAAAATATTTTTAAAAAATGAATAAATTAAAATTTCTGGTCAAAATTCTTGGTTTGTTTTGTCAAATTAAAATTTAGAGGTTTATGATCAATCAAATAGGCGTGACACAAGATCTTTGAACATCTCTTGCTGGAATTTTCAACACTAGAGCATCAACCACCTACGACTTAGAAAGTGGAAAAGTATTGGGATTATGACTGTTACATTTTTTTCCCCCATAAAAGAGCAAAATAAGAAAATTTATATTAAATTAATATTTTCAATTTTATTTGCATTTAAAAAATAGAAAATAGAATGCTAAATTATAACTCTATCCAATCAATACTCAATATTTTTTTTAAAAAAATTAACCAAACAACCATTAAACTATGTCAATTACAAGTCAAACGCTAAACAATTTTTACTAACAAATAAAATATTGAACTATAAAAAATGAACGACGTAAACATTTTTGTTATGTTTTACGTTGAAAATTTAACGTGTCTTTTGCAACAGAAATAATATTTCAACTGCAAAAAGTAAGTCATATTCCAAATATTTGTTTTCTACATTAGAATACAAGTCTCTGTTACAGAAAGAGTATTTTTTGCAACAGAAACGAGTATCCTGCTACGAAAAATAAATTTTATTCTAAGGACCAAAAGACACGTTTTCACAGTGTGAAATTAGGGTTTTTAGCTGGAACATGAAGCATTCGCCATTCTGCCATTGTTTAATCCGTAACAGGAAGCATTCTGCCATTTTTTCTTCCGATTCCAGAAGAGATGGCCTAATTCTTCTGGCAAAGTTGACGGAGAGAGAATCAACAGAGTTAACGGAGAGTAATAGATATAGATGGTTAGGTGTCACTGCTAACTTTTTTGAATTGTTGTTAATCAGAATAAAAAATAGGGAGATTAACAAACTAGACCCTATAGTTTAGAATCAACAACACGCCAAACTTTGAAGAATTTTTGCAGACAACTAAAAACTTGAACTATGAAAAAATAGTGATGCAAATCTCATAGTCATATTTTCTGTCAATATAGACATCACTCAATATTAAACGACGTCGTCTCTCAACATCAATGGATGTCCTTTAATATTCACAGATGTCCCTCAAAGCTAAAAAAAAGTTGTAAGTGGAGAGACGTTTGTTGTGGGCTGAGAGACTTTGGTTGTTAGTTGAGGGACGTTCGTCTTAAGTCGAGAGAGGTCTGTTGGGAGATGAGGGACGTCCGTCTTAAGTTGAGGATTTTCCCACTATTTCATTCCAGTCATTTATCTCTTGCATCGAAAGTTCATCTTTTGTATTAGACGCCCCTTAATTTAATCAAATAGTCATCTTATTTCTTCCTTTATCATTTTTCCATTCGATTGTCTGTTATTCCTCTTTATTTGCCAACCATCTTATTTCAGTCCAACCACCCTCTACTCTGATTCTCTTCTCCGTTAGTCCATATTTTCTATATTTATTATCCAAGTATTCGGCTTGTCGCCGATTATGTTATTATCATTTGAATTCAAAGCTATTTTGATTTGTATAATTTGGTATTAAAGCTAATATGATTCACATTAGATGTTCGTCTTCTAGTGGATTAGCTTTAGGCTTCCCTTGTCGTTGAAAGACATCCAATGTTGATCTTTGGACATATGTTGGAAGTTCATGTGACATTCTTGGCATTTTCTAAGTGATAATCGTAGCTCTAGCATTTATCTTAGTGTTTTTCGATAAAAAAAATATGGCTTCAAGTTTTATATTTTATATTTTTTATAATTTAAGATTCGAGTTGTTTGTGAAATTTTTTTTAAGATTTAATTTTTGTAGCTTATTAAAAAAAACAATGCAGTGTTTAATTTTCCTAAAAAATATAAAATATTAGCTGTAATGACCTTTCACTTGAAAAAACAAAAGATTTAATTCTGGAAGGACTACGACTCTTAATAGAACACGTCAGCAGAAAATTCCTTGGTCAATAGGTTTGAATTGTATACAGAAATGATTTAAATTATGTTTGTCCTGAATATTAATAAGCTAATTTCAGCATATGATTTTTGACTAATTACTGAATAAATGCTAATTTTGGGTGACGGTAAATTTGGACTTTTTTAATTTATCAATTTTTCACATTTATAATACATCTTTCCCGTTATTTTTGTTGACATATGTGTGAAATTCAGCTCATTAATGAGGCCCATTTAAAAAAAATATATAAAATTTGCAAAATATCTTCTCTCACCCCATTACAGGGGTGATCTACGAAGAAAGGGGAAAGGATCGTGACAGTATGTATTTAACAATTTAAATTATGATGAGAATTATTGCCTCAGCTGTTGAACAGAAGAAGCCTATGGCTATATCTACGTAGAGAAGCTTTGTACGCAGACCTCAAACGATCTAAGCTAAGCTCTCCAATGGATTCCATCTTTTCCTTATCTAACCCTGTAACAGTTGTTGCAGTAGTCGTCCTTCTCTCCTTGTGGTTTTCGAGAAGACGAAGACGAGATAATACTAAGCTGAAACCTCCACCCGAAGTTCCAGGAGGATGGCCGCTAATAGGCCATCTTCTTATGCTAGGAGGACCGGAGCCTCCCCACAGAGCTTTGGAAGCCATGGCCGACAAGTGTGGCCCCATTTTCACCATCCGTCTCGGTCAGCGCCCTGCACTGGTTGTTAGTAATTCAGAAATGGCGAAGGAGTGTTTTGGAGAAAACGATGCATCCATTTTCGCTCGGCCTCAGACGTTGGCTACTAAAATTTTGACCTACGACTCTGCTCTTTTTGCTTTTACAGCCAACCATCCTTACTGGCGAGAAATGCGTAAGATTACTACGCTGGAGCTTCTCTCCAACCGCCGCCTCGAGCTGCTCAAGCATGTGAGAATCTCTGAGGTAGAGACATGGATAAGTGAGATGCATAATTTTTGGATAGCCGGAAAAGGTAAAGACTCATCGGAGAAGGTTATAGTGGAAATGAAGGAATGGTTCAGTAATTTGACGTTCAACGTTATTCTGAAAGTACTAGTCGGAAAACGCTACTTTGGTTCAACGGAGAAGGCTGGCGAGGAAGAGGCGAGGAGATTCAGACACGCGCAGGATGAGTTCTTTCGTTATTTAGGGATGTTCTTACCGGCCGATGCTATTCCTTTCCTTGCGTGGTTTGATTTTGGTGGACATCGAAAGGGAATGGTGAAGACAGCTAAAGAAATGGACAACATTCTTGAAGGATGGCTGGAAGAGCATAAGAGAAGGAAACTCTCCGGTGTGTCGGAAAATGATAAAGACTTCATGGACGTAATGCTTTCCACTCTAGACTCCAAACACCTCCATGGTTATGATACAGATACAATAATAAAAGCGACAATCTTGGTACCACTTTCTTTTATCTTCGATTAAACCAAATAATCTGCCATGAAATTATGTTTTGTTTTTTCCTTGTTAATGGAATACAATTTGCAGGGGGTGATCGCAGCAGCCACCGATACCTCGACGGCGACCCTAACTTGGGCGACGTCGTTATTGCTGAATAACCCTCGAACGTTGAAAAAGGCAAAGAAAGAAATTGACGAAGAAATCGGTAGGGAAAAGGCGGTGACTGAATCAGACATAGGCAAGCTGGTTTACATTCAAGCCATCTTCAAGGAGACGTTGCGTTTATATCCACCAGGACCCCTTACGCCGTCGCGTGAATTTATCGAAGATTGTGTTATTGCTGGCTACCACGTCAAAAAAGGAACCCGACTGTTTCCGAACGTTCCGATGATCCAAACCGACCCGAAAGTATGGCCTGATCCGTTGGAGTTTACGCCGGAGAGGTTTCTGACGACCCACAAAGACGTTGACGTGAGGGGCAAACACTACGAGCTGATTCCATTCGGAAGTGGAAGAAGAATTTGCCCAGGCATGAACTTTGCCCTCCAAGTCGTCCCCTTCATTCTGGCAAGGTTTCTGCAAGCGTTTGACGTAGAAACTCCGTCTAATGAACCAGTCGATATGACTGAAAGCACTGCTTTTGCGAACATGAAAGTCACCCCTCTTGAAATCCATATCACTCCTCGTCCTCGCTCTACTCAATAGAGGTTCTGAAGCTACGATGCTAAGAATAAGATCATTCTGCAACTATGTACGACTGACAACTTAAAAGGTTAAATAAAGAAATCTATCGATTATGGGGCATCTTGACATTGCTATAAGATTAACAAAATAATTTTTGTACTATATCAGCAATTATAAGTTAACCATTAAATAATTTTTATTAATAATTTAAATATTGAACTATAAAAAATTAAAGATAAAAATATTGCAGTTATATTTTTTGTTAAAAACTGATTTTTCACAATTTTCATCATTGCCCACGATTTCCATTGCTAAACCCATCAAAGTTACCTTCAGGCCTTTATGTCAACCTATTAAGAGAGATAAAGCAAAAGAAGGAGGAGGAGCAGAACAAACTGCATCGTTCCATAGTTCGTTCTGCTGCGGAACATGTTCCTTCCGCTGCGGAACGAACGGGTTCCACAGTTCTGTCTACAACGGAAAGAATACGTTTCGAAATTCGTTCTACTTCTTCTTCTTCGATGTCGGAGCTGTCAGTAATTCGGAATTGGAATTCATTAGAATTTTAGAATTCATTAGAATTCAGACCTGAAGAAATCACAAGTATCTCCATTGGAAGAACACATGTTTTTGTTTTCTTTAGTTCTCAATCTCTTATTCGTCTTCTTCCTCTCCTCCATTTGTTTCTTCATAATCATTGTCTTCTTCTTCTTCCTCCTCATTTATTCTACTATTGGGACACATAACTATTTATTCGATGCTGATTTTGAAAAATTCTTATTGTCAAACAGTTCAATAAATATATGTTGCCTTGAGCAAATTTGGTTCTAACCACAATGATGAACTCAATGTTGGACATTGTGTTGACATTTTGTTCAGGAATCAAGAAATCTTATATTTAAAGAAAAAAATCACGACGTTTAATTTGCAAAGACGACTAATATTTTGTAAGCTTTAAAAGAATCGTCCAAAATTGGGAATATTGTCGAGACTACCAAAGCAGTGCTATTTTTTTCTCCTAAATATTAATGCTAGTTTTGTAACTACCCTGTAATGGTTATCATCGACGTCAAAAGGGATCTATATTTCATAGTTTGTTTGGGTTTTGTAGATTAGATTGAGTGTGGGAGTTCCACAACTGTTTGCCAAGATTGCTACAAAGGAGTTATGAATGTTGTTTTATCTTTATCTAAAGAATCAATCTCTAATAGATATCTTTGCATCTGTTGGAGTTCAAACTTTCATACCATTAAGTTACCTTACTCATATTATTATGTAATTTCTAGTAGATATTGTTTACCTCACAACATATTGATAATTAATGTTTACTCAATGGTTACCATATTCAATTTCCAACTCATGTACAGTTAACTTATGCTACATTATTGATCTGGATACAGACTCTTGGATTTCACCCAGGGAAAAAAGTATAAGAGAATATTTTGGTTAATTACGTTGGAAAGAGAAATGTTGACGAGACCATTGTTGAATCAATTATGAAGAAAACCCTTCCATATGCAATGTCTTCTCGTATGTTAAAAAAGAAAAAGGGAAATTATTACTGCAAGCCCTATAGTTTGTGATAAATGACAAGTTAAATCTTAGATTTTTTTTTAACAACTAAAACTTTGAACTATGAAAAATTCTCACCGGCGACCTCGCAGTCACGTTTTCTGTCTAGTATTGTCGAGTTTAACGCCTCGGTTTTGTTTCTATCAAGTACCGTCGAACGGAGACGAAAGACGTCAAGTACCGTCCCTCTTGGCAGTTTGAAGAAGAAGGACGATGGCGGGTAAGGGCAGACGATGGCGTCCCTCCTGGCAGTTTCGTCTCTGTCAAGCTCATTGGTCGTTGAATGGCGGAATGTATGGCCATGATTGAATAAGGCATTTCCCTAAGGCGACGGACGAAGAGCAATCCCTAGCCGTTGGATCGAGTGAGGGACGTCCCTCATCTGGATCGATGGCTAGGATTGAATCTGGCGTCTTCCAGAGGAGACAAATGGACAATGATCCCTAGCCGTTAGATCGAGCGACGGACATCCCTTATTTTGATCGATGGCCAGGATTGAATCTGGCGTCTTCTAGAGGAGACGGACGGACGACGATCTCAGGTTGTTGGATCGAGCGAGGGACACTTGATCGACTACGTACTGTTCATTATCGTCACTGACCTTCGGACTCATGAGGCGTTGCCATCTTCGGACTGCAACCTTTCTGTGTGTTTGTATTGGAGGGGTCCTGGTGTCATCCTCCTTTTTCACAGATCCTCGTTTGACTTGTGAAAAACAATGGAGCCTTATTTTTTTTTATAGTTGACTAGGTATCTAGAGAGATTTTGATAATTGTCTCATCAACAAATCGTGGAGTCTGTTTTGATGATAAATTATGTTCTAGGAAATGATTTTATAATCCATGCACTAACACGTTAACAAGTACATGTACTTGTGTAGGTACGAGTACGAGTATATGTACAGGTACAGTACAAGTACAAGTAGGGGTACAAGTGCTATTACTTGTATGGGTACGAGTATAGGTACAATAATTTGTAAAAGCACAAATAAAGATTCGAGTACTGCATTTATTTGATCATGGTTTTCTGTGAGAAAAGATAGAACTAGTTTTTCATAAGCATTGTCTTTAGTATAAATTTCCTATTAGTTAGTCACTCACCCTAACTTCCACTTCATCCCAGGTTTGATTATAAATGTTTGGTGTGGTGTCAAAAGTGTGGTGCTTCAGGTTGTCTTTGTCATGATATTTTCCTGTTGCATAGTGATAATTTATTTATTTGTTTTAGCTTGTTGTTTGGTGTTAGATGGTTTCATTTCTTGTATAATATTTTTTTCTTGTTGTTATTATGCTATTTTTTATTCTTGTTGATCACTACGTGGACCATAAACCATTGGTTTTGGGCTTTGTGCTTAATTTTGTGTTAAGACTTCTGTTGGCTCTCTAACATTGAGTTGAGCGACTTGTTAGTTTTTAGGTTCCCTCGCACGGCGAAATTACTGAGGTTCATAGCAACGGTAATGTGTGTAACCTATGTATCATGAAAAACAATTTTAATATGAACATAAAATAGATCGTTGTTATAATATATTAATAATAATATTTATTTTAAAATATGTAATTAGATCTAATCTAAATGATTAAGAAATTTTACATTTGTAGCTTACTTCACACGCGTACAAAATCAATCTTCAATCTTCTCCGTCAATCCTACTCACTTCCAATAAACACGTGAGGGCATGATGAATGTAGTAAGATTACACTCAATTTATGAAAGATCATATTTTCAACACATGAGACGATATATTTAGATTTGGAGACCGCTTCTCTAAAGCCAACACGGAAGACTCATAAATTTGCTCTCAAAATGAATTCCTTAATCTCAAATATTTCAACCACTCATGCTAACGAGGTTGGACCTCAATTTATAGTAGAACAACTCCATAATGGTCATTATAACATTTAGAAAAAACCACTACAAATATTAATCTCTCATTTAAGTTAGAATACATTTATAATAAAAATGTTATGGAAATCAAAAGGTCTTGTCACCATAGTTCAACACTTGACACGATGACATTAACTCAAATTTGATAAAATCTATTTTAAAAACTATTTTAAAAAATTACTTTATATTTGTTAATTAATTGAATAATTAATAATTAAATTATTTCGTTTAATGAAATATAACAAACATATTAACTATGACAACTTTTGTCATTTTGTTTTAATTAATTAAATAATCAATAATTCAATTGTTTCATTTAATGAAAATTAATAAACTTATTTTTTAGTGTATTAAATAATTAATTCATAATTAATTATTTAATCTTCTTTGTTCATTTTTCTATTATTCGAATAATGATAGAAGGTGATGAAGGGACTAATGGACCAATAGTTTTAAGCTTCAATAATATTTTGTTAATTAATATAAACTCTGTAACATCTCGAATTTTCTTTTTATCTTAAAAATACATAAAATTTAAAAATTTTGGTAAACTGATAAAAAAAAATTTTATAAAAATCTTTTCCGTTAAAATCAGAGTCCTTTTGTAAAATCCGATCGCCACTTAAAACTCGTTACAATAGTCATAAAATCGTGGAAAACTATAATTATAAAAATCAGCGAAAACACTCAAAGCATTGATTAAGAGCAACATAACATACTTAATATTCGAAATAAGAGTTAGGGCAATAATTAACGTTTTACAAAATATGTTTGTCGTTAAACCCTTACAACATAGATACTTTATTCTTCACTTGAGTCATACTTCTACTTGGGTCGCCTTTCCTCTGGATACTCCGCAGGCTCCAAGGGTAAAACCTCCTCCTCTACTCCTCGTACAATCATCTCATTACCTACACCACAAGTAAGGACGCGAGCCTAAAGGCCCAGTAAGGAAATGAGGTTTATGCATTATGTTTATGCATCTCTTTAGTTATGTTGGAATGGGGGCCACCCAAACCAATCTTTCATTACTTTCGTTCGTATCGTTCGTTCTTTACTCGTACTTCGAGTTAAAGATTGGAGGGGTCTTAGAGGATGGAATAGTGGATCAGATTTAACCTTTTACTTGCAACTAAGTCTCTGTTCCCGTCAAGGTAGGGGGCTTCGCCTAGTTGCAGACTAGATCCGCTACCCATCCGCCCTTCAACTCCCTTTTATTTTCTTTTCCTTTCTTTCATTTTCTTATCATTTTCCTCACTCAACTCATGTGAGTACCACCTCAAGGCGAACTCCCTATTTATTTCTATTATCATGATGCATGATAACAGTTAAATAGTGCATATAGAAAGTAAATAATAGGGCATGTATGGAAAGTGAATGACAGTTATTTAAGGAAAAGACAGTTTACGGCAATTAAAATATGTCAAGAGAACAAAAGGGCACTTTCAAATGATTATAAACGCATGGAAGCGGGGATCGAAATATGCTAATAAAGTAAACAGGCAACACAAAAGTATCAAGTTGGAAATTAACAAGAAATTGTTAACAATATGCTTGAAGATTTAAACCCGTGATTGTTAATAGCATACTTGTGTATGAACAAGTAATAGTTTATTAAACCTACTCGTTGAATTAAGCAGTAAAACATGCTTTTATCGACGATTATATCCACAGCTTACAACAAAATGAAATAGAGGTTAAGCATGCTCTTAACATCCTAATAAGACGAATAAAAGAACATGCTATTAAACGACAAATATACAGTAGCATATAACGAACGAAATAGAACCACAGATCATGTTTTTAAACGGCAAAAATAACACTAGCGTAATACAAACAAACTAGAACTATGAATCATGCTTTTAATCGGCATATAACAGCGAATGTCTTAACATTTTGAACTTTTTGACACAACATAACAACATGTATAACAGTGAATTAATAACGACAAATAACAGTAGATTAGAAGTGAACATGCATCCTTTATATCTTGGCAGCGGATATAAACTTTGACAACAACGGAAGCGAACAAGCATGCTTTACAATTTGATAGCGAATACTAAGTATGGCAGAAGAATAAACGTACATGCTTTTAACAATAAACGTAACAACAACGGAGATATTTTAATGAACATCCTTACAGAGAATAAACGAAGAACAATATAGAGAGTAAAATATCCAAATGTAAGACAACGCATGTTTTAGAACAATTGCACAATTTAGAATAATTTGGTAGGGCAATATCATCATTAAGAGGAAACTATAAACTCAGGGGAGACTATAAACATGCATTGACGAATAAGGTTCCACAAATCATCATTTCTTCTTAGCACTAAGCATGAGATCTTTGGTTCATCATTTTATTCAACCCATCTTATCATCAAATAGGACTTAACATTATCAAGCTTAACATTCAGTAAATGAGATCCAAGGCTAAGCAAGTAATGAAATATACAGTAGAGTTATCAAGCGTAACATCCAGTGAATGGAATCCAACATCAAGCAGAGATGAAAAGTAACAACTAGTAAAGTACCTAAAGGAAAATATGGGAGTTTAAGGCATCTAATAGTGTACAGAAGAAACTACAAAGCGGAATTTTAAGGCAACTAAAGGAACTACAGAAACCAACAACAAGAACATTTCACACATGCAACGTTACTTGTGGGTAGGGCTTTGACGGCCAAACACACTCGACCTTACTCTTGTTGATGAATCAACTCATGGACAACTACTTCCAGGACCACTCTTCACGCAGAAATTCTCTCCAGAGGGAAGAATTGAACAAGGAGGAAGAATGAGAGACGTAGGAGATGAATAAATAGACGACTTACCTAGGGGAGACAAGACGCACGCCTAGGGAGGGAGGAGAGCGGCTTCCCGAATGATCTAGGCTGGAGGGGCGACTTTTTCTCGCCGAAAGCTAGAGTATTTACTCACTAAGTGACAAGTTATCTAATTTTTAATCCCTTAATTTATGCAGATCTGCAGTCTTTCAGACGAGTGCTGATGCACAGGTCTCATCCGCATGTGTAAATTCTTCAGGCATAATTGCGTTTATGGACGCCAAATGTTGTTCTCACTTTATTCGTACAGTCCACAGATGACATTCGGACGTGTCTTGGCGTCCGCATGCATCGTCCGAATCTGTCCATAAATTGGACAAATTCAAATCGGATGCAACCCTCCCACGTTCGCACTCGTCTGCAAGCGTCCGAAGGTGTCCATGATTGGACAGAATCAAATCAGACGCAGTCATCCACGTCCGTACTCGTCCGCATGTGTCTGAAAGTCGACCATCAGACACATCCAGATGAAAAATCTCGTCCTGCAGCGTCCCAAAGTACAGGGGACGCCACCTAATACCCTTGCGTACGACGTTACGCGTCCGCACGTCATCCGCATGAGTTCGAAAGTCTCGAATTCCAAATTTTCTTTATATTTTTCAACTTAACTTTTATCCCATAATATTTTTCCCATAAATACACGTCATA
This sequence comes from Begonia loranthoides, assembly GCA_022433065.1. NCBI lineage: Eukaryota > Viridiplantae > Streptophyta > Magnoliopsida > Cucurbitales > Begoniaceae > Begonia > Begonia loranthoides. Next base: position 55,098,059 of record CM039468.1, read on the forward strand.
ATTTAATACGTAGCAATACGCCATGTAATATATATTTATCTCCAAAATTTGATTACACGAGGAAAACAGTATTGGGTTATTTCAAACTATTTATATTAATTAACATAATTATTAACTCTAAAGTAATTCCACTAAATACTTAGAGTTGTACTCTAAAAAACTATATAGTATATTTACTCAAAGTAATGTCTATTGATATAGTCATTACATATGTATTAACTCTCTATTTAGATTCGCAATAGAGCTAGGTTTATAATCCGTTAATCTCTCATATTGCGTCTTTATCCTTAACTACCATTAGTTATTGATTGAATAATTGCGCTAATTATTCGATCCTTTAACTAACAAACAAGGGAATCTATAGAAATAGATTTCATTGTATCGATATTAACATTCGCAACTATTCATTTTAATTCACTCTCAATATACAAGGTATACGAATTGTAAATCGTACAAAACTTTGTCGAGTAAATCAAAGAATAAATTAAAATAAAATAGGAGTTTGTTAAATACAACGAATTAAAATCATGCATATATGACAATCATTATGATAAATTTAATAGTTCTATATTTAACGAAAATTATCAGAACAATATAATTTTATCTGGTCAAGTCCTATATAATCATATTATATAAAATATATTTATCTTATGTCACTACATATATAGTCGGGATATAACTATACATTCTTAATGAGATAAACTATGTTGATGACTATAAACTACTTGAAGATTTCATACTTCAAATATAAGTCATGGACATATTTTGGTTATTACTTTTTATATTTTATCTCATATATATACAATATATATGTTAATATAAAGTTAGCATAAATAACTATGAAATTTTCTATGAATTTTATAAAACATAATTTAAAATGTTCACATAATATCAATCAATATAAATTTATTCATATATTACAAAATTGTTCTATTACATTTGTTTGTTGAGCACATTACTTCCAACACGACTGAGTCCTTCAGAGTATTAGGTCGTTCGACTTAGCATTTCTATTAGGCTCGCATTTGAATCATGACAATTTCGGACTCATATTCATCAACTTAGGCAGACAGGTGTTTACATTTAATTATAATTAAAAACTACAAGTAAATTGAAAAAAAAAAAAAAAAAGAAAAACCAAATGCTCGACTTCAATTGTTGTTAGTGCTTTTACAAAACTTTGAGAGAATCATAAAAACATAGTAAAATCCTCGAAGAGAAGGTGGTGGGACGATGAAGAGAGATGAGATGTTTCGAACGGAGTTAAAATTGCACTGGAGTGTCTGTGACGACACATTTTTGACTGTGAATGAAAAAGTCAACTATCGAATCTAAAGTCATTGAAGACATTTATTAAACCAAAAGAGAAAACATAGCAACAATTGAGCACGTCATTTGAGTTTGCCAACTTTCACCTGTGCAACACAAGACTAATTACCATGACATCTTCTCCGGCCAAATCATCAACATTGTTGATACAACATCTAAAGTAGTACTAGTCCAGTCAATGGGAATGGAATGATAATTGATATCATAATTATGATCACATTATGTGTGTGTGACTTGTCATTCTCCATATGACACGCCATCATTTATGTTATAGGTTTGGGATAGAGAAAGTTAGATTACAATGTTCACAAATATGATGAGAAGTCGAGTAGAATTACTTTTGTGAGAGTTCAAAATAGTTTTTGAGCTTTATTTTCCAAACACTATTGTGCTTAATTGTAAAGAGTATCTCCCTACGAATTCGTCATATTAGGGTGACCCCCCAAAACAGTCAACGACTCGATTGAATGCCCGTAAATTCAATCAAATGGTGACTCCCTAGAATAATCAAGTTAAAGGGTGATGCCCCAAAATAGTCAAGAAGAAAGGGTGACGCCCTAAGAAAGAGTCAAGTTGTAAACGGTTTGGTTGGCACCCGTAATCCAATCTAGTGAGTGATCTCCAAGTGAAACCTTGGAGCGCAGACGTAGGCAGGTTGTTGAGCCGCATAAACAAACCTTGTGTGAATCTTTTAACCCTTTCTCTTTATTTACGCATTGAATTATATGTTATATGCAATAACTCACTTAGAGTTTTAGAGAATTTAAAGGTACAAGTATGGGTACGAGTACTATTACTAGTATGGGTACGAGTACAAATATGATAACTTGTACAAACACTGATACAGATTCGAGTACTGCATTTATTTGATCATGGTTTTCTGTGAGAAAAGATAAAACTCGTTTTTCATAAACATTGCATTTAGTATAAATTTCCTATTGAATTAGCCACTCACTCCAACTTCCCTCCATCCCAGGTTTGATTATAATGGTTTGGTGTGGTGTCAAAAGTGCGGTGCTTCAGGTTGTCTTTGTCATGGTATTTTCTTGTTGCATGGTGATAATTTATTTATTTTCTTTAGCTTATTGTTTGGTGTTAGATGGTTTCATTTCTTGTTGGTATTTTTTTCTTGTTATTATTATGCTATTTTTTATTCTTGTTGATCACTTTGTGAACCATAAACCATTGGTTTTGGTCTTTGTGTTTAATTTTGTGTTAAGACTTCCGTTGACTCTCTAACCTTAAGTTGAGCGACTAAGTTCTTTCAAAGTATCAGGTCGTTCGACCTATCGTCTCTATTAGGCTAACATTTGAATCATGACAATTTCGAACACAAATTCATCAACTTAGGCAGACATGTATTTACATTTGATTATAATTAAAAACTTCAATTGTCCTTGTTGGGCGTAAACAAAGTGTTTTTACAAAACTTTGAGAGTGTCATAAAAACATAGTAAAATCCTCAAAGAGAAGGTGGTGGGACGATGAAGAGAGATGAGATGTTTCGCCCAGAGTTAAAATTGCACTCGAGTGTCTATGTTTTATTCTCGTCGTTGGGCAACATATTTTTGGCTATCGAATTTAAAGTCATTGAAGCAAGACCAAGATCTAGAGATTGAAAACATTCATTAAACCAAAAGAGAAAACATAGAAACAATTGACCACGTCATTTGAATTTGCCAACTTTCACCTGTGCAACACAAGACTGGTTACCATGACATCGTCTACGGCCAAATCATCAACATTGTTGACACAACATGTAAAGTAGTACTAGTCCAGTCCAGTCAATGGGAATGGAATGATAATTTATTATATCATAATTATGATCACGTTATGCGCGTGTGACTTGCCATTCTCCATATGACATGCCATCATCATACATACTACGCACTCTCCGTCTTCCTTCTCGTATCCTTAATTAAGTCGACGAGCCTTGTCTCGTGAGCCTCGTCTGTGGTGTTTCAGTCAATGAGTTGATCGTGAAAACCGCCTCACCACCTTAAATACGGACGCTCCAACATTTTGGGAGACTGCCGTTTTTTAAATTTCGCCGGCGCTGTAGCCGGTGAACGGAAATGATGCCCAACGAGATTTGTGGGAGTTTCAGGAAATTTCATGCTACCAAAACGGCGTCAGAAAAGGTTATAGTGGCCGTCAAAGCTAAAAGAAAGATGTCGAAATCGGCGCTAGCTTGGGCTCTCGCTCACGTTGTTCGTCCCGGAGATTGTATTGTTTTTCTCGCTATATTTTCCATTGACAAAACTGGTAATTTCTCTGCCGTTGCTTGCGGTTCTTGCAGTTCGAGTTCGGCCTTCTGTTTGATTTCTGAATTTTCGAGTGTGCTGTTTGATTATTTCGTTGTTCAATGTGTGTGAAGACCTTCTTTATTATCATTGCAGGGAAGAGGTTCTTGAACTTTCCCTTATGGACCCGCGATTGTGGAAAGGGCTGGCTGGCCGAGCTGCCTGATCGGATTTGCGAGATCTCGAAATCGTGTTCGAAGATGGTTCTTCAGTTTCATAGCCGAATAGAGGTAATTCTTCCCAGTTACCAAAATGACTACTATTTGGGCACGTCTGATTTCTGTCTGCTGTGAGCAATGATAAAACCATTTGCTGCTGATTGAGCTTCCTGGGAAATTTCTTCACGCAAGAATTCCTTTATTCTCCAGTTTCAAACAAAAAAAAAAAACAATTAGAGAGAGAAGGTAGAAATTAATATGAATCTTCCTTTTCAGCATGAACAGCAAACCCCTCTTCTCTTCTTCTCCCTGACAAAGCTCTTAAATTCCAACGACCACTCTCTGTTCTTCTTTCCTGCGGCAGCCTCTTCTCAGACTGTACTTTTCACCTTATCTTCTAGGGTAAAGGAGACCAATTCCCTTTTAGTAGTGGGGGGACCCTCCATTTTTGTCTTCTTTCAAGTTTTTGTCAACTCATCCTACACGAAATTTCAAAGTGAGAATTTGCAATTAGGCTCTAAACTTTTGCATCAATGAAGCTTTTGTCATTCATAACATTGTTTTGTGTTGACTTCAGATCAAAGTGAAGATTAAGGTTGTATCGGGTTCATGTCGAGGCACTGTTGCGGCTGAAGCAAAGGCCAACAAAGTCAACTGGGTTGTACTGGACAAGTAATTAAACATAAAAAGTATTCTTCCTTGTTTCAGTTGTTATTTTATCACATTAGTTTCATGTTTATTGATTTTTGGAGACTAATATAGTTTAACACAGAGTCTATAATCCACAATTTTGATGATCTAAAGACTATTATTTATTGTTTCTCATAACAATAGTGCATGACATGTAGTCATGACTATTTTCTTTTAGATTTTGGTGTGACCCGAATTTTAGTTATATCATGTCGGACCCGTAGTCAATATTAGGATTTTTCATATTATTCTATATATTTTTGTTTGAGTCGCAAAACTTTATAGTATCTTGATTTGATTATAGTGAATTTCTCTTCTATTCGTGATTTTTTCTCAAAAAGATTTTCTACGTAAATCTCGGCGTTTCATTATCGCATTTTTCTTTTTTCGAATTCGCGTTCGATTTTCAACATCTTTGCATCGATAACATTCTAAATGGTGCTGAACAGAAAACTGAAGCAGGAGGTGAAGTACTGCATGGAAGATCTAAGCTGCAATATCGTAACAATGAAGGGATATGATCCAAAAATCTTAAGGCTTAATTTGGGATGCTCGAATGAACTATCAACTCCCTTCTTCTCTGCTGTTTCTTCACCAAGTGTGGATATGACAAAGATACCGCCAAAGAGGATGAAGCAGTCCAGTCCAGCAAGCAGCCCGGATGAACCAAGTACTTCTAATACAAGAACCACGAGGGAAGGCTCCTTATCTAGTTTCAACACAGTCAACTCTTCTTTCCTCTTTTATGAAGAAAACCCTCTATTTGAAAGATCTTTCAGAAGAAAATACTCGGCCACTGAGCAATATGAAGACACGAGTAGTTCGCGCCTATGCAAAAGCAGTTCTCAAATAACTGTATCTTTGATTTCCAAAGCTTCGCAAAGTTTCCATGCATCCGATAATCAATACATGCGTAATGTAGGTCAGTCGCTCAACCATCCCCGCGCCCAAGATTACATGAACTCCAGCATCAGGGATGCTGTCTCTTTGGGCAGAATATCCTCAATACCCCCACCTTTATGCTCTATTTGTCGACACAAAGCTCCAGCTTTTGGTAAACCTCCGAGAAAATTTTCTTACAAAGAGCTAGAACAAGTTACAGATGGTTTCTCGAACTCAAACTTCTTGGGAAAAGGTGGTTTTGGCAATGTTTACAGAGGGGTATTGAGAGATGGGCAGGTAGTAGCAGTGAAGCAGTTGAAGTATGAAGGTTTTCAAGCAGAAACTGATTTCTGTAGGGAAGTAAGGGTGTTAAGTTGTGCACAACATAGAAATGTGGTCTTGCTGATTGGGTTTTGTATTGAGAGCACGACAAGGCTATTGGTTTATGAATACATATGCAACAACTCCTTGGACTTCCATTTACATGGTATGATTTAGTTCTTCGATCTATTTGCAACTTCCTTTTTTAACGAACTGCATTTTGGTCTTTGTAAATGACCTTAATTGACAGAATCAAGAACCCGTTTAGATTGGCAGTCACGGGTAAAGATTGCAATAGGGGCTGCAAGCGGCTTGCGATATCTTCACGAAGATTGTCGAGTGGGCTGTATTGTGCACCAAGACTTGCGACCCAAGAATATACTCCTCACACACGATTTTGAACCTCTGGTACATCACTTCTACTACATCGTTCGGTGAAAGCAATATTTCATATATCGCTTATGTTTGTCACTCTTTATTGCCACAAGATTGCTGATTTTGGTCTAAGCAGACAGTATTCTAACATGAATGATGATGATGACCGGGCGATGGGAACTTCAGGGTATTGCTAACTTGCTCTATATCATGTTTTCTAACATTTTTAGAGGTTCAAGTACTTGTACAATTCAGTACAGAAATGTAGAAATTACCTTTGAAAAGCTTGTATTTTTATATGTGCATAACCAGATATCTTGCACCAGAGTACATCAATGGAGGGACTGTTTCTCACAAAGTTGATGTGTACGCATTTGGAGTAATTCTATTGGAGCTAATGACAGGTCGAAGAATCAGGGAGCTTAAAAGTTTGGGGGGAAAGCTATTCACATGTGATTCGGTTCACCCTCTATCTGCAACAGGGATGGACGATCTACTAGGAAAGAGCAGCCAATTTCTCGATTCATGTTTGGCCTCTGACCGGCCACCTGACTTCCCTACTCAACTACAGGCACTGGCCCGAGCCGCTTCCTTGAGTTTACGCCGAGATCCGGAATCAAGGCCACCGATGTCTAAGGTTTGTATTCATTGTCAAATCATTTAACTGCTTAAATTCACTAAAATAGATGAGAGGGACTAAGATAGGGTTTCTCTCACTAGATTCTTAGAGTGCTAGAAGGAGGAGACGCAGCTACTGCTGTTGGTTTAGACTTGGATTCAGTTGGATGCAGAAGTGGCCGCCATTTGCGAGGTCTGTCCTCCCATGTAGAAATCGAACCGAACAGAAGCCATTCTCGCAAGCTCTCCCAGTAAAATTTGTTTAAACTTTGGTTGCAATTTTCATATTGGGATTGTGACAGACAATTTTATCAAATCTTAAGCAATTTGTAAAATAGTATTTTATTGCGCACCATCGGTAACAAATGAAAAAATCTTGCAATAAATTAAATAATGAACCTCGTGTTTTCTTAGCTCAGCCGCAGGTTCCATTATTAGTGGGTCTTGTTTTGGCTGGCCCTGCCTGCAGAAGAGAAGCTTCCTTCGGAAGGCAGCGAGTCCGCATCAGAAGCCGAGTAGGGCTGTTGCGCCATGGCCACACGATTAGAATCAGGGGTCGTTTCAGACACACTCCACACCTTCACTGACTTATCAAGGCTCCCACTGTACAATATCCACCGTTGATCACCATTTTTGGACGACTCCTGATCCTCCTCCACGGCCAGACACTTGACGGGCCCAGTGTGACCAGTCAACACTGATAGGCACGTGTGGATCGCACCCTCCCTCCTCCAAACACAAATCGTATTATCAGCTGACCCGCTGTACACCATATTTCCTGCCGCCACGAGGCAGAGGACTGCCACCTTGTGCCCCTTGAGGACCCCACCGTGAGAAAGTTCACTTTTTATCTCCCAAAAGTTGACCACGCCGTCCGAGGACCCACAGTAAACCACCGAACCGGAGGAGTTAACCGCCAGTGCCGTGACGGCACAGTCTTGGCTCAACAGAGTTTGGGCCAAAGTGTGTTTCGTCACTTTCCCTTTCATTTCTCTCCTCCACAGCTTCACCGTACCATCCGCAGAGCCTGTGAAGAGCATACCATTGCCGGTTGCCACCACTGAGTTAACGGCGTCGTCGTGGACGTTGATAGACTCGAGGCATTTCGAGTCCGATATTCTCCAAACTTTCAGCGTCCTATCCCACGAAGCTGAGTATAAATACACCTTATCTTCGCTCAGGCTCAGGCAGGATATGGCATCGGAGTGTTTTATCCACAAACCTCGCCGCTGCCGTCGACCTTCGACGTAATTATTCGGATTGATGGAGCTCTTGAAAATGTCTTTTAGAGTGGGTAGGGTGCCGGAGCGTTTATGAATAACAGGATTCTTCGGGGAAGCGGTCCAAACTCGAATCTTGCCGTCTTGATGGCCAGTGAAAATCTTTTGGCCGGAGATTATAATTGCTTTGACCAGGCCGCTGTTTGATTTAAACCCGGTGAATTCTTTCAGATTCTTCCATACACGAATATTCTTGCTGTCAGAACCGGTATACAGCAACTCGCCGGAGGCAGCAAGCGAGTAAATATGACCTTCTTCCCTAACCAGAGAGCCAATCAGACAATTCTGAGGTACACTTTCTTCGAACTGCGACCATGAAGACTGAGTAAACATGGAAGTTTGGTTCCACGGAGACATGGTCATGGGAGAGCAGTCGCCACTCATTCGGGTAGGATCGTAAAAGGCTTGACCACTGGCAGAAGCGCTGCTCTTTCTCATTAAGAAATCTTCATCCATGGGCACCGACGACATGTTGGGATCCGAATGCATGGTGTTGACGAATTTAGGGCGGGGAATACTGTTCGCCGCTGCGAACATTCTCGCGCCTTCTCCTTCGTCTCTCATTATTATCGTCCCCAGCGAAAAAAAAAACACAGGAAAAGGAAAATCAGAACACCAGAAAACGCACCGGAAGATGAAAGCTTGAAATGAGAAGACGAAGAAAAAGGTAAAGCAACGAATGGGATTGACGGTGAAGAGAAAAAGAAGGAACAAAAGGAGCTGCCCAAGAGGAAGAAACTCCATGCATTTTCTAAAAATAACAGAGGAAAACACGGTGAACGACGATTATATTTGCGTTAAATTTAGAGCAAAACCTCCCAACGGAAGTACTCTTGGTTCTAACGTCTACATCCCCTCAAAAAAGATACTTCTCTTGCATAGTATTGTCATAACATAAGCGTCTCATCATGAACATCCCACAGAAAATTGGTTGCCTGGATACGACGTCGTCGAATCGGAAAAAGCACTTCGCAAATCACGCCTAATAATTTAAACACACCCACGTGTGTACAGTAGCTGAATACTACCAAATTAAAATATGGGAAAATAACACTATAGACTATATAATTCGTGATTAATGACAAGTCAAATTTTAGAGATTATTTTTTAACAACTAAAATCTTGAACTATAAGAAAATCTCGTCGGTGATCTCGCAGTCACAATTTCTGTCCAGGACCGTCGAGGTTAACGCATCGGTTTCTACTCTGTCAAGCGACGTCGAACGGTAGACGAAAAACATCAAGCTCCGTCCTTCCCTGCGGTTCGAATAAGATGGACAATGGCAAGCGATGGCGGAGACGAAGCTAGAATCGTCCAGAGGAGACAGACGGACGACATGCGGTGGCCGTTGGATCGATTGAGGGACGTCCATTTTCTGGATCGACAGCCATGATTGAATCTAGTGTCTTCCAGCAATGAAGACGGCCGTCCATCTTTGGCCGTAGGATCGAGAGACAGAAGTCCATATTCTGGATCGACGGTCAGGATTGAATCTGGCGTCTTCCAGAGGTGAAGACGGGACGACGATTTTTGGCCGTAGGATCGAGAGACGGAAGTCCATCTTCTGGATCAACGGTCAGGATTGACTCCAAATTAACTGGGTCACGTGCGGGGCACACACGATCTTAAAATGCCCAAATTCCACAAATTAAGACGGACGTCCCTCAGCATGCGACGGACGTCCCTCGTCCAATACTACGTCGTTCTGCCCTAAATGTACGCCATTAGCCCTTAGATGGCGTCGTCTAGGCCATGATGGATGTTCGTCTTAGTACGATGGACGTCCGTCCATTCCAGATTCCATTAAAATCTGCCTTTAGAAGACGTCGTTTAGGCTATCACGGACGTCCATCGTAATACGATGGACGTCCGACCCTCTCGGTGTCATATGACACTGTAGCGATTTATTGTGTCTCGTTCTGCGTTCTCAGAACCCTAGTATATAAGAGCATGTAAGGCCTGACGAGTTCACTGCGAACCACGACGGCCTCAGCGAGGTGGAAGTGGAAGTAATGTTGGAGTAGAGCTCAACGGCGATGTTATGAGGGTTAGGGTTTTCGTCTTCCATGTTTTGGGAGGGTATGTTTAAGCCATTGTCGATACAGTTGCAGGACTCGGAGTGCTTTGAGCCGGTCGCATACAATGGAGCGCCTCAGAGCACTCCTAGTCCTGTAACTGCATCAACAATGCCCGAAACATACCCTCCCAAAACATGGAAGACGAAAACCCTAACCCTCAGAACATCGCCGTTGAGCTCTACTCCAACATTGCTTCCACTTCCACCTCGCGCGAGGACGCTGTGGTTCACGGTCAACTCCCCAAAGCATCGATTGAGGGATGAGGGGCTGTTTAGGAGGACACTACTGCGGTGCAAGAAGTGCAAGCTGCTGCGGTGCAAACCCTATAGTTTGTTGTATATTGGTTTTTGTAAATAAGTGGCTCAATTGAGTTTTTTTGTAAAGTTTGTTGTTGTATATTGGTTTTACAACTTTAGAAAGTTTTTTGTAAAGTTTGTTGTTGTATATTGGTTTTACAACTTTAGAAAGTTTTTTATAAAGTTTATGGTTGTGATTTCTGCTGTTGGTTGTCATTTCTGCTGTTGGTGTAAATTGTGTTTGATTCTGATACAAGGAGGAAGAAATAGACTTATTATCTTGGGCGAGGGTATGAAACACCGAGAGGGTCGGACGTCCATCGTATTACGATGGATGTCCGTGATGGCCTAAACGACGCCGTCTAAAAGTATATTTTAATGGAATCTGGAATGGACGGACGTCCATCGTACTAAGACGAACATCCATCATGGCCTAGACGACGCCTTCTAAAGGCTAATGGCATACATTTAGAGCAGAACGACATAGTATTGGACGACGGACGTCCGTCGCATGCCGAGGGACGTCCGTCTAAATTTGGGGAATTTGGGTGTTTTAAGATCGCGTGTGCCCCGCACGTGACCCAGTTAATTTGGAGTCAATCCTGGCCATTGATCCAGGAGATGGACTTCCGTCTCTCGATCCTACGGCCAAGGATCGTCATCCGTCTTCGCCTCTGGAAGACTCTAGATTCAATCTTGGCCGTCGATCCAGAAGATGGGCTTCTGTCTCTCGATCCTACGGCCAAAGATGGACGTCCGTCTTCGCTGCTAGAAGACGCCAGATTCAATCATGGCCGTCGATCTAGAAGATGGACGTCCCTCAATCAATCCAACGGCTACCGCATGTCGTCCGTCTGTTGCCTCTAGAAGATTCTAGATTCGTCTCCGTCCTCGCCTGCCATTGTCCATCTTATTCGAACCGCAGGGAAGGACGGAGCTTGACGTCCTTCGTCTGCCGTTCAATGTCACTTGACAGAGTAGAAACTGAGGAGTTAACCTCGACGGTCCTAGACGAAAATCGTGACTACGAGATCGCTGGCGAGATTTTTTTATAGTTCAAGATTTTAGTTGTTAAAAAATAATTTTCAAGATTTAACTTATTATTGATGGTAAACTATAGATCTACGGATTTATTTTCCCTTAAAATATCGTCCACTTGAGATCTAAAACTATTGGTCTACCCTCTCTTTTGGTCCCATCCCGTCTCCACCCACGTGAATGACTAGTTTTTTATTTCCAAGATTACCCTTCTTTGTCGCCTTCTGGGACCCTCTGCTTCTAAAGTTGAAAATGTCATCATCACCGACCTCGGGCTCCCTTCAGAGTTTAGTCAAGATTGGAAAAACTAAAATCAATAAATCGAAAGAGGGAATTACAAAAACGACAACGTTTGAAAACAAGAATCAGTAGTCCACACTTCTCACTTCACAGCAAAAAAAAGGTCGGACACGTCAACGTTCAGTAGGTGGCTTTAGTGAGAGAAGTAATGGTGACGGCGTCTCCCAACGTCGCCGTTTTCACCGTTACCTCGAACGTGTCGTAACGTCGAAACAACTCCACCAAGAACAGCCGGGAAATCAGCACTACGAAGTCCTTCCCGGGGCACTGCTTGTTTTCCAGCGTCGGATTCTCCGTCTCCAGTCCGTTCGACCACAGAACGTGCTTCAACAACTTGTCCCCTTCTCCCACAAATCGGTCGGCCACGTACTCGTCCGGTTTTTCGAATATCTTCGGATCTTTCGTAGCGAACGGTTGGTACCCGAATATCATTTCCCCTTTCTTCACCCGGAACGCTGCGTCGTGGCTCTCGATCACCAGGTCTTTCTTCGCCAAGCCGTACTGGAACTGCACCGGTGGGTCGATCCGCAACACCTCGTACGCGGCGGACTTCATCAACGGCATCTGTTCCAACGCGGCCAAGGTTACCCTTCCACCGTTGGATCTGACTACGCCTCGGATCTCCTCAACCAACCGAGTGTGTAAACTAACCCCGGCCTCCCCGACGTACTTCAGAATACTAGGAAAGATGATGATCATCCCTCCAAATGTATTGAAGCACGTGGCAAACAGAATATTATGGCAAGCTTCTTCCTTCGATATCCCTAACTTTACAGCTTCTTCAAGAATAGGTCCCGATGACTCATGAAAATAGTTGTACAGCTTTTTGTAAGCACATTTCGCTAAACATGGAGGAAGAGGAAATGTATGGAGGAATAATTCTTCTATAATGGCGGGTAGACCGACGGTGAGGATAGGACTAATCTGAAGTGCAAGCCATTCTGTAATTAACGTTGGACCTTGAGTACCCAGTTTTGTTTTGGTAGGATCAACCCCGAAATATGCCCGACCGAGGAAGTTAAACGAGGCTTGCTCATTCGGATCTGCAAAGCTAGCTTTTCCTTTGGATGAAATTGTGGTTTCTAGACCGTCGAAGAGCTCGGTGAAGCTTAAATGGAACTCCGGAATGAATTCGTCTCGCCTAGATTGTAAAAGATAGAAAAGGAGGCGTTTCAGCTTCGCGTGATTCGGCTCCGACGGGTCAAGGTACGAGAGCACTCTGTAACCTCCGGTGAGTTTTGTCGACGGCATGTAAGTTCCGGTGAAAACATTTTTCTTTTCAACCTTGGACATGTCGAAAAGCACCGGAAAACTCTTGCCGTCGAGAAGAACGACAACGCGGGGATTCTTGGCAATGAACGAACCGGGAGGCATATTAGCTTTAAACACCGTGGATTTATATTTCAGCATACGGGATCGGAAATACTTTTCCTTCCCTTCGGTGTAGAAATACTCCCATCTATCTTTAATTGCACCAAAAAAAGGAAGGCCATACTCACCGGGAACTTCCATGATCGGAAGCTGGGTGAGCATCGGCTGTGTGAGTGACGCCTTCTCAGATGCAGATGCCATATCAGAATGCAGAGAAGAACAACTTAGTACAACTGCAGAAGAAGTGGGGTGAGTACACAAAAGGGGTAGTGGACTTAACTTATAGATGGAGATGGAGAAGATGAAGATGCCTTAATTAAAATGGCATACTCTGTTTTCACATAATTTAAAACATGTTTATATTTTAAATGATAAACCATACGCCCATGACTTATCCATCGAAAAGGACTAATTTAAAAATGAAAAAAACATGTGCTTTTTTTTAAATTTTTTATGCATTTTAAAATATTCAAATAAAAATGACAGCTTTCGTCTTTTATTAACGATAAAAGATAGAGCAATAGCCGCTGCATTTGACACCTTTTATGGATCCAATGATCCCATTCTTATATTATCCCACATTTTAATTGACGTGACAATAAAAAAAAAAAACAAAACAACAATTATACTATTAGATTAATGACACGTTAGGATAAATAAATAAAGTAAATATCGTTATTAATTTTCTGAGAACTCGAGAGTTAATATTTATAAAAAAAAATTATAAGAACTCTTAATTTGAGAGACTTTCAGTAAAAAAAAATTAATACTCATAGAGAATGAATTTGAGAAAACACTGTATAAGTTGATTTTAATTTTATAATTTAAAAAAAATTTGTAAAAGAAAATATAATGTAAGGATTTCGGATAATTCAAAATTGTTTTACTGTTCATGGGAGAATCACAACTTATCTGTGTTCTATGTTTTTCTACTGATAAGACAATGAATTTGTTCTTCGTTTTTTCTCTTCGGAAAGACGGTTTTCCTATACAGAATATTATCTTTTCACAGTAAAAAATTGTTTTTCTTCTGCAAAAACTCGTCTTTCCTCTAACTTTTATTTCAAGAATTCACTTTCTGCAGTAGAAAGATAACGTTCCGTTGCGAAAAGCTAACGTTCGGTAAGGAAAAGAAAACGTTCAACAGATGAACGACAATATTTTTTAACAGAAAATATAACAATAATGTTTGCTTTGTTTATTTTTTATAGCTCATTATTTAAGTTATTAGTAAAAATTATTCTGCAATTGACTTGTCATTGATTTTATATTATCGTGCTTGTTTTTTTAAGTTTTCTAAAATAAAATTAAAGTAGCGAAATTAACCTAATTTTTCACAAGAAATTTTATTGATCTGAACTTTCTACTGCAGACTAGCTGGATCCACGTCCTCTTCGTACAATAATAAAAGATCCTACAACTCCAATGATTATTTAGTTTTTGTATTATTTCTTAGGTGAGGTGGGATTAATAGCCCTATTTTGCCAGCTTGCATAGTGCCCCTACCGTTTTGGAGGCATTTTTAAACGTTTATTTTTAAAATTTATTAATATTTTTAAATAAGTAAACTACAATTCAAATTCCGTAAGATCATGGAGGATGAAATCTTTTATTTATTTATTTTTAAATAAAATAAATTTTGACGGTAGCAATTTATCAATTCAACTCTTGTTATTTTAGCAGAAGCTGCGAGGAGAGATTCAGATTCTCAAGAACGTTTTGAGCTTTTTTGTTGGTTTTTACCACTAAAAATTCTACTAATATAGTCGTCTAAGTTGAAACAGATGTTGATGTTGCAAATTGGAGGAACTGGAGGATTGGGATGAGAGTGAAAGAAGATTCGAGGATAACCAAAGAAAGTAGTGAAGATTTGTATTCAGAAGAGGACGCCTCCTACAACAGCCAAGAGTCCAGTTTAGAGTCTTCTCCTTCCTCCTCCATGAGCAGATGCTGCAATGGCGGAAGCAAAGATCAGGTTCTGGTGGTTGCTGGCTGCAAGAGTTAGCTTCATGTATTTCATGGTGCCCAAACGGCAAACGGGTTGAAAAATGTCAGAAATGTGGAGGTCAACTTCTTCATTTGATCGATCTGACCCTGGCTTTCCTTAGATTACATATTCTTCTTCTTTTTTTCTAATTCTTTCATCTGGGTAAAATTAAACAAACAAACAAACAAAAACTGTAGTTTGACAGTTAGGTGAGTGTTATTATGCCCATGGAAATGCTCACCGGATGCCTCACCAATAACTTGTCCCCTCATGGTCCCATTATAACTTCATCGCACAATTTTTCCATTAGGTTCAATCTTTTGTTTTTTTACATTATTATAACGAGGAAAATTAACAAATCAACTACTGTATTTTGTGATCAATGATAAATTAATCACTTGTAATGCAAAATGGTTCATGTTATTTTGGCACGTGATCTTCACGTGTGGCTTCTCTCTTCAAACATATCATTGGAGGGCATTTATGGAATATGACTGCTAGGTAAACAGGGGTCCTAATTAATTGCTTTATGCTTTGGTAGGTGTGAGTACAAAGTGTTTTACATAAAGGAAAGGTGGGTTTCATTCGAGGGTTTCATTTTTTCTTTTTTGAAACTAAGAGAGAAATCTTGTAAAGACTGGATGAATCATTTCGATTAATGCAAAGATTGTTGTGGGGTTTTGGATCCATGGATGTAGGACTTCGTCCGAACCACGTAATTCTTCGTGTTCTGTGTTCTTTCTCTCTTGATATTTAATTTGTGATGTTTGGTTTTGGATTTGGGGGGTTTTTATCTGCGATAGTTTCAGTGTTCGATTTAGAGAATATTTTCATTATAATTGGTGTGGATTGAACACACGACCTTCAGATATTGTAGTTTTCGCTCCTTCAGACATTGTAGTTTTCGTTGCTTCAGACCTTGTAGTTTTCCTTGCTTCAGACCTTGTAGTTTTTTCTTTGCTTCAGATCTTGAAGGTTTCTTTGCTTCTAATACTGTGATTTTAGAAAGGTATTTTTTTCAATTTCAATGGCAAAATTTGAAGTGGATAAGTTTACAGGGGATAATGATTTTAGTTTATGGCGGATAAAAATGAGAGAAATTTTAGTTCATCAGGGTCTCGCTCAAGCGATTGATGAAGAGACTTTACAAATCTTGAAGGACTCTAATAAGTTCAGAGCTGAAGAAGTGGAATCAAAAGCACACAGTGCTATATTACTCAGTCTGGGTGATGAGGTTTTAAGGGAAGTCACAGAAGAAAAGTTTGTTCTAAATTAGAAGTTCTGTATATGAAGCAGTCATTGGCAAACCGTCTTTACCTGAAGAAGAAGTTGTAAATATTGTCAATGGAAGACTCAAAGGAAATGAGAAAACATTTGGACGACTTCAACAAAATTATTTTAGATCTTAATAGTATTGGTGTCAAGATTGCAAAAGAAGACCAGGCCATAATAATTCTTAGCTCTTTGCCAAAAGAATATGAGCACTTTGTTGACACAATATTATATGGGAAAGAAACACTTACAATAGCTGAAGTTAAAGCAGCCTTAAATTCTAAAGAATTGTAGAAACGTGCTGATGTGAGAGATTCATCTGAAGGAGAGGGGTTGACTGTTAGAGGTAGGCAACGTACCAACAGAGGCAAGTCAAGGTCCAAATCCAAACAAGGCAGGCGATGCTTCTTCTGCCATAAGGAAGGGCATTACAAAAAAGACTATTTTGAAAGGAAAAGAAAACAAGCTGAAAAGAAGATCGAAAAAGGGGATGCTTCAGTGGTTTCTGACGGATATGATGAATCTTCAAATGTATTGGTGGTCTCTGAAGTGGAATCTGGTGAGCAGTGGGTTTCGGATTTGAGCTGTTCTTTCCATATAACTCATAGAAAAGATTGGTTGCAGAATTTTCATAAGACTATAGGAGGAAAAGTACTTTTGGGAGACAATAAATCTTGTCAAATAGAAGGTGAAGGCACAGTATAAGATAAAATGTATGATGGATGCATTCGTCTTATCCAGAATGTATGGTATGTTCCTCAGTTAAAAAGAAACCTTTTATCAATTGAGATGTGAGATTCAAGCAGATGTTCAGTAAGGATTGAATATGGTTCGTTGAAGATAAACAAAGGAATAATGACAGTAATGAAAGGAAGGTTAAATAATGGACTATACATCTTGAATGGAAGCACAATGATAGGAGAAGCTAGTTCTGTCAATGAGAAAGAAAATAAAATTGAGATATGGCATTTGAGACTTGGGCATGTGAGTGAACATGGTCTGGTGGAGTTGAACAAACAGAAGCTCTTTGGCAAAGACAAAATTACAAGTCTGAAGTTTTGTGAGAATTGTGTACTCGGTAAAAGTAACAGAGTTCGATTTTCTAAATCTTCCCATACAACTCAGGGTATTCTTGATTACATTCATTCGGATGTGTGGGAGCCAGAACAGATCCCATCTAAAGGAGGAACTCATTACTTTGTCACAATAATCGATGATTTCTCAAGAAAGGTCTGGGTTTATTGTATGAAGACCAAAGATAAAGTGTTTGATATCTTCAAAACTTGGAAGGAAGCTGTGGAAAACCAAACGGGAAGGAAAATCAAGAAACTGAGAACTGATAATGGATTAGAATTTTGTTCTAAAAAGTTTGACTTGTTCTGTAAAGAAGAAGGCATAGTTAGTGTAATACCCCGACTTTTTATATCAAAATTTAATAAGGGTCAATTGGATAGTAATTAGGGGTATTTAGATTGATTGAATAATTATCGGGATATTACCAATGATGTAATCGATAGGTTACTATTTAAGAAATTTATCGGGTGATAATTGAGATTTATTTGGATAAGGGAATTATTATGGATATTAGATTAAGCGAAAAACGAGAAATAACTTATGGTTGATTTTAGAAAAAGATTTATTAAGTAGATGAAGAGAAGAAAAATTAAATTAATGGGATAGATAAAATAAAAATGGGATTAATTAAATAAAATTAGGGAAGCTAAGATAAATAGAATTGAAAGATAATGAGGGAAAGAAATAATGAGATTAATTGAAATAATTAATTGAGAAAAAAAAATAAATAAAAGAAATGAATTAGGAGAAAATGGAAGGAAGAATCGGTTAAGGAAAATGGGTAGGAGTTGAACTGGTTCGGTTCAAACTGATTCGGTCTGAACCATAAATCAAATTTGGCCTTCGGCCATTTGCATGAGAAAGGAAGAGAAGAGAGCCCGAGAGAGGGAGAGACGAAGAGCAATGGAGAGATCGGGAGAAGGGGGGTGCGACGAGCGAGTGAGGCAACTCCTGCGAGCGGGTGCAGCGATACGGGCGACGAGCGGTGTGGCCTTCTCCACGGAACGGGTGCGACGACGTGAGGTGCAGAGTTAGGGCTCGGGATTGGAACTCTTGGCGTAGCTGTGAATTGTTGGTGGAGGTAAACTCTTGGTTGATTCTTTATGCTCTGTATTTTGGTGTTCTAGGGTTGGACGAATTGTTGGACGAAGTTAGTGGCAAATTTCAGAGATGGGAATTGGCAGGGGATTGTGGCCAGACTGCAGACGAGCTTCGGCCGATGCCCTGCTGCCTGTGTTGACCGGTTCTGTGGAGGTGAACTCGGTTCATTCTGGTTGTGATGAATTGTGCTACTCCTCTGACTAGCTTTCCACGTGGAGTTTGGGAAGTGGACCATCTTCCTTTGAAGTGTGTGATCTCTGTGTCATGACGCATCTTCTCTGCCTATATAGACATGGTAGTGATGCTGGAATGCAGGGGAAAGATTGGTTCTACAGCTGCTCTCAGGTGCGTTGTGGTGAGGCTCTCTGAAGAATTGGAGAGTTGTGGCCAAATGATGGACGATGAGGAGAAATTGAGGAACCGTGGGTGTTGCTCGGTTTTCTCTCGGGTGTTGTCTGGTGAGTGATTTTACTACACTCTTATTCTGAGTTTCATGGATTTTGTGATGATCTATACTCTGTTAAGACTTGGATATGATATGTTGAATATTGGTTCTGCCCTTTTTATTGTGATTTCTGTCGATTAATAAGTTGAGGAATAGCTATGCTCTGCTGGTTTGGGTTGTCTCTGTTTGGATGTTCGACTTTGGTTGTGGTAATCTGATGTGGAAATTACCGATTGATGGAACTCGTTCTATGTGGGTTGAGGGATATGATTCTGGAATGTGGTTATCGATTGCTGTGAAGTGTGTTTTGCCACTGTTATGTGATTTATGTTTTGGTCATTCTCTGTTTGATGTTGGTTTGGAGCATGTTAGAAGTAACTATCTGGATATGGGATTGACCTTGTTTAGGAATGAGTTTATGTGTTTTTATCGCTTGGATTGATATACTTCGTGGGTTGAGGAATTTATGCTTCCTATTATGGATAAGTATGGAAATAATGATAAAGGTAATTACATATGTACGTTAATGGTTCTTCACTCTGCGGTGGGAAATAGGTTATTGTGATGGAATACTGTTCGGTTTTGTGAAGTAAATTCTCTGTATTATCATGTCACATTGATGGAATGAGCAACTGTTGTTGATTGTTGCTATCCACTTGCACATGCTAAGTGCTAAGATATTAGAATTATTAAGGAAATGAGTCGTAGAAGTAAGGTTGATAATATGTGATTTTAATGATGAATTCTTTAATGATTTTGAAGGTATTCAAGAATGATAACGTTAAATTCTGAAACGCGCTAAGGACAACAGGTAAGTTGATACTTACTATGTTTTGGTCTTTAGACCCTACATCGCGAGAGTTAGGATTGCATGTTGTGTGTTCTTTTAATGATATGTTTATTAGACATTTATACGATCATATAGGACTGTATGTATTCACGAGCATACCGCATGTCATACCTAATATATGTAAATAGGCATGTGGGGGTTCAGGAGATCGGTGACATTCCATACGGTAGGATACTCCCACATAGGGAGCGGTGAGATGTGAGTTAGCTACGTGGAATCTAGGGGTCACATTTCCCCCGTTCTGAAATCCCTAATGTCTTTAACAAAAGTGAGAATACAGGCATGTGGAACACCCCCGATGGATATATCTCATTGTCGGAGTGACTGGTTAGGCCACATGACCCTAGGGAGTATTCCACCCTGACTTCCAGAAGAGATACGACTCTCTTCTGTAATGCATTGTATGATCATGCATATCATCTGCATTGTATTTTATTCTATCACTTACTGAACGTTAGACTCATTAGTTTAGGTCTTGTGATATAGGTATGTATGAGCAACAGGTGAACAGGTCAAAGATAGTTAATGAAGGATTTGTACGTGTGGATCTTGTGGCTGGCTGGGCTAAAGAGTTTAAAAGGAAATTATTTGAAAAAGGGTTTGTAAATTATTTAATATTCTTCAACGTTTTGTTTTAATTCCGCTGCGTTTTATAAAAAGATTTTATTACTTCTGCTGTAATTGATAAATGTTTTAAGTAAAGAGTTTTAACGATCGGGTTTTATAAAGGATAAATACTCTGATGTTTATATGAAAAGAAAAGTTTTAAATTTCACACGATTTTAGAGAAAATAAAAATCGGGTCGTTACAGTTAGACATCACTTTGTGAGTTACACACCTCAACAGAATGGGTTGGCTGAAAGAATGAATCGGACTATTTTAGAATGTGTTCGATGTATGCTATTAACTGCTGGGCTTCCTAGGAATTTTTGGGCAGAAGCTGTAAAAATAGCATGTTATCTAATCAACATATGTCCTTCTGCAGCTATTGGTTTTAAGACTCCGTTTGAATTATGGCACGGATAGCCTGAAACTTACACAAATTTAAGGGTTTCGGATGTATGGCATATGCACATATAAAACAAGGCAAATTGAAATTTTGGGTTGTGAAGTGTGTTTTCATTGGTTATTCTGAAGGAACTAAAGGCTATAGACTCTAGTCAATTGAACAAATCAACAAAAGGTTTTGATCAGCAAAGATGTGACCTTTAATGAGAAGAATTTTCCACTTAAAAGAAATTCAGGTGAATCTGAAAATTCTAGTGAGAAGCTGCACATTGAGGTGGAGCAAGACAACCCTCTGGAGAAAAATTTGACAGAACTCATAACTGATTTTTAGAATGAATTACAGCAAAAATCTGAAACTAGTGATGAGAGTTCTCTTGATTATCAATTGACCAGGGGATAGGTCAAGAAGCATTATTAAACCTACTCAATGACTCGGTTATGCAGATGTGATTGCATATGCCCTTTTGATAGCATCTGATCTTGAAAACTTAGAACCAACTCCTATGCTGAAGTCTTAACCAGAGATGATAAGGATCTATGGATTATTGCCATACAAGAGGAAATGAACTCATTGTTAAAAAATAAAACATGGCAGCTGGTCGACAATCCAAATAAGCATAAAGTAATCAGTTCTAAATGGATATACAAATTAAAGGAAAACATAGAAGGGGTGGAGAAACCACACTATAAAGCGAGGTTAGTTGCTAAAGGTTTTGCACAGCGAAAGGGTATAGACTTTAATGAAATATTATCTCATGTTGTTAAACTAACTTCAATTAGAGTTTTGTTATCAATAGTTGCTGTACAAAATTTAGAATTAGAACAAATGGACGTAAAGATTGCGTTTTTACATGTAGATCTTGAAGAAAACATTCTTATGTCTTAACCCGAAGGTTTTAAAACATTTGACAAGAATAAGGTATGTTTACTAAAGAAATCTCTTTATGGTTTAAAGCAATCTCTTAGGCAATGGAATATAAAGTTTGATACTTTTATTACAAACATTGGATTTGTTCGGTGTAAATATGATAGTTGTGTGTATATCAGAATGATTAACAATGACAGCAGGTTAATAGTATTGCTGTATGTGGATGATATCCTCATTGATGGGAAAGATAAATATGAGATTAACAAATTGAAGCCTGAATTTGATAAGTTTTTTGAGATGAAGGACCTTGGGAGTGCTAAGAAAATTCTGGGCATTGACATTGTACGAGATAGAGGTAAATTCTCTCTCTGTTTAACTCAAAAATCTTATCTTTGCCGAGTTCTTCACAGATTTGAGTTGGCCAATGTCAAAGGAGTGCAAACTCCCTTGGGAAGTCATTTTAAGCTGTCTAAGGAGCAACAACCAAAGTCTAGAGAAGAAATGATGTTTATGCAGCAGATGCCATTTGCTAATGTTCTAGGAAGTATTATGTATGCGATGGTGTGTACTCATCCCGATTTGGCTTTTGCAGTAACTGTAATCAGTAAATACATGGCAAACTCAAAAAAATGTCATTGGCATGCACTCTAAGTGGTTAGTAAGGTATATTTCTAACACTTTAGATATTGGTTTGGTATTTAGGAATTTTGCTGGTGAGAAAAATATCATTTCTGGTTATGTAGACTATGATTATGCTGGATGTTTAGATAGTAGAAGATCAACGACTGGATATTTGTTTACAGTTTATAATGGATGTGTTAGTTAGAAATCATGTATTCAAAAGAGTGTAGCTTTATCAACTACAGAAGGTGAATTTATAGCTACAACTGAAAGTTTTAAAGAGGAAATTTTGCTTAAAGGACTTTGTGCAGAGTTAGGTTTAAAATTTTC
Organism: Begonia loranthoides; assembly: GCA_022433065.1. Classification (NCBI taxonomy): domain Eukaryota; kingdom Viridiplantae; phylum Streptophyta; class Magnoliopsida; order Cucurbitales; family Begoniaceae; genus Begonia; species Begonia loranthoides. The sequence goes on from CM039468.1 coordinate 55,120,656, forward strand.
TAATTTTACTATCTTTTGTGATAGTCAAAGTGCAATATATCTTATGAAGAATCCTGTTTTTCATGAAAGGACTAAGCACATTGATGTTAGATTGCATTTTATTCGTGAAGTAGTTGAAAGTGGAAATATCAAAGTAATGAAAATTGATTATGCTGAAAATCCTGCAGATGCTTTAACTAAAATTGTACAGCTAACCAAGTTTAAATTTTGTTTAGATTTAGTTGGAGTGTGCAAGTTATAGGTTCTTTTGGAACTGGTGATTCTTCCATAGCTTTTGGTTTATGGTGATTACATGAACCAGGTGGAGCATTGTAATGTAAATGGTTCATGTTATTTTGGCATGTAATCTTCACGTGTGACTTCTCTCTTCAAACATATCATTGGAGGGCATTTATAGAATATGGTTGCTGGGTAAATAGGGGTCCTAATTAATTGTTTTCTGCTTTGGTAGGTGTGAGTACAGAGTGTTTTACAGAAAGGAAAGGTGGGTTTCATTTTTTTTTTCTGAAACTGATAGAGAAATCTTGTAAAGACTTGATGAATCATTTGAATTAATGCAAAGATTGCTGTGGGGATTTGGATCTGTGGATGTAGGACTTCGTCCAAACCACGTAATTCTTCGTGTTCTCTGTTCTTTCTCTTGATATTTAATCTATGATTTTTGGTTTTGGATTTGGGGATTTTTATCTGGGATAGTTTCAATGTTCGATTTAGAGAATATTTTCGTTACGGCACTAATGTATTTTTGCTAACAACTTAACCACTAAACTATAAGAAATCATCACCGCAAATATCGCCGTTAACTTTTTGAGAACTCGCAGTAGAAAAGAGCTAATACTCATGGAAAAAACTATAAGAACTTGTGATTTTAGAGACTTTCAGTGGAAAAAAGTTAATATCCATAGAAAATAGATTTGAGAAAATATTGTATAAGTTGATTTTAATTTTTTTTAGTTTTATAATTTAAAATATTTTGTAAAAGAATGTTAATGTTTTATATGTCGGATGATTTAAAATTGTTTTACTGTGCATGAGAGAATCACGGCTTTTGTATATTGTCTGTGTTTTTCTACGAAGAAAATAATGATTTTTTTATTTGCAGACTTTCCTCTGCGAAAAGTCGTCTTTCTGTATAGTAAAGTTGTCTTTCCTTTGCGGAAAAACAATTTTTTCTGTGAAAAGATGATTTTCTTGAGTTCTATTTCAAGGACTCACTTTTCATAGCGGAAAGACAACGTTCCGCAGAGGAACGACAACGCTATTTAATTGGAAACATAAACGCGGTGTTTACTCCGTCCATTTTTCATAGTTCAGTGTTTAAGTTGTTAGCAAAAATTGTTCAGTGGTTAACTTGTCATTATCTTTATAATACAATAGTTAATTTGTTAATATCCATTATAACAAATACCATGATAAAAATGTGATGTCCCTCTCCCTTGCTTATCGTGGTCTCTAGAAAGTCGTTGGCACAAGGAAGGGTGGTTCTCCGACGGATTGGAAATCCGTTCAACGCTGAGGTCGATTATTTGGCATCAACGTGGTGAGCCGTCTCAGGCGAGACTGTAGTCGTGAAAGTGAATTTCTTCAGGCTTCGAGACTTAGGAAGTTGTTGGACTAGCCTGCTTTTATGCTTCATTGGGCTTTCTCTATTGGACTTTGGCATTGGTAGACACAGATTTGAGTTATGAGTTATTTTATGTTCAACGTACATTAATTTTTAAAATGATATTTTGGACATGTTTCCTAAATTATAAAATGTACAACATTCTTTTAACCAAACCTGTTAAATTTATTGTTCAATTCAGTTATATTTATTTATTTATTTTTATTTAAGTATTATTATTGTCAACTAGAGTAATGAGATAACTGTATGTGTCTTGTCCTTTGACACAAAACCTTAAACCTAATTAGGGTCTGTTTAGTTGTTGCGATCGTCTAAGTATCACCGTTGTTTAATTTTGTTATTTAATTATTTTTCGTTTTTACTTCTCTCACATATTAACTTGTTTAAAATAAGTAATTGGAATGCTTTCATATCTTTTTAAATATAAATGTTGAATATAAAAGTTAATCACTATTGAGTTTAGTCAATTGACCCTAGATTTGACTTACTTTTTCATGAAATAATCAAAGGAATCCCTAGACTTAGAATATTTTAGTGAGGTTCGTCCTTTAGTTTTTATTTTACATTATTTTCTCTTAATTTATTGTTAGATTATTTAATTATAATCTATGTAAATGTGTTCCATGTTAATTAATGTTACATTAACTTAATATCAATGTGCTTAATGTGATGGTTGTTAAGCATTAAAGACATTAAGTTAATTGAGTTTTAATTCCCTCACCTTAACCTTATTAAAAGTGTATAATATATAGTTGAAGAGACGTGAGTGAAAAGACACGAATGAAAGAGCATGTATGGAGAGTTGTCTTTGTATGAGTGTTTTCTTCAATCACCTAAGGGGAGAGAAATTACAGCATTGAATCGAACAAGTCTTCTTCCTTCTCTCTTGAAAATCCTTTCAACAAGAAAGGCATTTTACACTTCGTTTTTGCATCATCGAAGAGACGACTAAAAGAAAAAGGTATTAAGGCGATAAACAGAACTCAACATCTTCTACAAAAGTGTTTTATATCATGGACAAAGGTTGGTAGATTTCGTTTAATACATGAATGGTTAAATCAATCACGTTTATGGGAATTAAAGATTGTTTTGAATCGGTTTAAATTGCTAACAATTAGTAGCAGAGCACGGTTAAATATACGTATTGATTTACCATTTAAATGTATTAGATTTATGAAAGGATTTATATAAGTAATGGAAAAGTAAATTTCGAATGGTTCTGCATGAAATTTATAGATGAAATCATGGATAGGATAATTATAAAAAATTATTTTATGTGTTTTCTGTTGACTGTTTGTCGTGCGGACGATGGGTATAAGGATGCGGTCGACCTGAAGTGTGGTCGGACGCATGATTCATGTTGAAAATGTGTATACGGACGCATAAATGAAAGGGTACGGACGACGCAGAGTCATGTATGTTTCGTCCGTTTTGAATCTGTAAAAGATTCATCCGGACGATATAATGCGGACGCTACGGACGCTACAATTTGCGTCTGATATGAATCTGTAAAGAAAACTCATCCGGATGATTGATGCGGACTGTGCGGACGAGAAAATGTGCGTCCGATTTGAATCTGTAATTTTGATTCATGCGGACGCATCACACGGACGCAGCGGACGGTAAGATTAGCGTCCGCTATAGGCAGTTTCGGACGACAGTAAGAGATTGCGGATGCCATTACAACGTCCGCATGTCGTCCACAACGCCTGATTATACAGTTCAATTAAAGATATTGATTGAATGAATGGTTGTACAATTAACTAATTATTGTATAGAAACTATGTAGTCGCCAAAGTGACCTAGTTTGAAAGGATCAATATTAAATTGTATAATTTATTCATTTAATTATTATGATGTTATTGAAATGTGTTTATTAGTTATAAACTATTAGGTCACCCAAAGGTGGACCATTGTTTATAATTGATAACATTAAAGTGACATGTTTACATAGTTAATTGATGTGTTTAAACATCCAAAGATGTTAAACATGTTGTGTTAAATATGTTTATAAGTCAATTAAAGATTATAATATCATGAATTGTGTATTTCTTTAAGTATTACCCAAAGGTAAACTTAATGAAATTTTTATATGCTTTTATTGGGATCTGGTTAGGATAGATTATTCAATGTATTGATATATGAGCATGTATGTTTGTTATTTGCAGCTTCTATGAATTTGTTTGCTTCTGGTAATTCATCTATTAAGTTCAATGGTCTTAACTATGCTGACTGGTCCGAATAAATCTAGTTTCAACTGGGTGTATTGGATTTGACCTGGCACTAGTTAATGATAGACCACTAGCTGTTACTGAGACCACTTTGGAAGCTTACAAGTCTTATTATGATGCTTGGAAGCGGTCTAATAGGTTGTGTTTAGGCTTGATGAGGATGACGATGACTGAAAATGTTAAGCCATCGATGCCTAAAGTAAATGATGCAAAGGAATTCATGTCAAAGATTAAGGCATACTCCCAATCAAACATTATTGACAGGTCTGTTGTGGGAAGCTTAATGAGTGAGTTGACGACTAAGAAATTTGATTGGTCTCAACCTATTCATGACCACGTAATGAGCATGGCCAATTTGGCTGCAAAGCTTAAGACGTTGGGTGTGGATGTGAATGAATCATTTTTGGTTCAATTCATCATCAACTCACTTCCAGTTGAGTTTGGCCAGTTCCAGGTGAACTATAACACCATTAAGGAAAAATGGAACTTTCAGGAGATAAAAGCCATGCTCATTCAAGAGGAAGGAAGGTTGAGGAAGTTAAAGTCCCATACTGTCAACTTAGCAATGCAGAAGGATGCCAAAGGTAGCACATCAAAGCCGCCAAGTAAAAAGAATAAGAAGAAGGGAAAGAACCAATTAAAGATTAATGATGGTCAGATCCGTAAAGAGATTAAATGCTTCTTCTGCAACAAAGCCGGACATGTAAAGAAAGATTGTCCTAAAAGAAAGACTTGGTTCGAAAAGAAAGGTACATTATTTGTTTCAGTATGTTTTGAATCATATATTATAGAAGTACCTAATAATACTTGGTGGTTAGATTTTGGTGCTACTACTCATGTTTCTCATGTTACGTAGGGATTTCTTTCGATCCATCCCATAAACGGAACTGAAAAGTTCTTGTATATGGGGAACAGAATGAAAGCACGCATTGAAGGAATTGGAACGTATAGACTGATCCTAGATATCGGATACCACCTGGATCTAGAAAAGTGTCTTTATGTTCCTGAGTGTGTTAGGAATTTAATTTCTGTTGCTAGGTTGGATTGTAATAATTTTAATTTTAAGATTAGTGATGGTGTTTTTGCTATGTACAAACATAAATACTGTTATGGTTATGGTATTATAAAAGATGGTTTGTACTCTATCAATCTTGATGTTAAATTTAAGAATTCTCTGTTTAATGTGGATCATATGATTGGATTAAAATGTGGTGCAATAAATGAAAGTTCAGCTTTCTTATGGCATAAGCGTCTAGGTCACATTTCTAAAGAAAAGTTAAGGAGGTTAACGAAAAATGAAATTTTACCTCAATTAGATTTTGATGACTGGGACGTGTATATAGATTGCATCAAAGGAAAGCAAACTAAACACACATCAAAGTATCCCGCCACAAGAAGCAAAGAACTTTTGGAATTAATACATACCGATATTTGTGGTCCATTCGACATTCCTTCATGGAATGGAGAAAAGTATTTTATCACCTTTATAGATGATTTCTCACGTTACAGTTATATATATCTACTGCATGAAAAATCTCAAGCGATGAACGTTATAGAAGTGTTCATCAATGAGGTTGAAAGGCAGCTAGATAGAAAAGTAAAAGTAGTGAGATCAGATAGAGGTAGAGAATACTATGGAAAATTCGATGAAAGTGGACAAAACAAAGGTCCATTTGCAAGATTTCTCGAAAGTCGAGGCATTTGTGCACAATACACAATGCCGGGTACACCACAACAAAATGGTGTAGCTGAAAGGCAGAATCGTACTCTTATCGAAATAGTAAGAAGTATGATTAATAATAGTAATGTACCTATATTGTTGTGGATGCACGGTTTAAAGACCGCTGCATATCTGCTGAATAGGGTTCCTAGTAAGGCAGTTCCTAAGACTCCTTATGAACTGTAAACGGGAAGGAAACCTAGTATGAGACATCTAAACATTTGGGGATGTCCAGCAGAAGTTAGGATTTATAACCCACATGAAAAGAAGCTCGATGCAAGAACCATTAGTGGTTTCTTCATTGGGTATCCAAAAAAGTCTAAAGGGTACATTTTCTATTGTCCAAAGCATAGTACAAGGATTGTAGAATCTGAAAATGTTCGATTCATTGAGAATGACATGTTCATTGGGAGTAATGATTCACTAAATATGAATATCCAAGAGAATCGGGTGACGGAAACAACACCCAATAATTCTCATCAAGTTGTTGTGCCATATGTTGTATCACAGTGTAACAATATACCGAAACAACAAATGGATATTCAACCCACGCAAGATGAACGAATTAATGATGAGCTTGTTAACGTTGATCAAGTCATGAGTGATCAACCACAAGTAACAGAATTGCAAAGGTCTGTAAGGGAGAGAAGACCAGCAATTTCTGATGACTATATGGTTTATTCACTAGAAGAAGAATGTGACTTGAGTATCGATAAGGATCCAGAATCATTCAATAAAGCCATGGAATGTAATGATTCCGAAAAATGGTTTAATGCTATGAAGGAAGAGTTGAAATCTATGGATGACAACAAAGTTTGGGAACTTCTAGAGTTACCTGAAGGAAAGAAATGCGTTGGTTGTAAATGGATTTACAAAACCAAACGCGATTCGAAAGGTAACATCGAAAGGTATAAGGCCAGACTTGTCGCCAAAGGTTACACTCAGAAAGACGACATTGACTATAAAGAGACTTTCTCTCCAGTTTCGAAGCAAGACTCTTTAAGGATAGTAATGGCTTTGGTGGCTCATTATGATTTAGAGCTTCACCAAATGGACGTAAAGACAGCCTTTCTTAACGATGACTTAGAGGAAGAGGTTTATATGGATCAACCTTTGGGATTTTCCTTTCCAGGAAATGAAAAGATGGTATGTAAGCTGAATAAGTCAATCTATGGATTGAAACAAGCTTCCAGACAATGATACATTAAGTTTAATGATACCATTTTGTCATACGGTTTTATGGAGAACACCGTTGATCGATGTATCTATATGAAGGTCAGTGGGAGTAAGTTTTGTATCCTAGTATTGTACGTTGACGATATTCTGCTTGTTGCAAACAATAAAGAGATGTTACGTGATGTTAAGGATTTTCTCTCAAAGAATTTCGAAATGAAAGATATGGGCGAGACATCTTATGTTATTGGAATAGAAATATTCCGTGATAGAAAGGAAGGATTACTAGTATTGTCTCAGAAAGGTTATATCGAGAAAATTCTTGAGAGATTTAGAATGGATAAGTGTTCCGTTGGTGTTGCTCCAATTCAGAAAGGGGACAAATTCAGTTTGATGCAATGTCCGAAAAATGATTTAGAACGTAAGGAAATGGAACTTGTTCCATATGCATCAGCAGTAGGGAGCTTGATGTATGCCCAGACATGTACATGGCCAGATATAAGTTTTGCAGTAGGGATGTTGGGCCGTTATCAAAGTAATCCAGGATTGGATCATTGGAAAGCTGTAAAGAAAGTACTCAGGTACTTACAAGGAACAAAGAACTTCATGCTCATGTATAGAAAATTGAGTCAACTCGAAGTAATTGGATACTCAGATTCAGATTACGCCGGTTGTGTAGACTCGAGGAAATCTACATTTGGCTACGTGTTCCTGTTAGCTGGAGGAGCCGTATCATGGAAAAGTGGAAAGCAATCTACGATTGCCACTTCAACTATGGAAGCTGAATTTGTAGCTTGTTTTGAAGCTACAATTCAAGCATTGTAGCTGTGAAATTTTATTCAGGGTCTAAGCATGGTAGAAAGTATAGAAAGACCGCTGAAAATTTATTGTGATAACTCTGCAGCTGTATTCTTCTCGAAAAATGACAAGTACTCGAAAGGAGCAAAACATATGGACTTAAAGTACTTGGCAGTCAAAGAAGAAATATAAAAACAAAGGGTGTGCATTGAGCATATAAGTACAAGCTCAATGATAGCTGATCCGTTGACAAAAGGATTGCCACCTAAAACCTTTAAAGAACATGTTGTAAAGATGGGTTTAGGTGACAAGTCTATGTGATTGTAAAAGCGTAGCTTGTATCTTATAACACTTATGAATTCAATGAAAGGAAATTTTTTTGTATGTCTATTTATTATTCATATTATGGCTATGTACAATGATTGGTTATGAATAATATATGATGGGTTTATAGTGTTCCTCAATTACAGAATTAATGAATTGTATAGTTTGTGATACATGGAAAGAATCATGTTGATATAATTCACATGTGTCTGCCATGATTCGATTATGCAATTCATTATGAAAAGATAACTTGATATAATTCACATTAAAGTACACTATATTAATTAATTGTGAATTCAAGTTATGTTAGCTGGAATTAGCTTAAGCAGCTGAAAAGTACTAGCTAGAACATCAATTGATATTAAAGTTTATAACATGGCCCAAGTGGGAGATTGTTAGATTATTTAATTATAATTTATGTAAATGTGGTCCATGTTAATTAATGTTACATTGACTTAATATTAATGTGCTTAATGTGATGGTTGTTAAGCATTAAAGACATTAAGTTAATTGGGTTTTAATTCCCTCACCTTAACCTTATTAAAAGTGTATAATATATAGTTGAAGAGACGTGAGTGAAAAGACACGAATGAAAGAGCATGTATGGAGAGTTGTCTTTGTATGGGTGTCTTCTTCAATCACCTAAAGGGAGAGAAATTACAGCATTGAATCGAACAAGTCTTCTTCCTTCTCTCTTGAAAATCCTCTCAACAAGAAAGGCATTTTACACTTCGTTTTTGCATCATCGAAGAGACGACTAAAAAAAAAATGTATTAAGGCGATAAACGGAACTCAACATCTTCTACAAAAGCGTTTTATATCATGGACAAAGGTTGGTAGATTTCGTTTAATACATGAATGGTTAAATCAATCACGTTTATGGGAATTAAAGATTGTTTTGAATCGGTTTAAATTGCTAACATTTATACCTTATTATTTCACACTATGTTAATGTCATTTTTGGACATTTATTTTGAGTTTGGTTTGTAAACAAATTTTTAGGTATTCTGCTGCTATTTATGGATTTAAGGTGAGAGTGAAACGATTCGGTCATTTTTGAGCCTGGTCGTTTTACATTCTGTCTCGAGTCTCTTTTGGAACATGACAATTTAAATATTTATAGTCTTTGAATAGCTTTTTTATAAAAATCTGAATCATCATAATGTTCTCGTCAATGTCAGCTAATACGTTTTCCTAAGTTGTAGAAGAGATTAGCGCGATGAACATCAATAATAGCGTAGACATTATAGTTGCGTTACAAAAGTTATAAAATGTCTAGCGAAGACATTATGATAACATATAATACATATATATTTTGGGCGGGCTTATTTTTCTAATGTGGTGGCCTGTTCAACTGGCCCGAATGATTCCTGTGGGTCGATGATGTCTGTTTCTGAATTGTTCATCACACTCGTAGGGGTTTAGGGTTTACAGAAACTCCTGTAACTCTGCTCTAAAATCCTGCAAATGGAGCTCCAACTCGTTTCTTCCGGTCATCCTTCCACCGTCATAGGTTTTTCCAATGGACGTCTCGTCTCCCATCAATTTGTGAGCCACCTTTTTCTTCTTGAAGTTTCACTTCCAATGATCCTTCTGTTATATTCGTATAGGCGTAAATTACTAAGTTTCTTCTTATTTACTCACAAGGTTTCTGCGAGACGGATTATATATAGAGGGAGCAGAGTTCGGCAGGAAATCTCGTTAAACTGTATGTTTCTTTTGTCCGAAAACCATTCTCGCTGATTGTCCCTTTTTTAGTTTCTTTTGAATGTTCTGTTCTGATGCAAATTAACTATGCAGCGCATATTATTCAGAGGAATTCTAAAGATTTATGTCAGCCGCGTTTGAGAAGAAGAGCTACTGTGTGTACCTCTGAGTCCAATTCACATTTCAATTCGGAATCCGAGTTAGAATCTTATGGAAGAAAGGATGCTAGCGTGTCTTATTGTGTGTTCGGCGGGATGGAGCCATTTCGGGGTAAATCAGGGTCTGTCTCATTTAATGGTATCACTCACCAATTGGTTGAGGAAGGGAAATTAAGTTCAGCTCCGTTTGACGAAGACAAGGGCTCCTTCCTCTGGCTTTTAGCTCCTGCTGCTTTGTTATCTTCTTTTATTATTCCCCAGTTTGTTCTTGGCAGTGCGGTGGAGGAGTTCTTGAAGAATGAGATTCTCGTAGGTACTTGTTTATTTTGTCTTTATTGTCTTTTTTCCAAGTGATTGATCGTTGTTGCCTCATGTTTTGTTCATCTGTAGGTTTATCTTGTTTGAAAAAACTTATGAAACTAGGGTGAGTAGTTATCGGCCTAATTTCTGTGAGTAGACATACTTTGAATTTGATTCAGAGCAATTAATCGCCTCCTTCAAAACCCCATTTTGCAGAAGTTTTGAATTCATTGATTTCCGAAGTCGGATTTTACGCTGGTCTTTCCACGTTCCTGGGCATAACGGATCATGTTCAAAAGCCATATCTACAATTCAGCTCAAAGAGGTGGAGTCTTATTACAGGCCTCAGAGGATATTTGGCTTCAGCATTCTTCACTACCGGCTTTAAGGTCATTGCCCCTCTGTTTGGCGTATGCGTCACCTTGCCAACAATCGGCTTGCCAGCCCTCATTGCAGTGGCACCTTTTCTCGTCGGCTGTCTGGCTCAATTTCTTTTCGAGTCACATCTCAGTAAGAGAGGATCTTCTTGCTGGCCTCTAGTTCCTATCATTTTCGAGGTATATAACACAGAATTTCCCCCTTCAAATCATCTCATTAGTAGCCAGAGACTCTTTTACAAACTTGCATCTATTTTCAGCTCTACAGACTGTATCAGTTGACAAAAGCTGCTAATTTCATGGAGAGGTTGATATTTGGCATGAAAGATGTTGCTACAACTCCCCAAGTGGTGGAAAAAGCTGGTGCTGTATTTTCAATGATAGTATTATTTCAAGTCCTTGGTGTGGTGTGCCTCTGGTCATTGATCACTTTTCTCATCAGGCTTTTCCCTTCGAGACCCGTAGCAGAGAACTACTAATGTTTGTAAGACTTTATCCATTGCAGTTCCATAGATTTCTTGCTTGCTTACATCGGCTTTTGCTGTCCGCTATTGATCATCATCGAGTTATCAATGAAATCTCAAGGAAATTATTACTTGTGGGGTCTTTTTTTTATTTCAAGAATATAAGATTCGAATGTAACTCAAAATCTTGTAGTCTTAAATAATATTGGTAATTCAATCCTTACACATTTGACGATGTATATCCACACACACACACATTTGACACACACACATTTGACGATTTATATCCACACACACACATTCGACGATTTATATCCACACACACACACATTTGACGATTTATATCCAGACAAAATGTTTTGTTAATGAGCCAAAACACGAGCAATTTTGAAATAAACAAAATAAAACCCTATACTATTGGATCAACGATAAGTCACACACACACACATTTGACGATTTATATCCAGACACATACACACACACATTTGACGATTTATATCCAGACATAAAATGTTTTGTTAATGAGCCAAAACACGAGCAATTTTGAAATAAACAAAATAAAACCCTATACACGAGCAATGAGAATGGATGTCCAGGATGGGTGAATGGATGCTGGCGGACATAGATTTAAACTCGTTGAATGAAGAGACAGACGTCTTGCATTGTGAATTGACTTTAAAATTACGTCATTTGAATGAAAAAATAAAAAGCTATATCAATTCAACGTTAACACATAATTTGAAGGAGAGAGAGACATCTATTGTAAGCTAATGAACGTTTGTTGTGGGTCAAGAGACGTCTGTTGTACGTTGAGGGACGAGACTTCCGTTGTAAGCGAGAGACGTATGTCGTAAGCTGGATAACGGTAGCAAATGAAAGTTTGCGCACGTTAGATGAAGACAGATGTTAATCAATGTGTATGGATAGGTATGATAGAAAATAAGTATATTTCAAAAGCGATGGTGGACGTCATCTATTTTATTCGTGATCATATAATTGAAAAAATTAATTTGACATGTCTGTTGCACTTATCTAAGGGCCCCAACATTGTGACATAATCTCACCTGTACTAACACATTATAAGTAACGAATGGTCATATACTATGGGTATACAAGTTAAAATATAACGAATTTTCTCTCTTTTTTAAGGGGGATCCGATCTGATCTTCTAAGTATCAATTTTTAAAACTAGAACAGTTGTTCACATAAAAAGTCAACGGTGGATCCTCTACCCTAATATCTGGGTTAGGACTAGGAGATCACCGTGCATTTATTAATTATTTCCAACTAAATTGAAATTGATTGATTTATATATTTATTAATTAATCCACACATGCAAGAAGGGTACAAATAAAACGACGTCGAATGATTCACCTGGCAATGTTTCCTTCAGAAAGCGGCTTTGGTGAGAGAATCAATAGTAACCACGTTTCCCAACGACGCCGTTTTTACCGTTATCTTCATCGTGTCGTACCGCCTGAAGAATTCCACCAGGAACAGCCTACACATCAACACCACCATGTTCTTTCCGGGACACTGCTTGTTTCCGACCGACGGATTCTCCGTCTCCGGTCCGTTTGACCACAGGACGTGCTTCAATAACTTCTCACCTTCTCCCAGAAACCGATCGGCCACGAACTCTTCCGGTTTCTCGAATATCTTCGGGTCTTTCGTAGCGAACGGTTGGTAACCAAACAACAACTCGCCTTTCTTGACCCGAAAGGCAGCGTCGTGGCTCTCGATCACAAGATCTTTCTTCGCTGTGCCGTACTGGAACTCCACCGACGGTTCGATCCTCAACACTTCGTACACGGTGGACTTCATCAACGGCATCTCTTCCATCGCTGCCAAGGTTACCTTTTCATCTTTGGATTTTAATGCGGCTCGGATCTCCTCAGCCAGTTGAGTGTGTAAACTAACTCCGGCCAACCCGACCCATTTGACAATACTGGGAAAGAGGAGTGTCATCCCTCCAAAAGCATTAAAGCACGTGGCGTACAGAATATTATGGCAAGCTTCTTCTTTCGGTAAACCTAATTTTTCAGCTTCTTCAAGAATAGATCCCGATGACTCAGAGAAAAATTCGTATAGCTTTCTGTAATCGCTTTTCATGAGAAATGGAGGAAACATAAAGTTATGCAGGAGTAAGTCATCCAGAAGGAAGGGTAGACCGAGACTAAGAACAGGACCAATCTGAAAGAAAACCCATTTTTGAATTAACGTTGGACCTTCAGTCCCCAGTTTTGTTCTTGTTGGATCAATTCCGAAAAATGCACGACCGAGGAAGTTAAACGAGGCCTGCTGATTGGGACCGGCAAAAGAAGCTTTTCCTTCGGCCGAAATCGTGGTTTCTAGACCATCGAAGAGCTCCGTAAAGCTTAAATGGAATTCCGGAATGAAATGATCTCGCCGAGATTGAATGAGATAGAAGACTAGGTTTTTCAGCTTCTCATGATTCGGCTCCGACGGGTCGAGGTAGGGGAGGACTCTGTAGCCTCCCATGAGTTTGGTCGACGGAACGTAAGTTCCGTTGAAAACATTTTTCTTTTCGACCTTGGACATGTCGAAAAGTACAGGAAAACTCTTGCCGTCAAGAAGAACGACGACTTTGGAGTCGCTGGAGATGAATGGGCCGGGGGGCATATTAGATCTGAACACTGTGGATTTATACTTCACCATACGTGATCGAAAATACTCATCCTTCCCTTGGCAATAGAAATAATCCAGTCTATCTCTAAACGCACCGAAAAAAGGGAGGCCGAAATCGCCCGGAACTTCCGAGATCGGAAGCTCAGCGAGCATTGGCTGAGAAAGTGGCGATTTCTCTGATGCAGACACCATATTCCGGCCAATCTCAGAATGCAGAGAATCAGCACTAAGGAGACTTTACTTATAGATGGAGAGATTTAAGATGGTTAAACTTCGTTTTAATGCATCCTAATCAGGTTTACAAGTTCGTAAATATTTCTTGCCCACACTCCAGTCCAAGGAAGCAAAATGACTTTATTTTTATTAAATAATGGGAAAATGACAAATCAACCATCGTGGTTTCCGATCAATGACAAATCAACCACTGTGGTATATTTGCTAACAAGTTAACCACTAACGTATGAGAAATTGACAAATCCAACATCACACTCAAGTTAACACAGGCAAAGAAAAAGCCTGGACGCCGCAAACAAGCAGCATCCAGGCAAAGAAGTAAGCCTGGACGCCGCTGGTTTGCGGCGTCCAGCGGCGTCCAGGCAAACCCTCAAGCCTGGACGCCGCATGTTTGCGGCGTCCAGGACCCACCCACCCAATCATTTTCCCTTTATGAAAAGGGAAAATGAAAATTAGGGCTCTCAGTCTCGACTCTCCCTTCCCGAATCTGAAACATACCCTAAACCTAGCGATTTGTGAGAACTGAAGCGAGAAGAGAAAGGTATTTTGGCAAAGTTGAAGCATTTGTTTTCAAGAAAATGGCGCATTGGAGTGCTTGGAGTGTCGAAGAAGCTGATATTAACCGTGAAGCTGTAGTGGGCCCTTTAGAGATATTATTGGCGAATGAAAATGAGGTACGTGGAATTGGAAATGAAGTTGCAATTGTGTTGCATTCTGTATCTGCAAGTCTAAATGAAGAGGACAATGAGGACCTCCGATCAGTGTGCCAATCCACTAGTGATGAAGACATTAACATGGCATAGAGTAGGTCTATACGCCAATCAGAAGCACAATGCAGCTACGTTGGTATGGGCCTTGGCAAAAATACAGTTCATTGACGAAAATTAGAGAAGAAATTGTTGATTATGCATTGAATAATGGGTACGGCATAAAATTCACCCATAGTGATGCTCGTCGGTTGAGGACTGTCTGCCAGGAAAGATGCACATGGAGGATGCACGCGTCACAAATAAGACGTGAAATGACTTTTCAAATAAAGTTCTACAACGACGTTCACACTTGCTCCTGAAAGATGGAAAGCCGCCATGCCACTGCCAAATGGGTGGCAACGCATTACTTAGACAGATTTAAAAGTCAGGCCGATTGGGACGTATCTTCCATAATTGAGACTGTCAGGAATGACGTCAACGTCAACATCAACATCACACCCAGCCTTGCTAGAAGGACAAGAAATGCGGCAAAGAAAATTAACGAAGGTGATGGCAATGAGCGATACAAGCTCATTTGGTCCTATGCTGTGGAGATTCGGAGGTCGAATCTTGGAAGTTCACTGCGTGTTGACCTTGATATGAGTGTATTTAAAAGGATGTACATGTGCATGGATGCATGCAAGAGGGCGGTGTTGAACTGTGGTAGACCTGTTATTTGTTTAGATGGCTACCACTTAAAGGGAGCGACTCTGGGCCAACTGCTGACTGCTGTCACCATCGATGGGAACGATGGTATGTATCCGATTGCTGTAGCAGTCGTAGAAGCAGAAAATAGGGATTCATGGAGGTGGTTTATTGAATTGTTGCTAGACGATCTAAACCCCCATCTGGCAATGGATGGACAATTATTTCTGATCGACAAAAGGTGTTGTGCATTGCTTTTGAATTATGTGTTTATGTTATGCATGTTTTTTCCAATGTCTGTCTCATATTATGAAAGTTTGCAGGGACTAGTGCCAGCTGTGAGAGAGGTGGCATGGCAAGCAGACCAACGGTTTTGCATCCGACACCTGTATGCCAATTTTCAAAAACAATTTAAAGGCAGGTTGTTGAAGGATGCAATGTGGGCTGCATCAAGAGCCACAACAGTGGGGCAATTTGAGAAAGAGATGGGCAAGTTATTTGTCCTTGACCCGGTGGCCCATGAATATCTACGTGGAATAGAGGTGACCTGCTGGGCCAAACATGCTTTCTCTTCCATCCCAAAGTGCGACATAAGCCTCAACAACCTCAGCGAGTCCTTCAATGCCTGCATCCTACCAGCTCGGGACAAACCAATTCTAAGTATGTTCGAGATCATTCGAAAGGGCATCATGGGTAAGATCGTGAAAAAACATGAAAAAATGGCTCGCTCGACCGATCTGTTGTGTCCAATGATTAGCAAATGGCTCGCCAAAGTCCAACTTGCTAGTCGAAATTAGAGTCCCCAATTTGCAGGAGCTGACCAGTTTGAGGTCAGCAACAATACCGACATGTACTCTGTCGATTTGGACAGGTGTACTTGTACTTGTAACCGGTGGGAGTTGACGGCATCCCTTGTGTCCATGCAATTCCGTGCATTCACTTCATGAGGAGATCTCCTGAAGAGTTTGTGCATTGGTGCTATCACCGGGAAATATACATGGTGATGTACTCCCACTTTCTCCAACCCCTCAATGGCCCAATCGAGTGGCATCCTGTGACGAATCTGGATCCAATTATCCCACCTCCGTATAAAAGGCTTCCAGGCAGGCCCCGCGTACGTAGAATACGGGATGTGGATGAGGCTCCAAGCCGGACAGTGCTTACCAGAAGACATTTAAACGTGCATTGTGGCCGGTGTGGGGGTGTGGGCCACAATGCCCGCATGTGCGAAGGGGGAGGGGAATCCAGTGCAGGGGCTGGCAGAGGCAACAAAGGGGCGGCTAGAGCCAGAGGAAAAGGCGGCAGAGGAAGGTCGGATGACACATTTATGGGTTTCAGAGTCCCCGAGACAGCTCCCGATAGAGTTCATGAGACGCAGGTCAGCGCATTATCGCATTATACTTTTAATTGATATTTGAACTACGCTCATTTCCTTTGTAATGTGGTCTGCAGGAGTTTGATGCTGAAGGTTCTCCCACACCTACGTATACAAATGTGGACCTTAACCTGCCGTGATATAACCCTTTTTGCTTGCAACAAATGTACATGACAGTCAAAGGCCATTGATGTAATTATTTTGTTGAAAATAAAATGATTTTGATAGACTTGCCAATTTTTTAAAAATTTGAACAGAATGTCCCTTGTTTCTTAACTCCACATAGTTATTCTCGTACATCCTGCACAAACAGCCCAAACAATTCCAGTATCATACAAACATCTCATTCATCCACTAAATGTAAACTACACCTAACCTCCCAACATATCATTGACAACTTGACATACATTTTAACGTACAAGTACAAAAAATCAACTAAACTACGCATTCTTCTTCTTCCTGGGCTGTTTCTGGAACAAATCCGTGACCAGAAACGACAAGTTCACGTCAAAGGCTACTTTCTCAGCTCGGGCGAACAGCAGACCCTCATACTGAAAGGTTGGAGGATCGTGCAGGTGGAATTGTTCCTTAATGTGGCACTCTGATATCACCCTCATCCCCTCAGGGGTACACCGAAAGATGCCGAACGGCCTGTAATGCAAAGGGAACAAGTGTCGAGCAATTACGTGGAAAGCAAAATTAAGAATTTACACTAGGAAAACTACATACTGTTGTTTGTCAGTGGGAGCTGTGATAATGGAGATTGATTCCGGCAACAATGTTTGGTAAGCGAATTGCATGTGCAGATCAACGGACGACATAAAACACTCATGTTTCGGGTGTGACTGCAATGTGAACAACACATTATATGATCTCAGTAAACATTAACTCCAACCTAGAGAAACGACATGATTACTTACGTGAATCCATCCAAGTGTGAGTAGATCGTGTTGCTGTTGATAATTGAAAACTTCTGTGTCTGCTTCTGCCGTGGTATAGCACTGCATATAAGTTTGGATGAGTACTAAGATAAAATCTTATACACTAACACCCAAAAAAGGCCTCTCACCATATCTGGCGTTCCTTTCTGATTTGGGAAGATGAGTTCAGAGACGAGGTATGTATTGTCGGTCAGCTTTCCTGCAAGAATTGCGCATGTCTCCAAGTTCTTTCGAGTATTTGCCCGGACATAGTCTTGGAACTTACTCATCAAATCATGAGCCTGCAACAAACGGTCAGCGTAACCATGAATGAATACACATATATACCGAAATGAAAGACGTACCAGGCGCAAAATTTTAAGGGGCGGCGGCCTGAGAGGCATGGCTGGAGGAGTTTGTAAGCGGCTTCTGACAGGTTCGCTGCAAATTAACAACACGTCAGTACATGAAAGACAAATAAAGTAAAAATTGGAATTCACGTTCAACAAAATTAACTTACAATCGGAATGTCGCATCTGGTGCGTCCGAGGAGGATGACGCACTTCCTGAATGGGTTGATCGCCTCTCCCCTTGCTTAAGTGCTGCCACCATCTCACGATGCCACTCCGCTGCTTGCACATGCCACTGTTGTTCTATACCCCACCTCTCTTCTTGGATAGCCCACCTCTCTTCTGTGAGCTTGGCCGCTTCTTGTATTTGGCCTTGTTGCATTTGTATCTGGTCTGCCATCACTTGCATATGGGTCATGGACATATTATGGAGCTCCTCCATCTTGCTCATCCAGTTGAGCATCTCAGCAGGTATCGAACTAAAGTGAGATGACTGAGGAGGAGGCGGCAGTGCATGCGAAGGGACTGAATGCGAAGGCTTTAAGCTGGGTGGATGTGCTGCTACCTTCTTCCCCTTGCGGAACCATTCACCTCCTGTTTGGGTGATACCCATTCTGTCCAATAATGAATTGTTGTACATGTCATTGACCGACTCTTCAATTCTTGGCTCGTTCTCCTGGATGGGGACCCCAAATTGCTCAACGATCCTCTGGATTAGCCAGTTGTATGGCAGGGACTTCGCCGAGTTATTGAGCACCTCTTGCATGTAGCTCACGATTATATATCCAATGTCCACCTTTTTTCCCATAAACACCTTCTCCAGCATATAGAGATCCATGCTGGTAACAAGGTCGCGATGCCCATTTCGAGGCAAAATGGTGTACGTCATGATCAAGTGGATCAATCGGGCGAAAGCATTCAACTCCTTTCCCTTTGGCTTTCTGTACTCGACAACCTCGGAATCCTGGTGCAACAATCTAAGCACTGCTAACCCACCTCCTTGTTTTACAAATGGTGGCTCCCGAGCCATATGATAATATTCCTCGCTTGGCTCATCCAGTACATATCCAAGCATCATGTTTACATCGTTGGAAGTGAAACTCAACTCCCTTGCAAAAACGTACGTCCGCACCTCTAATGGTTTAGTGGATATTCGCAAATTGGCGTAAAACAATCTTATAACTTTCTCGCAGTAACTGCCCCTCAAATTGCACAATCCGGCTAATCTAGCAGCTTGAAGCATACGATCAATTCCCATTTCTGCGAAAGATTCCAAATCTACTATTTTGGACACAGTAATTCTACGATCTTGTATATCTTCTAAATACCGTGTTTTGCAATTAGCGTTCCAGAATAATTCTTCTTCAAGGTCGGCGGTTTCTTCGTCTTCCACCGCTGTCGCGGGTTGGACATCTTCCACTTCCGTAGTTTGAACAGGTTCAACGGCCTCCACCGTTGCCTTCCGACGCTTTGACGTCAATTTCTTATGCTGCGATTCCATGCTGATCGTTGAGAGTAATTTGCCAACAACCTGCTGTATAATAAAAAATACAATCAAACAAAAATTTGTGAATAATACAACATCCTAAATCAACAAACCACCAAAAAATAGACTGAATGCAGTTTCATAAATCAACAAACACAATTTAGCTTTAGCCAATGGTACAAGCAGTTTCATAATTGGAAGTAGTGTATCGAGTTTCTTAGTACCATTATCGATTAGAATTGCATTTTCTAGCAAACAAACCCAATCTACTATTTTGTTTTTAACAAAACTAAAAATAACTAACAAACTCAATTTAACTAACAAACAAAATAACAAAGAAATTACCACAAAAAATAGACGCAGTGCAGATCTACCACAGGATACTAACACTCTATCAAAGAAAGGCGAGAGAAAGGCGAGATCCGAGAGATAGGTCGTTCGGTGGTTGGCGTCACGTGGTGGTCGCCGTTCGGTGGTCGGCCTCGCGTTCTTGTCGTCGCCGTGCGGTAGTCGACCTCGGGTGGTCGTCGCCGTGCGGTAGTCGGACTCGTGGTCGATTGGGGGAGAGTGGGAGAGCCGATTGGGAGGGAGAGGAAGAGCAGGGGGTCGAGTAGGGGGTAGGAGAATGAGCCCTAACTTTTATTTTCCCTTTATAAAAGGGAAAATGATTGGGGTGGTCCTCAAGCCTGGATGCCGCTGGTTTGCGGCGTCCAGGCTTGCTTCTTTGCCTGTGTTAACTTGAGTGTGATGTTGGATTTGTCAATTTCTCATACGTTAGTGGTTAACTTGTTAGCAAATATACCACAGTGGTTGACTTGTCATTGACCGAAAACCACGATGGTTGATTTGTCATTTTCCCTTAAATAATTTAACGCCATAATTATTCAAACTCCGAATTGACTAGTTTTTAATGAATTATTTCTCTCCTATTCGTTTACGTGAGGTTTGTCAATTAATATAATTAATAATTTATTTTAAATATTTGTAATTCGTGGTTAATTACATTTATTAATAAATTTTATATTAATAGATAAATATTAGAATATAAACGTAATGTAATTTTTTTAATGGTAATTATTAATATGATCTCTTAGGCATGAGATTTGTCTAACTGATATTTTAAACTTTAAATTTTAAGTTTTGATACTTCAATATTTAAGACATTATTAATTGATACCTTAAACATCAAATTTTAAATTCTAACACCTCAATGTTGAGGCATTACCTACTCATACCCTGATGCACCCCAAGGTCCTATCATCCAGACCCAAGCCAATAGGCTCATTGCTTATATAATTAGTTGCTATTTTGCAGGATTGAATAACTACTAGAAGAACTTGAGCATGAACCAACGCATGATGACAATGAGGCTCCTAGACTTTTAATCACATTTTTTACCAAGAACAATTAGGAATTCACTTCTATGGAAACTTGGAGAACGACCCAACAACCATCGATTTATATAAGTTCACACACTTAATAAAATGGATGGAACCAAGTCCAATTGGAGAAGAAGAGAAAGCTCACATTTGAAGTCCGAATTCCAAGTCCATATCCTCAGCCCAATTGCTCTCCTTAAATGTCTTAAGTGGCCTTGGAATTACTAAAAGAACTTTACATCTTCTTAGGTAAGTCTTGTCTCACCAAAGAAGGATCTAGAGATGACAATTCATATTTCAAGGTAGTCTTGTGGTTTTCTAGGCTCTTTTAATTTCCCTAGGTGATGAACCTTCCCTCTTTCTCATCCTCATTCTTCTAAATAATTAATATTTGTCTTGATTTGCTAATGACCTTTCCTATTCTTAAGTGGTTGGCTATTACTATCTACACCAATCCCCCCGCCCCTGTAATTCAAAAAGTAACCAACTTTGAATCAAAAAAACTCTTGTATTTAGTTTGTGAAATTATTTCACTCTCTTTTTGTTATCCCTTATTTTGGTTAATCATATCAAAATTGAGTGTTAGTAGGTTTTGTGAGTCATATCCAAACCGTAGGTTGGTGAGTCATATCCAAGCTAGCCTCCATTTTTTTTGCTAAGTCATATCCAAGTGAAGTGTGAGTGTAGATCAATTAACTTGATCTCTCAAGTTAATCCTCTCTCCACACTTAGCAAGGCGAGCTAAGTCCATTCCATCAAGAATGAGTCCGAGCACCCCCACGGGTCTCCCTTGTTCCTTTGTTTGCTTCCGCACTCTTCCAAAACCCTGTTTGGAAATACATCGATTGAAGTTAACCGATTGTCCAATAGTCTTGTATTGTCTTTATGCATTTTGGGGCACATCATTGGTGATGTAGCGCCTCTGCCATCCCACATCGGATTTGGAACAGCTAGACTGGTCGCACTTATAGTGGGTGGTGGCCCTCTCCCACTAGACGCGTTTTTGGGCTTGGGCTCTCTTTGGAGGGTCCGCCCGAAGAACAAATCCATGAGGGTATGGCGGGGGAGACCCCGGCCCAAAGTGGACAAATATCTACTAGGCTGGCCATGACCCATTGTGGGTGCATTAGGTGGTATCAAAGCCAGCCAAGTTCAGTGTGTCTGCAATGCTTGCGAGGGCGCGAGCCCTTCCTGACGGGGACGGGTGATGTAGCGCCTCTGCCATCCCACACCGGATTTGGAACAGCTGGACTGGTCGCACTATAGTGAGTGGTGGCCCTCTTCCAGTAGACACGTTTTCGGGCTTGGGCTCTCTTCGGAGGGTCCACCCGAAGGACAAATCCATGTTGGTATGGCGGGGGAGACCCTGGCCCAAAGTGGACAAATATCTATCGTGCTGAGCATGGCCCACTGTAGGTGCATTATACCCTAAACTTCAAATTTTAAATTATGACACCTCAAAGTTTGAAGCATTACCAATTGATACCTCCTAAATGATTTGCGGTTGTCCAGACTAGGGTGTTGTTTCAACATAAGGATGCCATAACCTAAGAAAATGTTGTGTCATGGTTGTCCGGACTAGAGAGTAGTTTTTTATTTGCAGATGATTGGACATTGAGATACGAATATGAGAATCGAATATCCAGACATGAGACACAGATATCCGGTACACATAACTTAACATTTTCGTAGACGACCAGTATATAGTGTGCAGATGTCCGTTGCATTTCTTTCATTCCACGTGCAACTCATGCGAATCGTTTAACATATGGAACAACGGAGGGGGTGTCAGCTAGTAACGCCTCAAATATTGAGGTGTTAGAATTCAAAATTTAAAGTTTAGGGTATCAGTTAGTAACGTCTCAAATATTAAAGTATCAGAATTCAAAATTTGAAGTTCAAGACATCAGTTGAAGAGACTCCCATAATTCAAGGGTCATATTAATACTTTTTTTTTTTTTAATATAATAAATTCGAAAATGTCAAACCGCGAATAAATTTTAAGTTCTTAAATTGATAGGATCTGAATTATTGAATATATTTATCATTATACAACCACAAATCATATTCAAATCAACTTATTTTGGTTAGGTGTGAACTTCTCACTGCCGACAAGGTGGCCCTGGCTGGAACCATTAAAGTCCATCCGCATAATAATTCAATTTTGAGTAAAACCTTGTGGCTTGTGCTTGGTAGCTATGTTCTCAATAAAATATATTCCCCGACTTGACTTCACGACAATTGTACTTTATTATTAGTGGACGAAATTATAATTGGCTTGCCAATTTGTACACTATGATAGTTATTAAATTCCACGTGCAACATGCCATATCCCACAACTTAAGTATCATATTATCATTAGATGACAATGGGATCATTACTCACAATTTGTCATGTGCGTTAATATTTAAATATTACTGCAAAGAAATATCAAGATTTACGTAAATAAATTGTTCTGTGACATATTGAATTGCATCAATTTCTTGAAATTCGATCGTACTAAAGAATTAATAATAAGAGAAACTTAAATTATAAAGTGTATATTGTTCTTTTTTGCTTTTCGGCCTTTGCTTTTTCCCACTTGGGCAACAGATGATATGGACATGTGCCCGTAATTAATGTTATTTCTTCTAAAACTATGGAAAAAAAAGACCTTGAAACAAACAACTGTGTATGGATATATGGTGCGCAATTAATGAGTCACGTGTTATGAGGCAGAGTATTATATTGGAATCAGATTGAACAAGGAATGGACCAAGTTAAGAGAAATCCATACGAAATCGAAATCTTTTTATCTTTGGAAAATTTTAAAACTAAAAATTCTTCCTATAATGGATAAACCAACTAGGCAACTCGAGCAATTCCATTCTTTCTTTTCCTTTTTTTTTTATCGTTTTGATCTCTGTCGATAAATATTGTTTGATTTTATAGCAAAGTTCACACGTTTTTATTTTTGAATTTTACCCAAAAAGTTTTATAATAATTGAAGATGAAATCTTATTTATATTGTTAAAGACAGAACGATAACCGGTAAAAGAAAATATGATGTAAGACACCAGATTTACGAGGAAAAACCCTTACGAGAAAAAACCACAGGCAGAGGAATAATCTACTATGAAAATCCAAATACAACCGCTAGTTTTGCGACTCTAGCTTACATCAATTTATAGAGAAAACAAAACCCTAAATGAGATTTACAATTTGGGTTCACTGGCCCAACACAATAGAATTCGAGTCATATCGAAATCTAACCTATAGCACACACCAATACTATACTCAAATAATGGAAGATTATGATCTCGTTATTCAGTTTTATAAGAACGAGACATTGCAACATAAATCACGACAGTAGTCAAATAGTTTTATTGTAATCGACTTTCTTGTAATGTTTCTCAGTAAAAAATAAAACAAATGGTCCACATAGTTTAGTGTCAAATCTATTTTTGACACCATGGATCAAAGCTGGCTCTTCAAATGGACCGAGTACTAATATGTCATTGTCAATTGTTCATTTATCGATAGACATTTATAGTCATAAGATAAGATGATGATACACTAAATTAATTACCAACTAATATAACTTTTACGAATTAAGCATTAATTGATGAACCCAGCTCATTGTAGATATGGACAGATCAGCACGTTCTGGAGCCCATGGGCCTGTATTATAATCAGGGTAATTTCGACGGCGGGTGTGTGTGGATCAGTAAACCCTAGCAAATCCATACCTGCTTATATAGTGCGACGCGGGGAAGACGAGGGTGGTCGCAGTTCTTGTTGTTGGCCGTTTGGTTCTGATTCATCGTCTTCTGCTTCGTTTTTTGTTTATTGAGAAGGACGGAAATGTGGATTTGTAAATGCGACGCTGTTTCTTGAATGCAAGATTTGCAGATGTTTTTGGGAAGGGGGTTTTCTCTCTGTGATGATGAAAATTTGATGACGAGTCTGATCAGTCAATTATCCATTCAACCTTGATGACAAAACGAGGCATTTGTCTGAGAGACTCAAACCCCCTTTCGTTATAATTACTTTTCCTCTGTTTTGCTTCTCTATGATAGTCTCTCTGGCCCCTTGTTATTATTTACTGTTTGAATCCGCAGAAAGCCAGCGAAACAGATAAGATTTGATTTTGGATTTCAATTTCGATTCACTCCGGAGCACGAACAAAGTTTCTTTGTGGGAGATGCTACTGAAACTGCGTTTTTTTTTTCTTTCGCGTGTAATTTCATTAATTTTTAATGGTAAAAAAACCTAATTGATTTGTGATTGAGACTCACCCAATTCATCTCTTCTGGTAACTTAAGGAGCTTTAATTTATACTCGTTTCGATTTTTATTTGGGTATGCTTTTGAAATGGATTGCTCGCGATTTGCAGAGCGAAATGGGAAATTCATCGCCCAGAATCATCGTCTGCACAATTGTGCGTATACCCTTCTGGTTTGAGGTTTTGGAAGGCAGCCATACGTATGATTCATTCGTCTTCTTGACCAGGTCAATATCATGGAAACCACTCTCTGCAACTTACAGAAAGCAACCGGAATTTATGACATGAATATTGTGGGTGAGTGACTCAGAATTAGAAAGCCATTATATGAGTTTTTCTTAAAATGGGTCACGTGCCTCGGTGGATATAACCTCACGTGATCTGGATATAAGTAGTGACTGTGCATGGCGGGAAGTTAAGCTT
>CM039468.1:55146015-55211270 GCA_022433065.1 Begonia loranthoides
TCTCAGGTTAGATGGGTTTGATCAAGATAGGTTTGTACTTATGTTCTGATCTCTGTAAAACATTGAATCTGGTTTATTAGTGGATTTGCTGCGATTGCCCGTGGACGTAGGACGTTAAAGTCCGAACCACGTAAAATCTTTTGTGTTGTTTCTGTTTTAAGTTTCTTACATTGATCGAAGTGTTGTATGGTGAGCTTTTACGCAACAAATATATCATGCAATTCGTTTACAGCGAAAAGAATGTGTACTTTTTTTTATGATGAACGTGAATTGCTACTCCAGAATTTTATTATGGGTAAAATAAATTAAAATTTGAAGAACAAATACAGTATATCTAACATCTGTTTAGACCATGATGGCTAATTTTTAATTCTTGCAACTAAAGATATGCAAACTCAATCAATCGTTTGATTTTGTAGTTTGCTTTGTTTGCGGCGTACAAACCACGAGATACACATTAGCCAAGGTTCTTCGCTCGTGGTCTCTTCTTCGTGGCTTCTACCACTTTTTCTGACCCTTTTTTGGCGCCTTGTTTGCCAGCTTCCGTGTGTCAAACGCGGTGTGCAACTTCAATTGCAAGTTCATTCCGCTTGCTTTCATATTGATCGTCCATTCCCTTTCAGTCTACATAAGTAATTCTACAGAAAGTTCCATTTTTTATTGGTGTAAATAATCCCCACCGATTACCATGTCCAGCAGGTGTGTGGCTTTGGTTGTAGAAGGACCCACGCCTGGAAAGAAAGAACGAGCACGTGAGCTAGTCTCCCATGAGTTTCAGTCCGTCCAAATATCAAAGCCTACCTTTCCAAGAAAAAAGGAAGTAAATATCCTCTCTTCCGACCCCTAATATGCCTCGAATCTTCCTCCGCCATGCACCCTATAAGAAGAACAGAAGCTATCTTTATTCTAAACATTGCAAAAGCCTCTGCTGATCCATGGCTTCTGCTACATTATTGCGTTTCTCCCCTTCTTCACCTCCGCTTTCATCTTCCATGTCTTCGTCGTCTTGGTCGGCGAGGACTGTGAGATTTCTGGACACAGTGGATTCTACCAGGGGGAGATCAGTTGTTGGTGGGGATGGTGATCGGAGGAAGCAAGTTTGTTCGATAAAGGCAGCAACGGCTGCTTCAGAACACATGACAACTTTAGATGAACAACTTAGACCCGGAACACTGGATCTTTCTTCCATAATGTCGTACGTTAGACTTGCTATTCTCATTCCTTTTTGGACTTCGATTAGACCAAAACCATGGAGATTACACATCCAGATGTTCATCGACAAGGTACGTGTTTTTTTGAGAACCTTTTCAACCCAGAGAGGATTATTTATGGACAACTAATCAATTATCGTTTGTATAGATTGTGATCGACTGTCGATTCTTCACATTGCTTGGAGTAGCAGGATCATTGCTCGGCTCAATATTATGTTTTTTGGAGGTAAAAGAAATTTAGTTTATTAAATACATAATCACCATTGTCGGCAATCGGAAGCTTAATGTTTTCATTAATAATTGCAGGGTTGTTTTATTGTTCTGGAATCATACCTCCGGTACTTTACTTCTCTGTCACAAAGGTCGGATCAAGGACAGATGATGCAACTCCTTATAGAAGCCATAGGTATATATATATACTTATCCTCTCTCATCTTCCACCCTATATATCTTTCAAGCGCACTTCTCCTGCGATGGATTTGAGATGCTTCAGTTGACTACTAAAATGGACCAACATTTTGTATCTGCAGATATGTTTCTAGTTGGAACAGCCATGCTGGTATTTGGAGTGGGCTTGTACACAATGTTCGTGGGAAGAGAAATGGAGACGGAGAAACGCCATTGCTTATCAGGGTCAAACTTGTTTGGTCTTTTCTACGTCAAGGTAAAAAGCCAGCCAGACACAAGAATTGATTGGTCAGCATGAAAATTATTAATGGTTTTCTTCTTTCAGGCGCTTCCGACGTGGATAGAAATGCAGTCGATTGATCAGGCTAAATCGAAAATGGGTCATGCAGTGATGATGATACTTCAAGTGGGAGTGATAGACAAGTTCAAAAGCATACCCGTAGTTACAGGGTTAGATCTTGCGTGTTTCGCCGGAGCGGTGCTATTATCTTCTGCTTCCGTCTTCCTTCTCTCCAGACTCTCTCTCAAAACTGCTACAGTCGAAGACCAATAGCCACTGGATTGTTCCTTGCACAGATTCCAGGAGTACCGACAGATGACTTAGTCACCAATTCACGTTTGTTTATTTATTCATCAGTTGTAACTAATGGGTGGGTGCAGCCAACTCAGACGGCAGAATCTGCGACCAGTAAAACTAGGAAGGAGGAGATTCTCTTCCCAACTTAGATTCAGTATTTGATTGGGTTCACACCATGCAGAGAGGTGACCCATTGTGGCTTTGTACAAGAAAAATACATTATTTTAAAGTTTGGTTCTAAGTTTGCAGTATTCATCAAACCCATAATCCATCGCATAGCATCAGTCCGACGTTGAATTTATATATACATTCCATGAACGTGCTTTTAAACATGGTAAGGAATCCATTGTCACCTGGGAAAAAATACATGCTCAAGAAGAACCAAATATAACACTTGTAACTATATAGTTTGTTAGCGTCGAATGTTAGTAAAACTTTCAAACGAAAAACACCCAAACAAGTGCATATATTATTGAAAAACCTTACTTATCATCAACCAACAACCACATGATAACTATACATATGAGACTTTCAAAAATGATTTGTACATTAATCTAATTATGGGTTATTAAAGAATAATTACGAATAACAGAGGGGTTAAAAAAGATGAAACGTATATGAAATACTCTCTTACATGGAAGCCAGGAGATCCCTCATTTCTGTGACGGAAGGAATGGTTTCGGAGGGGTAAATCTTGGTAACAATTTGGGCAAAATTTTCATACTTGTCCAGAAAATCCTTCTGTCAATAGTCAAAACAACTCATCAGGTGCTGTCAGAGCAGATAACATTGACAAGGAATGCTGGAACAACTCTAATTTTCTATCCTGCATTCACCTACAAACGACAACTACTACAAAACCCTTTTGATCTTTACCAGAAAAATCTTTTGCAAATACGGGAGAAAAAACATGTTGCCAAACATTATGATGGAACCAACAACAATAGATTCCCAACAAAGAAAAAACATTCTGTACCTTGCATTTATCCCATAAAGAAGGCAACAATTCCTCTGAGGTTAAATTCTTTTGCAACCTCTTGTACATTGCAGCAATTGACTTATCAACCTGCGAAAGGAATGATTTAAATTAACGTGTTTTGAAGTTTAGAGCAAGTCTCAGGGAATTGTCTAAGTTACCCCGGATAAACTTGATTTTAACATTTTGCGAAGATCCATTTTTGACAATCCAAGCTGGAAAGGGATCTGAAAACAGTGAAGAAAAAAATACAACCCACATCCCGTCAACAATTTGGGAGAAACAAAATAAAGATCTGAATAGAAGACAACATAACCAGTGATAAACTAACCCTAGTCCTTCATCTAGACAGGTATAGGAGTATTAACAGGAAAATTTTCTCTAGACAAAACATGATATCTCTGATAAATAAAAAATTCTGAGGTATGTAATGATCTAAATTCTGACACGATGTGAAAGCATCAGAGAGTTAACCACAAGCTCACTATACAAAGGCATGTAAGCAGCTTATATTGAATAATAGATTTATGAAACAACCACTTTATAAAAATTATTCATAGCTAATTTACTACAAATACACCTTATAAAAGGTTTTTTTTTCTATTTAGTTGAGACTATAGCCTCAGTTCAAAGAATAAAAAAGATAGTTGCTTTTTTTCTTAATCGGCTACATGGTGCTTCAAAGTAAGCATTTAGCTCATGTAATTTATTGAAACACACATACCATTCCTTAGAAATTGAATTTATTTCCTTGAAGACATTATTATATAGGTCATCACAACACTAACCTCTTCTGGTGGAACTGTGTACAATAACTCCTCAATCTTTCGCGCAAACTGGACAAGTCGCTCAAAATGCTAGAAATACGAAAAAATCATGCATCTTTGGAACACATTACATGAATTAAGTAATAACATCTCTAACAGTTTGAAAAAATAAAATATAAAATCAGGCTCAGTAACTTACATAGAAAATAATCATGGTTATATGATTTGTGCAAGCTTGCTCATAAGCCTCACTTGCCTGGTGATAAAATTTGGCTAAGGTAGGCACAACATTTGCCAGGTCATACAAACTGCATTAAACCATTTCCAATGAGAAAAGTGAACTTGACAAATGAAGATCAATTTTTCCTACAAAAGTTGAAGATCCTGCCTGAATATTAATACCTATTTTGAAATGCCGCATAGTTCTCCAAAAGAAAAATATCTTCATATTTTGGATCTGTTCTCGCAATTTTCTCCAAAGTAACAAACATTATGCTAACCTGTAGAACATTCATAAGATGTATTGATGTTACTTATATCCAATAACTGCTAACCACCACACCACACATCAACCTATGATGCACAGTATTTCTGCCAGTTGTCAAATCATTTTTGGCAATAAACAAATAGGTGGAATATCTCCCTTATAATGATGTGATGGGAAATTGTAAGTGGCAGATAATTATAAATCTTAAGAACTGTTGACAAGCGAAGAAAATATATCTCATACTTACCTAGCTCAACTTCACATTTCACAGATTTATTGCTCTACCAAATTAAAAATAACAAGTACTCACGAATTTTGTGTATGCTTGGTCAACCAAATCCCTAGATTGTCCCTGGATATATTGCTCCATACGTGTAGCAAGAGTTGCAAATCTAAATAAACAAGAAAGTGAACAAAAAGTACAAATTTAAAGATTGCAACAACAGTATAACAGTATCAAAAGCCAATAATTCAACTATTCAATTTCCCCAACCACATTTAAATTTGACTGTAAATATTACTAAAATTTAAATTAACGGACATGTAATGACATGAAAAAATAATTTTTTAGCTTTAAGTGCTTTCATTGTAGAATATGGAGACCAATTTTTCCTATGAAGTCGATGAAGTTGTCACGTCGCCATGAGAAAAATGAAAGTCATCCAGATATTCTGAGTGTCATTAGTATTATCAATTAAAACTTGAGGACGAGGTCTGAAATCTAGCTCCTTTCAGATGCTTCTGATTAAAAAAAACTCAGCAAGATATAGAGTGTTGCAAAATGCTGAGCTCGTGAAAATCTGATAAAGCTTTTCTTTATTTCTCGAAAGAATTGCTCTCTACAGTGGCAGACTCCGTGTCTACCTTTCCTCCACTCTTTATTACAAAATGACTTAAACTTCCTTTCCCTATTTTTCTACTATTTATATCCCTCTACAGCAGTTATTTTTCTAAAATTCACATCAAATGACTCTAAAATTCACATCAAATGACTAACTATTTCTTTTTATTCCGCCTCGCGTAAGTAAACCTCAAGGGAGGCTTATCAAAATCATAACATGATTGGAAAGCATTGCAAGAGCAAAAGGTTAAGATTTGGTTAATTTTTTTCTATTCTCAATTACCTTCACCAGAGCAAGTCAGTTCTACAGAAACAGATTTACCCAATCACAAAGATAATCCAAATTGTACCAAATAGAATAAACATGAATCTTATAAATACGTCATACCTTGGGATGTATGGCAATACACCTGTTTGCTTAACATTTCGCTCATTTCTTTCAATCTGATGACAAGCTTCATCAACAAACTACAATGCATATAGCGTACAGATGAGGTTGGCTCTAGACTTAAATCTTAGAAGTTCCACCACCATTAATTCTTAAGAATATAGCCACATAACTTACACGACTAAACTGCACAGAAATTCTAGATTCCAGGTCTCCAAGCAAAAGACGCACAAATCCTGCTGCATCAGCTTTTTGACCCGAGAGATACTTCTCAGTAATTCCATGCATAGATATGCAGCGTAAAGGGTCTATCTTGTATGCCCAATCCACAACAGCATAAAAGTCCTCCTGATACATATTCATTGGTGTCCACTGCTAGTCAAAACTATTTTTTTTTTAAGTATCAAAGAAAATTCTTCCAAACTACCTATTAACAGCATTTATAAAATACAATGCACCACTCAAAAATTTTGGTAACGGATATTTGTACAAAAAGTTCCCAATTAAATACAAAACCAATAAAATTAGTAATGTTAATGCTGGATTTTCCTTTTTAAAACAGAACTTCTGGCAATAGTTTCAAACTTAAAAATAAGTCAAATATGCTGCGGTGTATTACTTGAATACCATCTAGCAACTCCTGCAGAGATTCATTTAAAGCTGCAAGCTCCGAAGAAGTTTTACCTATAAAATCAACAATTCTACTTCATTACTGCAGGGGAAAATGTAGCCATTATAGAAATTTAAAATGTACAACTTGAATTCAACCCAAACCCTTGCCTGAAAGAAGAAAAGAGAATACATTAATATTTAACCAGTAAAAAATCAAATAAGATACCAGATTTGCCATCGTTGTCATCGATGTTCATAATTCCCAAATCATCATCATCATCATTGGCGCCATCATTATGGTATCCTGTTTTATTTCCATTAGCAAGACCACCAGGAGGAACAAGTGCAGGAACTTCAAAACACATGAAATGTGCAAAAAAGGAACTCTGCAGTTTAATACAGTGAATAGTGAATCTTAATAAGAGTATTAAAACTTCAATCTTTGCAAATATCTGAAGAAACTAGATTTCAACCTCGTCGACAAGGAGCGGGATAAAAATTGTCAACATCCTAGCATAAGCCTCAGAGACCGTGGATGTGTCAGAAGCATTCACATTCTGACCAGATCCTGTGGAGGCTTCAAGCCAAACAGTGGGGTTTCTTGAGGCCTTTGTACTAGCACGAAGCTCATTTGCAAATTCCCGAGCCTGTAGTAATAAGATACACTTAAAACCTTTCTTCACCATAACTAAGCAGAAACTAAACCAACTGAGGTGACGTCAATGTCCCTAAATCAGTGATTTTTTTAAGAAGGTACAGTAACAGAGGTAAGAAAAGGCAAAAGGATATTTTGACAAAAGACAATGACGCTTTCCTAAAAATGGTAAATAAAGAAAATTATTAATAATCTCTAACATGAAATGGAAAAAGGAGGCTGTTGAAATAAACACCTAAAAGTACAATGGTTATTCCAAAACCACAATAGGCAGTTGAAATAAACACCTAAAACAGTTTCATGAAACCCACAATTTGTACCAATGTGCGATAAAGTTTTTATGTTCATGAGCAAGAGATATAAAGGATACCCAACCTTTCTTCAGTACAACGGTTCTTGTCGTTATAATTTATGTAAGTGAAAAAAGGGAAGGGAATCCTACCCTGGTCAATAGTACGTTAGTTAACATGCACATTACCAACATCTACTGTTACAACAGCATTTTCTTTCAGAGTTACCAAATATCAACATTTTAACACCCACTGCTACATTCGCATCATTTTCATAATGCCAAAAACTGTTGAAAAAGTTTATGCAATTTATATTCTCTTCGTGTGTGTGGAAGAAAGAAAAAGCTATGAATAATTCTTAAGGCTCAATGGATGGATAGAAATTGGGCTCTTTCGAGAAAGGTTTAAGTGGTTTGTGCGAGCATCATTTGTTTGTACAGTCTAGGACGATGCTACTCTAACAACATCAATTACAGTGCATTCCAATTTCCAAACAAGAAGATAAACTTAGTGAGGAGTAAAAGATATATCAAACCCTGCGAGTCCATACAATTTGTGTTTACACTTCAAACCAGTATCAAATATATTAAAGCAAAGACGGTTCGCAAGGATAAAATGTAGCTCACCTCCCGACGGAGTAGCAAGTTAAGGGAATTACAGTAAGCTTTCCTCAAGGAAGCAAGGCAATTCTTATCAAGACTCTGCACTTACAAAGGAAAAGTAATCATCAAACTACAGTCTTAATCTTTTCTGGTACGTGTGGATGAATAGTAAGGGAAACTCTTATGTTATTTGACCTTCAAGTGTTGCAGGAGACGAGCATACGTCCTACATTTATATCGTAAATCAGCATGATCTGGCCTCTTCAACTGTCCACGCTATTTTCAAACAACAAGATAATGACTCAGAACTGGCCAAGAAATCAAGAATACAAAAATAAATAGAGAAGGAAAAACCTGAGAAAAGTAACTTTTGTCACTTATCATGAAATCCACCAAACTAGAAAAATAATTTCTAAGGAACTCAGAAGCTTTTCTAACGAATGTGCTCTTTAACTTTTCAAGTTCAGCTCGTTTCTCTCTAACCTGCCAGAGTTTTACATGTAACATATAAAAAAGACTCATAATGTCTACTTGTATTCAAGTAAATTCATAATTTAACACTACAAAAATATCTGATTAGTGAATATGTAAAAAGAAAAGCATATGGTTCCGTGATGAGTTTCTAATGTTTCATCTTGTACTAATTAATTCAGTAAAAAAGTCCTGATGTAAATTTCACGTAATTATACTCAAACTTAGTAGTAAGGTACACTTCTTTTAGCTGAGCAAAAATAAATGAGCTGCCAAAGACACATTAGGTACCCATTCATGGAGTACCTACAAGAGTTGGAAATTGAAAAACTCTCCTACAACTTCAATCATTTAGCATTCAACATAACTATAACCATTAGTAATTTTTGGAGAGAGGAAGAAAAAGAGAGGAAAAAAGAGAGACCACATACAGATCTCATGTTTGCATACACAGGATCCAAATGAGGTACGTCAAGACCACGTAAAGCACCAGTTAACCATTCACATGCTTCTATGTTTTGAAGCATCCGTGCCTCATCAAATTGACCACCTGTCAAACTAGCTGCATACTATGACACAATAAAACATCATCAAATCTTAGAAGAGCCACACCCTAAAAAATTTACAAAACAAAATAATAGTCAGCCTCTTATAGTATGATGACAAACCTCAGAAGGGACACGCAATCTTTCAAGGAGTTTATCAAGTTCCTCTATAAGTTCTTTATTGTTTACAGATTGCATCTCTAGCTTGTTATTGCGGGTTTCTATCTGCATTACAACAACATGGTGGCATGTAAGAGGTGGATATACTTCTGACAAATAATAAATCAAAGACAACCAAAATAATTAACTTTAAAACCCCAATGGAAAAAAGACATTAGCACCAATCCAGTTTACAGTGAATCAGGCCTTACTATCAACTGCAACAACCCTTCCCGTTTAAACTTTATGAGAAATTTGCAAAACCCATAGTACAATTAAAAACTCACCATTAGCATGTGCTATTGTTTTAAAAAATAAAGAGCCAAGTACTAATCATGGGAACAACATTAACTTCACTATCGTTAAATGAACTTATAGTTCTAAGTTTTTTTTGAAAATTTATCCACTTAGTTTGGTTCTCTCTCTAGAGAAAAATTGTTGTAAACTCAGTGTTTGCATGTGCTTCTTTTTTAGAGGGATTCTTCGCCTCTCTTCTTTTTAAAATTTTTCTTCTTAATACACATCATTTTTTAAAAAAAATATTAAATACGCACCACTACAATCAAATACAATTCAAAGAATAATAAATTAATACCAAAAACCAAATAGAATAACTCAAGTGGTGGGACAATGCATTTGAATTTCAATGCCAGATTGAAAAATGTGGATGAGCATACAGTGGACAACTTGCAGGTGGATTTTGAACAAATAAGTCATAATTCTGGCACAATTACTAGCCAAATTCTTAAATGACAAAGAATTATTAATACCGATTCAATGTCCTCTCTCATGTGTCTGAGTTTCACATTGAAGATGCCAAGCCATTCATCCATGTCCTCAACACAATTTGTTGCTGCCTCGAGACCTTGCAATACCTAGAGAAGCCAAAATTAGTACCTTCAGTAGAAGGACAGTTTTGTAAGAACTTTAAACGCAGGAATTTATTTTGTTCACAAAACAACAAAAACAGAATGATGATTGGAGCACGAGAAACTGGAGTACTCTGGAGGCTGTAATTTATGTCATGTTTTTGATAAGCACGTCTCATTCAAAATTGGTAAAGGAGATTGACAAGATAATTGGTGTAGTCAGATTAACCTTGAAAAGGAATTCCGACATCTCTTAGTTTTGGCTTTGTAACAAAGAGGGGGTGGAGCTGTCTTTTGTGAGGGCCTTGAAGGATGATGATAATTGTGACGTCAGTGAATTCATTTGCAACAAAAGTGAAGTGCCTTTAGATAAGGACAATCATGGAAGAAAGGTTATGGACAATCATGATGATCTATTGGAAAAATTTTCTGAGATCTAATCAGTAGAACTAGTCCCTCAAGGTTATGGAATAAAGTGTGGAAGTCAAAAATTCCATTGTGTTACTTTTTTAACGTGGACAGCTTGTACAGAAACTTTTTTTTTTTTATCACTGGTCAATCTTAAATGAAGAGGATTAGAATCTTTTAATAAATGTTTTTCATGTTTGAATGACCAAAAAGATGCCAGTAGTTTAGTTTTGTGTAGTCCATTTTGCTCATGTGATTCGGTGGCAGATGTGGAGATGGTACGACGTGGACAGGTTGACACCAAGGTTGGAAGTAGTGACAAAAGAGGATTTGTAGCTTGTCAGCTCATTTTTTGGTGCGCTTATATCAATCGTAAAAAAGTTTCTTTTATTATGTTCAGCCAGATTTGACAATTTTCATACATCACTTTCATCGATCTTTACATGGGAGAGTTAAAGGAATAGGATATAAGGAAAATTCTCTAGTCTGTAATAATTTCTTTTAATACAATTTTTATTACTCATAAAAACTAAAAAAAGGATACTTTCATATTAAGAGAAAAGATAAACTTGAACAGTGCTATTAATAACAGCACATGTAGGCTGATTAAATAAGTAGCTCTTTATTTTAGTGTCATCTCCTACTGTAAAGATTGAGATACAACAGAAAACAATAAAATTATGCAGATTAAAGCTATTTGTCCTTGGAAAAAAAAACAAGAATATTAATGAGACAAAAGTTATGATAATGGACAACAAAGAGAAAAGAAAAGACCTCGTCTATCAAGGGTTCACTTTCCAAAATAGCATGCACGTTTGCTGCCTCCAAAGCTAGAAGCTCTCTCTTCAACCTTTCAGAAAAGGCCTCTGCTTCACCAATACCCATGACATAGCTGCATGCCAAAGCTCAAAAACATTGATAATCTCCCTAAGCAAGTAACAAATGAAACAATAAAAACAGTAAATAACAACTAGGCCTCCGAAGCTCAAAAACATCATGATAATCTCTCATGCGGGACACTTGAGAAATAACTAGTTAGAAAAAATATACGAGTTTCAATCAACATAAGCACTGTGAAGCACATTGCTAGATTTATTTACCAGTGTCACACATTTCTCCACGTAATTATTAAGCTCCTGGGTAGCAATTCATTTGTAAAGAATAGCATAATCATGTGCAAATACATATAAATAGCAATCTGTACATACGTTCCCAGAAGAGCCTCCATATCCTCTTCCTCTGCTTGAGATACAAGTTCCTTTTCTACAGTCACTTTCAACTCAGTTTCAGGGGCTCTAGTTACAACAGGCCCATCCTGCTGATTCGTTTCAGTAGGTACTGTGGATGTGTTTTCCTATATCAGATCAATAATTCATTAAGGAGGAGAAACAGGCATATTTCTAAATGAATGATAAGAATATTTCTCATTCTACATTAATAAAATTTTCTTAGCCTATATCAGAAATTAATGATGAAACAAAGAGCCACGCTCCCACCTTTGCCCAAAGAGCCATTTCGACGACATCTATACCAACAACCTTCGGAAGACGACCCAAAACATCTTTGCAAATGTTTAAAATGCAAATCAAAAGACGGTTCCTACAAGAAAAGAAATAAATATTAAGAATTGTCGCCGGAGAAAAGAACAAGACACATGGACAAAACCAGCAACTATGCACGTATTTCCTGAGACATTTGTAAATGAAATTGCA
Organism: Begonia loranthoides; assembly: GCA_022433065.1. Lineage (NCBI taxonomy): Eukaryota > Viridiplantae > Streptophyta > Magnoliopsida > Cucurbitales > Begoniaceae > Begonia > Begonia loranthoides. The sequence continues at coordinate 55,157,994 of CM039468.1, forward strand.
TATGAACATTCCTAGAAAGAAAAACAGTCCCAGTTCCTTCAATTACCTATCATCAATATTACGCATAGTCCACTGTGGAGGAGCAACACTTTGGCTCCTTAAATTATCAAATCCCTACAAAGAATTCTGTTAGCAGCAGCAAAACAAAACGGGAGAAAAGCAAATAGCAATTAAAGAAACGTATAGTATCTTTTGCACATTACAAGAACTTAATTCTCAAATATGTTGAGATACCTACCTTATATATGTATAGCATGTTCTTCATTTCCCTCCTTTTTGTAATATTTTACGAGGCAATTTCAATTTCTAATTAAAAATAAAAGAATCAACATAACACAATTGCAAAAAACATTTCCAAATGGAGCATTACCAGCATAAACGTACAGCCACTGGGATCATTTGCTACAACCTCCACCTTAGAAAGATGCTTTAGCTTATATAACTTTGCAGGCTGCATTTGAAGTGTTTCAAATGAAAATCAAGACATATAATCATAAATTACAAATCACTATGAGGTTTGTACCATTTGCCATAACACTAACTAACTAATGTGTTTCTCCTTCCCACACATTGTTTTCGACTAATTCCTTTAAAAAAATCATTTTCCTTTGCTATTGGTTCTTTCTTTTCCAGTTTAGTTATAATTTTGTCTCTCCAATGTCATTGAAAAATGTAGGGTAGAAATAGACAGGAAGTGTCCAAAACTCAACTCTTTTAAGCATAGACTAGACTAGGTAATGCTACTATTGATTAAGAACCTTACTAAAGGTCAAGCTCAGAAAAATTCACTCGTTGCTAGAGTATGACTAGAGCTCGAATAAGAAAATCTCTCAGCCATGTTAGACTATCAGAAACCATTAGGACGCAAAACAAGATTGGCATTAAAAATAAAAAGAAAAAGAAAAGAAGAAAATAATAATGCGACGGGAAGAAGTGGCATTTGGCTTAAAATTTTTCTCATATTTTCTCATATTCTATCAAACAATAAAAAAAATAATTCTCATCTTATAAATTCAAATATTCAATGAAATTTGCAGAAAGTTCAAAATTACCTCAAGAACTCCTCCAGTGGAATATTTTAGGACCCTCAAAAATGCTTTAGTCCGCTGTCCTTTTGATTTTGCTGCATAAATGAGTAGCCATCACTGATAACGGACAATCACTCCTGAATAACGGGACAGTCTAGAATTTGGACAATGAAAATTAAAAGTAATTGGGACAATAACTTCCGCTCTTGCGCTTACCATGCTTTGTCATTAAAAAGTAAAAGGCCAAAAACTATTCGCTTGTTCATCTAATTGCCTAATATGATTTGCACATTTTGATCGATGTTCATTACATCGTAAATCCTCACACTGGATTCCTAACCAGAAAATCCAAATAAAAGAAGATTAAGGTGCCAAGTTGTTCTTTTACATATAGTATTTTTAATGGTTGTAAATTCACCTGAAAATTTACCATAGCTTCATGTATAAATTTGAACCGGAAGCTGACAAGATAATTTTTTTTTCTAAAAACAATATGAACACTAAGCATCAAGTGAGAGCTTAGAAAGAAAACTTATCATTCCCAATTCACGCCAAATATTGCAAACAAGTGGATTCAGATAAGACGAGACTAAAATAACTGCAATGCCACCGATTTGTTTGATGATAAAAGAAAACAAAAATCTAATACAAAATAATAGAGCATACTAGAGAGAGCAAGAACTCTAGGTTTGGCCATGTTGTGACGCCCTAACTTTCCAGTTTTTCCCCAGGCCCCTCGGCTTTTAGCAACACGAATCGACATCACGATCTTCTGTTTGGTGCCTTCAATTGCAGCCTCACAAGCTCGCCTCAACTCCCCGTCGTCGGCGCTTGATTTCGCCATTTCCGGGTCAGCACTCAGCGATCCCAAGCTCACAGTAGATCAAAATCGTTTTTCCGTCCCACACTAAATGACAAGTCAGGAGAAGAGGAGTGCACATCCAGAATATGTGCGCTCGAAGCTCCTCCACCCGCTTTCGTCGGGTCGGGTCGAGTCGGGTCTTAACCGAAAGACCAAACCCATTTTTTTTACCCGATCAAAAAATGTTCACAAATCGCTCCTTCATTTGTTTAATAATTTTAGTGTAAGATAATAAATTAAAATGCAAACATTAATATAAAATTTTTGAATAAATAAAGAGTTGAAAATTCCTTTTTCCTTATTAATTTATATATTTTTTCTATTTCTTCGTACACAATTGATCATGATGTAATTATTTTAAGAAAATTAACCAAAAAAACAACCACACTACTATGAGATCAATTACAAATCATTGATTAATCACTAAATAATTTTCTTTAACAAATAAAAATTGAACCATGAGAAAAGAATGGAACAAAGATCGCGATTACGTTTTCTGTTAAAAAAAATAGTCCTTCTACTACAAATCACTGTCTTTTCGCTGTAGAACGTTATTTTTTGCAAAGAAAAGTTGATTATAAGTAACAAATTTATTGTTTTATTTGTGAAAAAATACAAATAAGTTGTGATTTTCTCATGGACATCTAAAATATTATATATTCTTGGAAAATTAACACTACAGACCCTATAGTTTGGTATCACCGCAAACCCTATAGAAAATTCACAGACAACTAAAACCCTTAACTATGAAAAAAGAACGACGTCAATCCAGTCACGTTTCCCATCAAGGCAGTGACAATAGACGTCTCTCAGCTTACCATAGACGTCCCTCGTCCAAATTCTAAAGACCCTCGTCTAAAACGAACGTCCTTCGCCCCATATCGGACATCCCTCGTCCTAAAACTAACGTCCATCGACTTGAAACTATGTCATTCTGGCCGTAACAGGAGTCTCTAGTCTCACAACGAGCGTCTCTCAACTTAAGACTATATGTCGTTCAGGCCGAAACGTCCGTTCATCTTTGGTCGAGGGACGTTCGTATTTGGGGGATGCCTTAAATCCATCATTTGAGGAATGCCCTAAATGCATCATCAACGTCCATTTTGATAGAGGGACGTCTGTCCCTCTATCCAACAGGAAGGACAGACATCCCATGCGGGTTGTTGCTGTCTTGGACGTCTCCGTTTGATGAAAATGTGACTGCGAGGTCAGCATCGTTTTTTTCCATAGTTTAGGGTTTTAGTTATCTGCAAATTTTCTTCAGAGTTTGACTTGTCTTTGATCCTAATATAGAGTTTGTTTTGTTAATTTTTCTATATTTTTTTACAAATTCTTCTAAATTATAAAATTAAAAAAAATTGAAATCAACTTGTATTTTCTCAAATTCATTGTCTATGAGTATTAACTTTTTTCCACTTAAAGTCTGTAAAATCATGAGTTCTTGTAGTTTTCTTTTATGAGTATTACCTCTTTTCTACTGTGAGTTCTCTGAAATGATATGATCGATTCATTTTCTTGATATTTGTATTGTTCATTTTTCATAGTTGTGTGTTTTATTTGTTAGCAATAATTATCTAGTGATTGATTTGTCATTGATACTATAGTACTGTGGTTGTTTTGTTAATTTTCCATTATTTTACTTATCAATTACTGACAAATTACCAACAATCCCAAAAGCTTAAACTTATGGGTTGAAGTATAATTTAATCATTTATTCTTTTCTTAAGATTCCCCCTCATATGTAGGCCAATTTCTTTTATTGGTTCTTACATGTGGATATTTTTTAATGGGGTTAATTTTTTGACTTTGTTGAGATTCGAACTTGGGATCTCTAGCTCTGATACCATGACAAATTACCAACAATCTCAAAAACTTAAGCTTGTGGGTTGAAGTATAATTTAATCATTTATTCTTTTCTTAACAATTACCATAACAAAATGCTACGTTTAAATGATTTAGCTCTCTAAACTACATAATCATTGAATGAAAGAATGAATGCAGACTTTCCAATGGCAGACCCTTTTAATTGAAAGAATCAAGTAACACAGGCTTACTTAGCCTTGCGAATATGACCCATACTATCGACCAGATCTTTGCGGGTGCAGACTGGGAACATGCTGATGTTTTTTTAGTAATTGGGACCGCCATAGCACGCACGGAAAGCTCAGCTGGTCTCGAGAAGTGAATCTGACCACCACGTTGAACCAAAGGCACATGAATAAATTAGTTGCTGGAGTGTGCTCCCGAACGATCACAGAGGCTTCCGCTAAAGCTGCAGGCATTCAAACCGGAAAATATGAGATATTGCTGCATTGGGAAGGAAAGGCAAGACTCTTTGAGCTCCTCATTTCAATTTCCTAAATTTCATGTTTCAATAACTACAAATCTACAAAGACAAGAAGGGGAGACAGAACATAGTCCAAGGCTCTCTGAAGAGGACATGTTTTCACCAGACATTATTCGACAATACATCATAGATGATGATCAAATAAGAGATTACCCTTTCTTTCCATTAAATCTCGTCTTCTGGGAAGCCATCAAACCGGTACTGCATCAGCTAAAACTCAACCTCTACCGGAGTGGCTTTATGTTTTTTAACTACGGCTTTTGCTTCATCATAGACGCTACTACAAGCCCCATGTTCGGAAATTTGAAGGCCAAAGAAGAGCTTCTAGCACTCCCAAAGGGTCCCTTCTAAATTGGGACTTTGAGTCTACCCAAATCGAGTACGCTGCACGGGGAAAGGGACGATGTCCTAACATCTGGTAGCAGCAGGACATAAAATCATCAGAAAGACAAGGCAAAAGGTATCAAATAGCAAGTTATACATGGGAGTCAGTATGATCTAGATATCAAAACAACAAAAAATAATATAAGAGTATGCGTATGAGCTAAAAATGAGACACGCCCAAAAACATTTAATACCTTTGGTATTTTACCATTTAATCTCTGGTCTCTAAAGGGAAGCTCCCTGACAATCACAATCCGCCACTTCCCAATATATCGGCCATCATCAATATTTTGTCCGCCAAATTCTTGCGCACTTAAAGTGATTTCATCCCAAAATGTGACATAGCAAACCTGAATACATTTGGCACACCAATTGAGCTTGAATATGGCACAAAAAACAATTAGTTCTGTATTATATGAAAGTGCCCTTATGTGATTACCCACCTGAAAACTTTTCTCTAGCTGGTTGAACGATTGGTTTCCAGTAAATAAATTAAATCTTGAATCCTCTGATTGTCTTGCGGACATGAATGTCTCCTCTACCAAAGACGGTGGATCATTCTCTGAGATGTAATGCACTTCAGCAGGGGGCATAGTAGACTGCTCATGAACCTGAATATCTAATTGCTCAAGTTCTTCTGCGGCTAGAAGCTTAAAGCAATCTGGCACAAACATCAAAAGCATGTTAGCTATTCCAACTCAAGTACTTTTCTCTCAGTCCCTAATACTCCATTGTCAACGAACAGGTACTGCAGTTTCAAAAAATTTGCTGAAACTACTACCCTGGCCTTGAGATCCAGTGAAAACTATTTCAATGATCTCAAAACAATCTCTAAAATTCGTAAGGACATTCTGAGTGCCAAGATATGAAATGAATTTGGCAAAATAAGTACATACAAAGTAAAACGCTCACTGTACAACCCACTATAGCTACAAAACTAAGCCACTAACCTCTAAAATTTAGTAAATTAAACTTCATTACACTTGTTTTACCAAACACGGAAGCCATGGTCGATCCTCATAGTTCTAGAGAATCCACATTGGTGGCTGAACTAAGAAAATGACGCCATAATATGATGAAAAAGTAAGTTCCATAACAACAGCAACAGCCACTAAAGCAGAATTATGAGCATGGTTATGTCAACTTACGTTCTCTTACGCCTGAGACAACCCAGGCCATAGGTTTTGATCGATTCAAATTCCCATCTGTTTTATGCTCCAATGCCGGCTTCTCTTCCGATTCTACTTTGAAGTCCACCAGATTCCTTTTTTTTCCCATCTTTATCAAACTTCCCCTCAAAATGAGATTTCTGACCAATCCTTGAAACCTCGAATAGAAGTAAACCCCCAACTAGAAGGATGACAACGACAGTCCAATATTCAAGCAACATACGTACGACTCGATGTCGGAATCCGTTGCACTCCACGGCGTGCTTTCGAACTCGGCCTCGCATCCTTCCAAGATCGTCTGGGTCCTCATCAGACACCCAAATTGGAATGGCGTTGCTGCTGGACAAATGGAAGAGGACGGAGAAATATTACCGAATCATGGGGTTTTCGAGGTGGATCGGAACTAATGGGAACACCAGGGCGGAAGCAATAGTGGGGAAATCAGGGCTTTTAATAGAATGGAAAAACTCGAAGCTAACGATATTCATCCCAAGCTTTTAATGGTTACTCCATGAGTATTAGAATAATTGCTGTTCGTCACCCACGACACAAAATGGATTTGCAGAAACAACCTCAAAATGGATTAACGAATGATTAGCAGGCAATCATTCGTTAATCCACTTGCAAGATCATTATTTCTTAGGAATGAGTTACATTTCAGATCGAACGCACGACGATTGACATTTTCACAATATGATTCATCATTTCTCAATTTAATCATGACTGTTGCATCTGCGCTAGGAACCATTATGATCTTACAAAAGAAAACGCTGATATGAAAGGATGACTTGAGAATAAGCATCAAATTTCTTGAATGACTAAGAATGGCTAAAAGCAACCATAAAGATCTAATATCAGCAAATATTTGTTGATTGATGAATGTATAAACAATACATGTAGGCAAATCAAGCAATGCCTATAACCTTATACGAGGATAATGCAACTTGTATTGGTCAACTTAAAGAATGTAATGCAGTAAAGATGATGGTACCAAGCAAATGTCACATAAGATGTCCATCACTTCCTATCGAGATCTCTAGCAAAAATTCATAAACTTAACTAAACACGCGATTGCAATTTCAAAACAACACCATCCATATCAAGCAAGAACAACTTGGCTGAAACATTAGAAAATACAGTCTTCCATGGGAGAGATACACACTAAGATTGGACAAATCTTTTAAGAAAGTAGCAAAACTTACTTGATATCCACTAAGATTTCCACCATAAAGCGTTGTTAATTCTTTAAGCTGATTTGATGAAATGAGAGAAAGAAATCACATACCATTGGCTCTTTACAGAAACAGTTGCTCACATAATTTACGACTTCTTCATAACCTGCTTCACCATACACTCAAGATCTTGATAGAAAGACAAAACACGATAATTGTCTATACAGTTATAACAGTCTCAGTAGGCATGGCGAGCCACATGTTAACAATTGGCCGAGAGGGTAAGAGAAAAGAATATGACCATATTTTTCAAAGCACGAAAAAGCTCAACGTTTGGAATATTGAGGAGCTTTACGAGCTTTCTTGAGTCCAGCTTTCTTCCTTTCAACTACTCTTGAATCTCTGGTTAAAAGCTTATCTTTTTTCAGAGGTGGCCTATGATCTGCACTAACTTTCAACAAGGCCCGAGCAACTCCGAGGGATATTGCCTGAGCCTGACCTGAGAGGCCGCCACCATGAGCTTTGACGAACACATCATAGCCACTCTCATATCCCAAAGTTACTAAAGGTACTTTGACGTATTGAAGCCACAAGGGATTGCCTTGAAGATATTCCTGTAGGAACCTAAATACCGGTGAGATCTTAACTGTTATAAGAACTAATAAACCAAAAATCACCCTAAAAATTAATTCAAGAACTTTTAAAGTCAGTCTGCCGTTATAAGTTGTCCAAAGGTAAATAAACCTAGCATTTGGAATATGCTTGAGAGTTGTAACCCTACTACCCCAATTCATGATTTTCTTTTTAATACGCAACAGGAACATTAAACAAAAACGAAAAAACGTGGCTAGAACAGCTTCTCTTTCAGGATTGCCTTGTGATGACTGCAAAAATTTGTTGAATGAATCAGTTTTGTTACACAAAAACACTTGAGGAAAGATGAAGATACCAAGAATGAATACTTCAAAGTCAAAATAAGCACTGGACAGGCGTAGTCCATTGGAACAACACCATGCTTGTATCAATGAGGGATAGTCCCAAAAACTGACAGTTCCTTGCAGACAAATGATTGATTAAGAAATCATCCTTATTTTGTTTCCCTTTTTGGAGATCCGCAAAAGCTGAGTCCTACTAAAATCCATCATTTCCCGAAAAAGGACAAAAGCATGCTCTTCCTTGTACATCCAACTCACTTTTGCCGCTAACAATTTCCTTATGTCTTTATGCAAAGCATTTTCTACTTTAACACCCTAGACAAACCACTTTTTTTCTTCCTGTAAGAGATGGAGCTTAGACACAAAAAATTGGCCAGATGATGTTGGTCTGATACGCGGATATGGAATGTGCAATAGATAATTAGATACTCTGTACACCACACTGACCTTTGTATTCGCCAGTTCATTACAAACTTTATCACTTTAAAAATTAGATAGTTATGATTTAAGCCAAAAGAGGAAAAAGGATGAAGATATTTAATGTCAATATATCTCATCATTTGCTCCTTTCCTCAACAGAGACATAAAAATGAACTACGATGCGAGAATTCGTACTTCTCTCCCACTTTTCATTTTTATTCTTTCAAACATCACTCTTAACCTCACTCACATTGTTAAGGTAATCTTTTTTCTCCGTAATTGTTACATCCCTAAAAAATTTAAAATCATTTGCATGTTCACAAATTGTAGTACCAAAAAATTACTGATCTAACCACAATAAAAGCACCTAACGTGTCCAAATCGTCACAAAATCAATTTTAAGAGTAATTAAATCAGGGATAACCTTGGCGTCACGGTAATTGATGATAACTTTGCCAGTGCCTTCTTGGAGGACAACGCGAGCAATAGCCGATTTTCTTCGACCAGTGCCAATAATTGTTTGAGCAGCAAAACCACCAGGAAGACGAGATTTCACGTATTTCTCTAGGTCTTCTGTTTCCAATCCGATGGCAGAAGAAGCGGCAGAGGCGGAAACAACAAACGCAGGAGAAGTGAACGCGTGAGAAAGAGAGACCGCATTCAGTCGAGGAAAAGAGAGATTGACAGGTTTACGAGAAACCTGGGAGGAAAACGAAAGAGAAGAGAGAGTGTAGGCGAGAGAGGAGACGGAGGTCGCCATTTGCCTTTCGTCTCTGCGAACTGAAGGTAGGATAGCAGAGGTAGACGAACTAGTGCAAGAAGATAACGCAACGAATTGACGGAAATACCCTCATGAAAAACAGAATTACTTAAGCCTGCTAATTCTCCTAAGCGACGTCGTTCTATTACTCAGTCTACATATATATCAATATATATGTATATAAATCTAACCCTAACATAACGTCTTCTATGTAATTAAAATATTTTTCGTACCACTCTGCCTTCTCCAAATCTTATGCACCAAAACCAAATACTTAAATATCTATGTATAAACTTTTATATTATTTACTTCCACATTTTCACGTCTAATTATATCCAAACTTCCAAATACGCCCACTTACGTTCAAATCTATTTTCTCTTAGGTCAACACTTGAACTGTCCGTTATTCATAATTTATTCTTTAAAACCCAAAGTATATATTTTATAATTCTTTTTCTACCATATTCTTTTATTAAATACAATACACTCCAAAATATAATAAATTTTATAATTTCAACCTTATTACATCCAAGTACTTTTTTCTCTTACTAATCCACTAATTGCAAATCACTAAATCAGTCCTAATATTATCTTTTCTAAATCTGAGTGTCATCATCCATTATATAATAACCTTAATCATTCCCTTAAACTAATTATGAATATATCGGAGTATCATAATTCACTTATCCCAAATGTATTTCTCTTGACCAATATATTCAAGTCGTCTAATTCAACCCATAATATCCTAAAATCATCACATAAGTCTTGTGTTTAGCTTAACGAAAATTCGAGATATTACAGGTATGGTGTCTGAGGTATGGTTACTTCGAAGTTATTTAATTCTTGGTGTTTCCTTGTTATCTTTTGTGAAAATTTATTTATTTTATTAGTTTGTCGTATGGTGTTAAATTATTTCATTTACTGCACAATATTTTTCTTTTTGTTTATTATTACGTTATTTGTAACTCTTGTTGATTACTATGTGAACCATAATTAATTTGTTTTGGGTTTTAGACTCTATTTTATGTTAAGACTTCTGTTGACATCCTGGTTTTGAACTGGAAGAATGAGTTTTTTTATGAGGATCGAGTCGCCTAACCCAGCGTTTCTGTTAGGTTTACCTCTTGGTCGAGATACCAAGAACTTGAGTGTTCACATCGGATCTCGGCAGAGATTCAATCAGAGATTTGGGCCTATGGTCTTCTAGATCCCCTTCGACTTCTACTCCTACTCGTATCCAATTTCTTTGATCACCAAACATGTAGCCTTCTAGTTCTGGGCTTCTCCTATGCCGTTGAGGCCGCTCTGGTGGTTTACCAATGGCGTCACCAGAGCTATAGCCATTGATTACTCTTTAAAGAATAAATGAAAGTTTGATTTGTTATCTATCATGTCAACATAGGTAATTTTGGTTTGGTTTTCTTCTTTAATTTCCAACCGCCTGCCTACAAGATTAGATAATGCCAAAAAATGCACTATATTTTCTAAGTGACAGAAGAGTTTCAGGTACGCAGCAGGTAGGTCTGCGCTCTGTGCAAGGAGGTTAGGTGGGCTCGACCGGCTTTAAGAGACCAAGGTCAAGCCTACCCTTAAAGAGGGGTATGAGGTCGGGCCCACGAGCCTTCACGGCTTCACCCATCGGGACGCCAGCGATCTGTTCGATAATTTGAATTTAATAAAAAAAAAAAAACATTTTAATGGAATGCCGAGGCATTCCTTCCGAATATTGCGGCGTTTCAGCCGGGAGACATAGCAAATGCCCGATCCCACTTGCATGAATCCAGGCCCAAGTGACCCGACCCGATTGGACTGTTTTCCACTTACTCAACGACAGAGTACTTGTTGTTTAGGTGCAACAAACATTTTATATATATAAATGAAGTAATAGATTTGTCATTCCATCGGTAGAGCTTGTCAACGATTACCGATCATAAAAGAAATGAACAAAAACCAAAGGAAAATTAATAAAACAACCATTATACTTGATTAATAATAAGTTAATCATTAACATATTTTCATTAATAACTTAACTTCTAAATTATAAAAAATCACCCACTATGAATATTGTTGTTAACTTTCTGAAAATTACAATGAAAAAAAGTAAATTTCCATTGAAAAAACAGAAAGAACTTGTGATTTTAGAGTAGAAAAGAATTAATATTCATGGAGAATGGATTTGAGAAAATTAGTATAAGTTGATTTTAAATTTTTATAGTTTTATAATTTAGAAGATTTAGTAAAAGAATGTTAATGTTTTAAATTTCGAATGATTTAGAATTATTTTACTGTCTATGAGTGAATCACTGACTGTTTGTATTTTTCTATGAAAAATATAATGAATTTTTTTTTTTATTTACAGACTTTCTTTGGCGAAAAGATAACTTGCCTCTGTGGAGTGCTGCCTTTTCGCAGGAAAAAGACGATACTCCTCTGCGAATATGACATTTCTCTGCGGAATGTCAACTTTTTTAAGCTTTATTTTAATGACTTACTTTTCACAGTGGAAAGCTAAAGTTTTGTAGATAAACGACAATACTATTTAATAAAAAATGTAACCGCAATATTTATTCAGTCAATTTTTAATAATTCAGTAGTTAAATTTTTAACGCAATAATATACTGTTGATTACAAAATACTATTTGTTGAGTTGTTAATTAAAAAAAAACATGTCTCGTCAACAAAATATTAATATTCAAAAACTTGATTGAATTCTCGACAAGGGCACTGAATAATATTCATGGGACTCCAATAATATAATTTATTCGTACCGCATGTTATTTATTATTTGTTTTAAGGAATCTATTATTTAAAAAATTTAACAAAATTAATAAATAAATCCTACACTTTGAAATCATAAGTACAAAAAACTTTACAAACAACTATAATCTCGAACTATGAAAAAAACATTACACAAATTTCATAATTATATTTTCTGTCAAAAAACATCGAGGCAAATGTTGTAGTCACGTTAACGTTAAAGACTGTCCAACAAAGACATCCAAGGATCAAGGATGGGTGTTCTTCAGCAACAAGGGACGTCCAAGGCTGATCCACAGAAATAGACGTCTTTAAGGCCATCATAAGGTCGAGTGATGTCCACAACCTTTCATATCTCTCGTCGTTGAAAGACGTCTGTTGTTGATATGTAGACGTCCTCGTTGAAAAGTCTTTGACGTGTGACTACAGCGTTTGCCTTGACGCTTTTTGATGGAAAATATGACTGCGAGATCTGCGTCGTTCTTTTTTTTCATAACTATTCCAAAATTTAGAATTTGTTTGATTAATTTGTGAAAAATTTATGATCGACGGTAGCCAATTGACATTAAAATATACATATAATTACGAGGATAGATGTGGATTTGGTTAGATGGTTTTGACTCAAAACTCTTGAGCATTAGTGTTACTGGAGAATCCCAGAACAGAACAGAGTTGCATTGTAGAGAAAAAGAAATAAAAGAAGTTGAAGAAGAAGAAGAAGTAAGAGAAAGAGAAGCTGTATTCATTTCTTGCGTTTTCTCTCCTTACATTTCTCTATTTATACTGAATATTATCGGTTATACATTCAACGGTTTACGACTGTATTTTTAGCGAATCAATTATACAAAGTGGCTTTCCTCTTCCTTGCATAGTATTGCCTTGAGCTGTAACAATTAGCGTCTCTCTGTGTCTCTGCCTTAAAAATCAATAATCAATATTAATTTTCTTCAGCAGTTCCTCTCCATTTCCTTACACGTGTCTCTGCCTCCTCAACCTGCAAAAAATTGATCATCCGTTTTAATTTTATACTTGATATAAAAATGCTCAAATAGATTGGTGTGAGAGTGACCTGTTTGTTCCAGTTAGTCCTCAGAGTAAGCACAACCAAAATGAAGATCTGTATACCGACTCCTCCGATCATCCCTGACCAAATACCCTGCAACCCAACAGAAAATACAAACCTTGACTTATTTTAACACTTTACAAAACACAACTCTTTTTTTATATCACCTCAACTCCCAATTTAAACTTGAATCCCAGCAGAATGCCGGCCGGTAATCCGATGATGTAGAAACATCCAATGTTGATATATGCAACCATTGCTTGCCATCCCGCTCCGACAGCAACCCCTTGAAGAAAAGAAGAATCACTATTTCAGTTAAAGCTTCTGGTTCATCATGAATTGGTGGTTTATACAGGAAAGGGTATAAATTACCAGATAAAATGGGTTGGATGCTGTAGAGAAACACTGTAAATCCAAGCAAAGGGGCTAGCTTGGTTGTTTCTTTAGCAACAGCTTCACTGGTAGTGAAAACGTAAGGGAAGTAGTGTCTGGTACATAAAACTACGATCATACAAACCACTCCAATTGCCACTCCTGTTGAGGAGACGACGAAGACGGCAAACTTTGCGGCTTGGGCATTCCTGGCCCCGAGTTCGTTTGAAACTCTCACACTGTCAAAGAGTGAATCGTGAGTAAAAATAGAAGAAGAGTTTGATGATTTAAATTGAAACTTTTATCGGAAGATTGCTTTTATGCAGAAAGTTTTTGATTAAGAAGAAAGCACCTTACAGCAGCGTTGAAGCCATAAAATATCATTGCAATCCACTCTTGGATGGTCAAACTGCAAGACTAGCAAAGAAGTAATTAATCAAAGCAATTTTTGCAGATTATGGGGAGGAATGGGGATTTACCAAATTGAGATGGCATCGACTGGGACTAGAGGATTGGACAAACGTCCAGTTATCACCACTAATATCATCAAGTTCCAAAATTGCAAGCTGCCATTAATATCAAATTTTTATAAATTGTTTGAACTATCCGAGTATGTACAGAAACCTTTGCAACGAAGAAGAAGAAGAAAGAAATGTACCAAAGCATTACACCAGACGCGAGAGAAAGCTTGAAAAACCCATACAAATTGGAAAACGCCAGCCACGAGAAGCCACTCCAAGCGCCGTCCGACTTTGTGATGAAAATGTAGAGTAACTTTGCGATCACTACGAGCCACCACGATGAGTTGAGAGTAACGGCGGCTCCTTTTAACCCCCACCCAAGTTTCAATATCAGCAACCAGCTGAAGAAAACGTGTAACGCCAGCACTACGCCGGCAATCCAGGCCATCGCTATCACTTTCCGCTGCGATTGAAGAAACTTCTGTATCGGAAAGTTCATTGCGTATGCGAATAATTGCGGAAGCATCCAAACAGCGAATTTTCCTGCAGCGAAAATACGAGGAAAGGAGTTTAATGCAAATAATAACTGAACAATTGAGATTTGTCAAAGTCGACCTGCAGCTTTCGAAATCTCAGTCGTCTCTCCGATGAGATGGAGAATGGGAGGGGAAAAGACATAGACTGGAACCAGTACACAGGCCGTGGTCAACAAAATTATCCATGATCTCTGCATGTACACGCCCATCATCCTGATATTGCCGGCACCATATGCCTGCCCGCATAATGTCTCCAGCGCACTCCCCATCCCTAACTGCCATCGTGGAAATCAATCGATAAATAATTATTAAATTGAAAAAATATATATATAGACAAAGAGAGTGGAAGACGATACCATGATTCCGAAGGCCAAGCCGGCGATAACGGTGTTCTCGACGGACACAGCTGCAAGCTCGAGATCGCCCACCTGACCGGCAAAAGCCTGAGTGACCACACCGAGTGAATACTGGCTCAAGGACATGAAGATAGTCGGGCCGGAGATCTTCCATAGCCTCTTAGACTCGTATCCGAACTCTTTGATCGCCAAACATGCAGGCTTCTCGCGTTCTCCTCCGTCGCTCGGGTTATTTATCAATGGCGTTACCAGAGCCATTGCTATTTTCAAGGCTGGACAAAGAGGTTAGCTTTATTCACTACGTCAAGCCGTTGAGACTGTGGTGAAGCTTAATTCAAAGTAGGTGGGAATTATTTGATGTGGTTAAAAATAAGAAAGTGGGTGTTATGGGTTTAGTGATGTTAATGGTTAATTTTAGTGGGTTGTGTGGGCTGCATGGTTTAGTGGTTAGTTAATTTTTCATTCTATAAATACCCTTGTTTTTTGATGTTTTGGATATTGAATGAGAAAAAGTCTTCTTTGTTATTTTGTTAGTCTTATTTTTCTCTCATTTCTCCAACATTATTGATATCATAGCCAAGTTTGAGAGCAAATAGAGATTGTAGACACTTAAGTTGAGTGAAACTCTTAAGGAAATCAATGGCTAGCAACGAAAATGCAATGAGTACTACACAACCACTTATTCCAATTTTCAAGGTAGAAGATTACGAGTTTTGGAGTATTCGTAGGAAGACTATACTCAAATCTCAAGATCTTTGGGACTTTGTAGAATACCTGTAATACTTGGATTTTCATAATACTAAACGTAAGGTCTAAGTGGTGATTGGACGTTGATTATTGGACGATTAAAGTGTTGATCACAGTGAGATTTGTTTATGTCATTGAGAATGATGAAGTTGTGGCCGTTTAAGTGTATAAGTGGGATCATAGTGGCACGCGCGCGCGCACACACGCACACACACACACACATATTGAAAGGAAAAGAAAAACTAAAAGAAAAGAAGAGGGAAGAAACGTCGACGTTTGGGCGAAGAAAGCATATATTGAAAGGAAAAGAAAAACTAAAAGAAAAGAAGAGGGAAGAAACGTCGATGTTTGGGCGAAGAGAGCAACGTGCAACGTGACGAACATCCTTTATAGAAGGACGGACGTCCCTTATAGATAAATGATGCGTGGTTTGATAAAGTGCACGGAAGTGAGAGGGTTGGACGAAAGGGATTGGCGTCGTTGGAGTAAAGGACATCCCTTATGGACGAAGGACGTCCAATGCAAGGGAATAGTGACGACATTAAGTTTAAGTGGGACGGCGTCGTTTGAAGCGAAAAAAGAAATGATGTTAGGAAGGAACAGACGTCCCTCATTGAGGAACCTACGTCCCTCACGACAAAGAAAATGACGAACATCTCTTAGAAAATGACGAACGTCTCTTAGAAATGACAGACGTCTAAGAAGTGAAGGTAACAGACGCCCCTTGTTGTGGAACGGACGTCTCTTACAGCGAAGGGACTGGTGGACGTTAAAGATGAAAAATGAACGGTGTTGGGACATAAGTGGGACAACGTCGTTTGAAACAAAAGGAAGAAAGACTTATTGCGGAACGAACGTCCCTTATTGAGGAACGGACTTCCCTCATAGAGAAAATGGAAAATAGACATTCCAGCAAAGAGGGATTAAAAGAATACGGTGTCGTTTTGGTTATGACGGGCGTCCCTTATGGAAAACGGACATCCTTCACGTTCAATTTCTGGGAGCGGCAAATCGTGACGGCTTTGGAATCCTTCAAAATGGAATCTGCTCCCTTTCGGATAGTTTTCGATGTTCTTTCTGCGAATGTTTCGGCAATTCAATTTTATAATTTTCCTTAAACGATAAGTGGGTATATGTGGCAATTGGATGTGGTGCCACTTAGGAGTTGTTGGTGAATGTCAAGGAGATTTAAACGTCTCAAGGTGATTTATCTACATATTAAATTAATGAGAGAGGTAATTGGGGAGCACACTCTGAAATTCCTTAATGAGAAAAGAGAGAGACAGTGAGAGAGAGGAGAAGGAACAGAGGACGCGAGAAAGGAAAAAAGTCGTAGCTTTGGATTGTTTGGAGATCGCTGCTTCTCGGGTGAAGGAAAACGTGTAGCTATAAGGAATCGTCGAGTGAGGTAAGGGATAATAGCATGTCGTGGCCAGTGGAGGCCTACACCACAAGTATAGGATGTGTTTTGTTTATGTGCTTTCGTTAATGGTTTTCTTGTGAATGAATCTGTTCTTCGAGCATGAATCCGTAATTGTTTTCCCTGAAGACGTGAATCTTTGATAGCCTTAAGAGATTTCTTGTTTTCGCGTGATTTCTTTGATTATTCCTCGCAAATATTGTTATGTGATAGTTTACTGCGGCGGTTGTTCTCTGCATAATTAGTTGTTCCTCTCTACATGATTTCTCTTTATAGTTCTTTGTGATTCTCTAGTCTCTGTTAATTATTTTGTGTGAATCGCCATGTTATTCCCTGTTAGATTGGATGCACAACAAAGTTCTTTTTAATGAAATCTGAATAATGCATTGTTATTCTCTGTCAATTATTTTGTGAGAATCGCCATGCTATTCCCTGTTATATTGGATGCACAACAAAGTTCTTTTAATGAAGTTTGAATAATGTATCGTTAGTTTCTGTTAGTTATTTAGTGAGAATTGCCATGTTAATCCCTGTTAAATTGAATGCAATGAGAAGTGGAGACTGTTAGAGGAAAAGCATGGTACATTATGATGCATCTGTATGTCTCTTCCTTGTTAGTTTCATTCTATTGATTATAAGGATTTAAATGGAATTCCTCTATCATTTTCTATTATAATGTTCATATTTGGATGTGTTTTATTCTTAATTTGCATTGCCATGCATCATGATAATAGACATAAGGGTGATGCCATATTGGTTTGGTATTCACATTTCATGGGAGAGACATTGCATGGGAGAGACTAGACTAATAAATGTAAAGAAAATTGAGGTTGGGGAGGTAGTTCATACTCTAAAAGGGAGACTCGAGATTAAACTCTTCCCTTGTCGAGATATGAGAGTCTGTCTCCTGAGAGTTAGTTTCCGGTCAAAAACTATTATCCTCGTTCGGTCTCTAACTGGGAGACTCGAGATTAAACCCTTTCCCTTTGGGATGCGAGAGCTTGTCTCCTGAGTGAAAGTTCACTCTCAATGTCCCAACTCAATATATGAATTTAATGACATGAGAATATGAGTAAAATATAGATTAGGAGGATTCCTTTATAACATAATCAGATATATACATGCATCATGTTACATCTTATCTCTTATTGGGCATTAGACTCATAGTTTACTTGTGGTGTAGGTGATGAATATGATACAAGCTATATACTTGAGGAAGGATCATTTCAGGATGAGCCCTTGGATTACCTAGCAGATTTGACCTGAGAGGTTATAACTCACGGGAAAAATAAATTGGGATTCTAGAATAGTTAATGCTTTTAGTCAATGTTTCCTTTTTAGAAATAAGATGAATGTTTCGTTAAAAGCATGGATTTTTGTTTGAATTTAAAAGTATGTTTCAAATTGTTATCTGTTTTTGCTTTATTTACTCTGAAATTTTTTTCCTCTCATACGTTTTAAATAAATTTAAAAGAAAAATTTTGTTTCTATATTTTGGGTAGTCACAATATGGATATGCAGATCCTGATGAAGAAAGTATATTGAGGGACTACCGTAGGAAAGATTCAAAGGCACTAGTAATCATTCAACAGGCAGTCCATGATAGCATATTCTCACGGATTGCATCAGCGACCACATCAAAGCAAGCTTGGTCAATTCTACAAAAGGAGTTTTAAGGAGATTCAAAGGTGATCATGGTGAGATTGCAATCACTTCGCCGTAATTTTGAAACTTTGGTGATGAAAAATGGAGAGTCCATTGTTGATTTTCTATCTAGAGCAACGATAGTAGTTAGCCAAATGCGATCCTATGGAGAAAATTATACCGAACAGGTAGTTGTTGAAAAGGTATTGGGGAGCTTAACTCCAAAATTTGATGCCATTGTTGCTGCAATAGAAGAATCTACGGATTTATCAGTTTTTTCTTTTGATGAACTAATGGGTTTTTTGCAAGCACATGAGTCAAGGATTAATCGTTTGTTTGAAAAGCTTGAAAAAAAAAACATTTCAAGTAAAGGAGACAACCACCAACATTGGAGAGGTTGAACAATCAACAAGTAAGACTTACGGAAGATGAGGATTTTGTGGTAGTGGCAGAGGTCACTTCAATGAGCAATGACAAATTGGTGAGCAAAGAAACACCAAAGGTGATGTTCAATGTTTTCACTGTATGAGATATGGGCATATAAAAGTAGACTGTTGGTACAAAGACCAACAATTAGCTTTTACAACGAAGAATGGAGAAGAAAGTAATCTTTTTATGACACAATTTAATAATAATCATAAGTCAAGTGATAAATGGTTTGTAGATAGTGGTTGTTCAAATCACATGACAGAAAACAAACAATGTTTACTGAGCTTGAAGAGACACAAAAAATGATTGTGTAGTTGGGACATGACAAAGAAATGCAAGTTGTAGGAAAAAGGTATAGTGGGCATTAAAACTATTCATGGTATGGTAAAGCTCATGCACAATGTTCAATTTGTACCAGCTTTGGGATATAATTTGCTAAGTATGGGACAATTAATGGCTGGTGGATATTTCATATTATCTGATGATGATGCATGTGTTAGCCTAAAAGTTGTGATTTCAGTAACTTCATATGTTCTTGTTTGTTTGATGTATGTATGTCCATCCATCAAACAAGCAAGAACATATAAAGTTACTGAAATCACAACATAACCAATTAGTCAACTCATGTTTCTCTTGCTGATGATACTAAAAAGACATCAGAACAAGCATGTACAATTAATTTACAAACTCATATGAAAGTGCAAGTATTCGGCCAACCGACGTGCAAACGACCCAAAAGCATGACAAAATACACTATGTGGTAACCCTGGGATCTTCTGTAGTTGACTAGGGACCACCAGTGGTCAATCTAGGACCTCAACGGTCTAACAGAGACCTTCAATGTCCAATATGTCCATTTCACGGTCGACCAGCTCATTGTTGGGGTCGGCCAAAAATGGTCAGTGGCTATACTAACCAGACTATGGTCGATAGGCCTGCTGGTGCAGTCGACCCTTCCAGGCACGAAAGATTGTTGCGGTCGACCGGTCACCAAATGTGGTCGACCGTAAATCAACCCGAGGTGTGCCAAAACTCATGGCCTCATCCAGGGTCGACCGGGCACAACCAGTGGTCGACTGGGACAAGTTTCCATCCCGGTTTCACTAAAGAAATCACGCTATTTCCATCAATTTCGACCTCCAAATGACCAATACTCCTACATAAACTCTAAATCTACGAACATAAACAAAAATTTTCCCTGGATTTGAGCTTGTAAAACTCGAATCCGAAGCTAACCAAAAACACAAATTTTAAACCTAAAATCGGAAGAGAGAAAACACATACCCATGAAACGTCTTCACGAAATAGGAAGATTAGGATGATATGAATACGAATCAAGCGAAGAAAAGGTGAAGATCACTCATCGGATCCCCCCTTTCCACCCCCTCTTCTCTTCCTCTCACCTCGGCCAACATCTCCCGCAAAAGTGGATGTTTTCCCCTTTTAAAATAAAATTAAAATATAACTTAATAAAATAACTTATTTAATAAATTTAATATATTATATATATTAAATAAAATTCTTAAATACAAATTTGATCAAACCTGACATAATTCAGAACTCGATTTAAGAGAACAAGAACTTAACGAACACGAAATTCTACAGCTTCAGGTCGTATAGGAACATAGAACACACTTGTTGACCATTGACTGAACTTCTTTCACACGTAGCCGAAGACCCACTACATGTGACAAGGACCTGGTCAACACAAAAAAATTTGACTCGATCAAAGTAAAAAATTTACTAAAAAAAATATAAAATCAAAAAATTTTGGATTTTACGTTCTCACTAAAACTGAAGCTCGAGAATAGAGGGCTAAGAGATGTGGAGTAGTTGTTGGTACTGGCCTCTACCAAGCCCTTCAAGGGATACGACAAGGTGGATGAGGCTGAATCTCAAGCAGTCTGCCAAAAAAGTCATTAACGTATTATTATTCTAGTGGTTTTCGACGGTGTCCTCCTTGCTTTAGTCATTGGCATGTTTGCTGGCATTGTGATCCACAAACAAAACAGTTTGTCTTCTTCCCCCTCGACCTACTTAACTCGAGTTGCATTTCTTAAAATTGTCTATAAGATGATTGAATATTCGACATCTCTATGCTTCAAAGTTTAAACTTGACAAGGTCTTCTTCGGCAAAGAGGTACGGCGGTGAGAGAGTGGAGGTTGAGAGGGGTAATTGGATAAAAAAAATAATGGTGTGTGTAAACAACTAATAGCTTGTGTAAAATATTATATGAGATTTTAAATTGATAACAATTTTAATGTACATGTTTAAATTAATGAATTTTAAAGTACAAAGTATTATAAAAAGATATTATTATAAAAAATAAAAATTATATTATTATAGAAAATAATTATTAAGAGAAATTTAGAACTCTTAAATCTTACTATATACACAAAATCAAGTCATTTATTTTTTAATCACACTTTTTTTCTCTCTAAAAAAAATTTGTAACTCAATTTATTTCACCCTCTCTCTCTTCTTTTTCTCTTGGACGCTGAAAAATTTCTCCCAAACCTCTAAATATGGAGCTTCTCACATGGAAGATGACATTGCCTAAAAAAATAGGCTGGCTTGCGCATTTGAAGAATAAACTTTCATCCTACTCCATTTGATGCATTCACTCCCACGGAGCCTTTATTTTAGGCTTAACTTCTAAAACCATTCACACACATTGATGGAGGTCCCTCGTCATAAAGAGGGACCATCCCATCGACACTACTGCTGGATGAAAATGATGTAGTGGTTGTCCCTGTTATGATGGGGACCCACTTCATAATAATAATAAGGGTTATTTTCATAGAATACCTTCAACTATTGTCAACTTTTTATCTAATAATACCTTAACGTTATATGTTTTTTTATTCGTCACCTTGAACTATCCGCCGTTTTCAACCTTCACCTTCCGTTTCCCTCTGTTGCGCAAATCTCCCGCTGAGTACACTTCCATGCTCTCAAACCTCCATCTTGCAGAGTACACTTCCATGGCTTCTTCTTCTTCTTCTCGTCTTTCCGTCTCTTTTTCCACCTTTTCCTTCCCACTTTCTCCACCTTTTCTTTAACTGCTTCTTTTTCTCTTTTTCCAATTGACTTTTCTTCTCTCCTTCCTTCTTTCTCTCTCCTAATCCAAACCTATTTCGAGACAGAGCTTAAAATTAAGATAAATTGAGCAAATACTCTCAGAAATGGCTGAAATTTTGGTATCCTTAGGTTCATATCGCCTTCCATGAATATACAGGCAAGCGAATGAAGCGAAGTTAGTAGAAAACACCCAATCTTTGCTCCTCGGTATGGGAGAGATACAGACGAATCTGAAGGAGTTAAGCTATGGTGGAGGTCCAACTGTACGACATGAAATAGTCTGGGGAATTCGTTTTTTCCTGCTGCTACAGAGGAGAGACGATTCTACTTTCTCATTTTCCAAATGCGACACAGAGAAATCGTCACTGGATCCTACTTAGATTTTGTTCTGAAAAAAGGGAAATCCATTGCGGTGGAAAACAGGCAGAGGAAGCTCTACACCAACAGGCATACAATGTGCCATTTGAACACCCTGCAACTTTCGAAACTCTTGCTATGGATCCGAAGAAGAAGAAGGAGATTACAGACGATCTTCGAAAGTTCAGTAAAGGGAAAGCTTGGAAACGTGGGTATCTTCTTTACGATCCACCTGGCACTGGTAAATCGACGATGATAGCGGCCATGGCTAACTTCTTAGGCTACGATGTCTGCGACCTTGAACTAACAGCAGTGAAAGAGAACTCAGATTTGAGGCAGCTATTGATCAAAACGTCGAGAAAATCTGTAATTAGTATAGAGGATATCAATTGCTCTCTTAATCTGACGGGACAACGTAAAAAGAAGAAATAGGAAGAGAAAGTAAACGACGAAAGATCAGTAACAGAGGGGAACGGAAGGAGGTGACAGGTGAAAACGGCGCATAGTTAAAGGTGATGAATAAAAAAAATAAAACATTAAGGTATTGGATAAAAAGGTGCTAATAATTGAAGGAAATTCTATGAAAATAACCCTAATAATAAAGAAAAACTTCAGATTTTACACCTCTAAGATGAATATCATCCTAAAGCAAAAGCCAGCATCTCTTAAAGAGAAGGAAAAAAACAGGAGAAAAAGAAGAGGGAGAAAAGTAAGAAAATAGAGAGGATTTTTAGAGAGAGGAAAAATGAGAGAGAGAAAAATAAGAGAAGTGTATTTGTGTACATTGAAAAATCTAAGAGTTGTGTTTTTCTCTTAGCGAATATTTTCTATAATATTTCGATTCTAGAAAAATATTGTAAATCCTATTTTTCATAGTGAGATTTTTTTGGACTTGGTTCCCGTGGTTTTTTTTTTTCGATTTGAGTTTCTACGTAAAATTCTCGGTGTCTATTTTTGATGGTATTTCTCTTACTTCTTGATATTTTTGGGAACACATCTGCTATCATTGTTCGTACCGGTTAATAGTGTAATTGTAATGTGTAAGTAAGCTCTGTCTATGAGACTGGAATTTAAGTGGACCGTTTGTGACCCTCCAGTGTTTTCTAGAAACTTACTTGAAAATGAAAATTCTGTTTAAGGAGATTGCCAAGAACATCATTTCCTGAAAATTATCTTAATCAGTATTATCCATATTTTTTAATTCTCTATATTATCTGTATTTTTCCCAACAGATAAAGTCCAGAAGAACATAACAATTACTCTTAGTACTAGTCATAGTTGAGTCGAAAAGACAACTCACGACTCTTTAAAAAATAAACCCTACAAAATAACAATCCACTCCAAAAACGTGGATCGAAACATTCAAATTATATCATCATTTATCGTGGATGGTCCAAGACCATTGCCTAAACCGATAAATCAATCACAAAAAGTATAGACTTAGTAACACAAAAAGAGATTATCATACTAAATTGCTGACTAAATTGGCAACAATCTCCACTTCATTCATGTATGATTAATAAACGACCAATTTCTATGATTACGCAGGTTGACAATCCCTCTCAAACATATATATTTTCAGTCAATATTCATTCGGAAGATCCTCCCCATTGTCTTACCCGGCTCTCCGCCGCTTCAGCCTGATATTATATTATAATTGAAGGTGATTTTGATAATTTCCTTATTTTCAAATTAATTCTTGAAATAATAAACTAGAAAACCCAATTACCTCTTTATTCCAGTTTGTTAATAGCGTAAGCACAACCAGAATTATTGTCTGTAAACAAAGTCCTCCGATCATCCCTGACCAAATACCCTGCCCAACAAACTTTCTTCAGAGTTTATCGTATCAGACGCTAATAGCTATGCTCTATTAGCACATCACACATTACCTCAACCCCGAGATCAAACTTGAATCCCATGAGTATTCCGGCAGGTAATCCGACAACATAATAGCATCCGATGTTAATATACGCAATGATCGATTGCCACCCTGCTCCGACGGCGACCCCTTCAAAATTTAGAAAATAAATTAACCATAACGATTGGCAGCAGTTCATCGTGAATTGGATTAAATGTAGGAGGCGATGTTTACCGGATAAAACTGGCTGCAGGCTGCCGAGAAGCACCGTGAATCCGAGTAAAGTGGCTAGCTTTGTGGTTTCTTTAGCCACAGCTTCACTACTCGTAAAAAGATGTGGGAAATAGTCTCTTGTACTTAGCACGACGGTCATACAAACCACGCCGATCGCCACCGACGTCAGGGAGACTACGAGCACGGCGAATTTTGCAGTCTGGGCATTCCCGGCTCCTAGTTCATTAGAGACTCTCACACTGACGGAGAGTAAGTCGTAATTGGAAATAGTAATATTTAAACAACATATCCAAACAAGTTTTCGTATCCACAGAAGCACCTTATAGCAGCGTTGAAGCCAAAGAAAATCATGATAGTCCATCCTTGGATGTTCATACTGCAAGAGTAGGAAAAACAATCAAGTTTTTAAATATTCAGATGCGTCCATTCTTGGAGGAACAACCACCACAAGAATTTCCGCAGATTTCAGAGGAATGAGGTTTTACCAAATGGAGATGGCGTCGACGGGAACTAGAGGATTGGCCAAACGCCCTGTTATAACCACCAGCACCATAAAGTACCAGAACTCCAAGCTGTAATCAATCATCAAATTCCGAATAAGAAAATTTCTGGGTATATCAGTGAAACCAGCCCCGATAATTTAGAAGAGCTAAACTTTGCAAGTAGAGGAGACGAAATGTACCAAAGCATTATGGCAGACGCAAGAGAAAGCTTGACGAAGGGATACAAGTCTGAAAAGGCCAGCCACGAGAAGCCACTCCACGCACCGTCTGACTTGGTGATGAAAATGTAAAGCAACTGTCCGATCACGATGAGCCACCACGAAGTGTTGAGCGTTATGGCGGCTCCGGTCAAGCCCCAGCCAAGTTTCAATATCAGCAACCAGCTGAAGAAGGCGTGTAATGCTAGCACCACCACTGAAACCCAGGCCATCACCATCACTTTTCTCTGGGATAGAAGAAACTTCTGTATCGGAAAATTAATTGCGTATGCAAATAATTGTGGAAGCATCCATAGAGCAAATTTTCCTGCATCAAAATATGGCAATTTTTTTTATGAACTTTGACAGTAAACAAAAGGCTGAAACTACACTGAAGTGACGTCTTTTGTGTCTGTTGAGGCCGATTAAATTTTACCGGCAGCCTTGGAAATCGGAGTGGTCTCTCCGATGAGATGGAGAATAGGAGGAGAGAATACGTAGATTGGAACCAAAACGCAGGCTGTTGTCAGCAGAATAATCCATGATCTCTGCATGTACACTCCTAGCATCCTAATCTTCCCTGCGCCGTAGGCCTGCCCACATAACGTCTCCAACGCACTTCCCATGCCCAACTGTTGTTGATCAAACAAATGTACAAATTAAGAACTGAGCAAATTTTACATTTCTTTTCTATCAAAAACCCACTTTTTACCTCAGTCTATATAAACGAAAATGGTTTTTTTTTCCTTATTATGATCTAGTCATAGATTTTGTACCATGATGCCGAAGGCGAAACCGGCGACTACGGAGTTCTCAACGGAAACAGCCGCTAGCTCAAGCTCTCCCACCTGACCGGTGAAAGTCTGAGTGAGCGCACCGAGCGAGTACCGGCAGATGGCCGTGAAGATAGCCGGTGCCGCAATCTTCCATAACCTTTTCGACTCGTACCTAAACTGTTTGACAACCAAACACGCCGCCTTCTCACCTTCTCCTCCACTGCCGAGATCGCTCTGGTTGTTCACCAATGGCGTTTCCAGAGCCATTGCATGAAATAAGACTGCGCAACGACTATGTGTTTCCTTCGACCACGGAAACACAGTTTAGAAAACGATTCGCTTTAAAGTAACTCCACTCCGAAAATGAGTGATCAGGAAAGGGCCACGACACTTTAAAGTAACTTCTCCTATAAAATAAAATTAAGGAAAAATGACAAATTAACCATAGTAGTTTGCAATCAATGATAAGTTAACCAGTATCTTTTATTTTTTAACAAATTAACCACTAATGTATGGAAAAATGATAAAGCCAATATCGCTGTCACGTTTGCCGTTAACAAACTGAGTTGGAGTCGCAGAGGTTCGTAGACAAAACGTCGCGGCTCCGTGGTTTTCCAAGAAAAGAAGGCCAAATTTAGCATGCACGCTGCGGGTCTTGAGACGCCGCCGCAGCGTTTCAAGATGCCGCATCGGCTTCGGCCTCCCTCTTTTAACTCAGCAGTATACATAACTGCGAAATGCTAGGGCTCGCCATTTTCACCTATTTTCACCGCGAACAAACACTGAATCCTCTCGGCGGCCCATTTTCACCTCGAACAAACACCGAAAACTCTCGGCCATTTTCGATCACAATGTATTCCCGAGCAAAGAAATTGACGTTTAAGCGTGGGAAGGCAAAGGTGGACGATGAGCAACCCGCGGCGGTGCAACACGAAGACACCGCTGAGGATGGAGAAACCGTTGCATACTCGCAATGGCAAACTGAACCAGAGCCTAAACAAGGAGAAGCTGAAGACTCATTGGTCTGGTTCCAACCCGTACAGCAGGTTTGAGATCCAAACTATTCAGGACAGCGAATTGCAAAACATGGTATGAAGATGATATACAACACCGTGCAATTATTGTTTCCAAAATAGTAGATTTGGACTCCTTGGCAGATATGAGAATTAAACAATTGCTTAAAGATGCTAGATTAGCCGGGTTGTATCGGATGAGAGGCAGTTACTGCGAGAATTATTAGAATGTTTTACGCAAATTTGAAACTGTCCACCGAGCTATTAGAGATATAGATGTACCTTTTTGGACGGAAGTTGAGGTTCACTCCCAACGATGTAAATATAATGCTTGGATGTGTATTGGATAGGCCAAGCGATCAATATTATGGCGTGTCTCAGGAGCCACCATTCGTCAACCGAGGAGAAGGGCTAGCGGTGCTTAGATTGTTACACCGGGATCCTGAGGTTGCCCAGTACAACAAGCCAAAGGGCAAGGAGTTGAATGCCATAACCCGATTGATCCACCTGATCATGACGTACACGATTTTGCCTCGGGATGGGCATCGAGACCATGTTAGCTGCATGAATCTCTATATGCTGGAGAATGTGTTCACCAGGAAAAAGGTGGACATCAGATTTATCATCTTGAGCCACATGCATGAGGTGCTCAACAACCCAACCAAGAACCTGCTATACAACTGGCTCATCTAGAGGATCGTTGAGTAGTATGGGGTACCCATCTCGGAGAAAGAGCCGAGAATTAAAGAGTCTATAATGACCCGGATTTTCGTAATTCCTTTAAAATGCGTGAAAATTTAAAAATGATCTTTTAAAACAAATCAGAGAGCGTCTAAAATCGAATCGCTACTGACCTTTCGTTAAACTCATGATGAAAGCCAATTAAATGAAATGCGGAAGCGTAAAATAAATCGTTTATTCAAAATATTGCGGAAGCGTAAATAATTGAATAAAAGAAACTTAATAAAAAGAATTCAATTAAAATACTGCATTTAATAAATGAAACTGACAAATTAAATATCATTAAATTACAACCGTTTTATCTTTTCATTTAAGCCTGGCCAGCCACGAGTCTCGCGCGTGCAAATCTTTCATCCCTACTTTATTATTTGTTCGTCGTCTTACGCTTTTACTCCTAACTTTGTGCATTTCTTTTTCACGTACAGTACCTACATCTACATCGCAAGTAACTGTAAGTCTGATGACTTATTAAGAAAAAAGGTTAATGCATTATGTTTATGACTCTCTTTAGTTCTTGTTGGAGTGGGGGTTACCCAAACCAATCCTTTCATTACTTCATTCGTTCATTCATTTCTTTTCTTTCATTCGTTCGTTCGGCGAGTTAGTCTCCTGTGTGCATACTCGATGCCAGACTATAACTAGCCTCTTGTGTTGATATTATATGCCAGACTAGAAACTAGTCTCTTGTGTGCATACTAGCTGCCAAGCCATTGGCCTCATGTGTGCATACTAGCTGCCAGACTAGACCCGATCACCTTACTATTCCATCATTTCTCATTACATTTTCCTCGCTCATGCATGCATCTTATTCTTTCTATTAACATTATGCATGTCCATACATTCTCAACCTATTGTGATGCATGATAACATAACATAACGTTCGTAACTTAAAGTGCATACAGACATAAATAGCTGAAATAAAAGCACATATAAAAGAATCATTGGAATTGAAAGCGCATAGCAATGAAGACAATCCATACATGAACAATACACAATAGAATTTATAAATTAACATGCCAATTGTCTAGTTAACTTCCTGATCCAATTACATGTTCCCTACCATTATTAGTCTAGGTAATTATTCTATTCGGTTACTCAAGTCATTTAACATGCTCCTAACAATAACAAAACAAGTCCATTTGCATGCTCCCTATTTTATTATTCTAGGTCGTTAGCTTAATCTGTTATCCAAGTCATTTAACATGCTTCAGAATTAATTACATGCTTCCATTCTAGATTATAAACAATATCCTACCAAGAAGACAATAACAAAAGTATTCGCTCACACGATAATTGAAATCCTTAAGACCTTTAATCCATTCACATATCATTCATTCCCTTTCATCTTCATTACCTTTCTTCTCTTTATTAACATACATACATGATACATAAACAATTTGGACAAATACACATAAAGAGTAATAGGAATTGAAAGCGCATAACAATGTATTTAAATAAGGAAAAGCATGCTTGAATTGAATTACTAAAACAAAATACTAAAATTTAACACGCCAATCTTTTAGTAAATTCCCTAATTAAATTACTTGCTTCCTAACTTTATTCTAGGTGATCATTTCACTAAAACTTAATTACTTTAGTTAATTGCACTAGTTCATCAACATACTTAATTTACATTATTATATCATTACATGATTCGATTACCAATATTAACATGGTGAACCTAACTAATTTAACATGCTGATTCAATTACGTACTTAACAAAATAGGTAAACATACTTGAACATCCATCACAACTAATTACACATGCTCAATTGACTAATTATCTTAATTAGTATACATGCTTATTTAGTCAAATAAATTAGTTAATCATGCTTACTATGCTTACTAAGTGATTACCATACTCAAGTGTTCATTATTAATTATCAACTAGTTAACATGACATGTATATCCTAATTAATTGCATGCTCAAGTTTAAGTGGTTAATTGTTCTAATCACTTAACGTACTCATCAAGTAATTAAACTTAACATGCTCCATATCTAAATTACGTTATCATACTTAGCAATTAGGTAACATGCTTAATTAAGATTACCGTTTTTTAGCCAAATCATTTATTAACCGATTTACATGCTTGGTCAATTACATGCAATTTACAATCACTTAGTTCAAAATTACTTGAGCCAATTAACAACTCAACATGCTCATCTAACATAGGTCAATTACAATTTACTAAGCTAACTTCTTATTAGTCAATTTACATGCTTAGTTGAATTACATGATCAGAAGACTATGTAGCCAACATTTCATTCTTAATTGCATTGAACTAAGGTACAACTAATGACAGCAAGGTAATTGTATGCATAAAGAAATTTAAAACAGTAATTCCACAGCAAGTAAATAAACATTAACCTTTTAGCTCATTTTCATACTTTGCAGAATAACTTAGTCTTATTTATTCCACTTTTATGTTTCTCATTTCTTCATTTACTTAGGCATTTGCATCTCATCAAACTAAACTACACAACCAAAGGAAAAGCATCACAGATTCACAACAATTTATACTCTATTTACACTATCATAACAAGCAGCCAAGAACAACAATCATACAAGCGTTTTCATCAAAAGTTATCATAGAACACTTAACCCATTTTCATGCTTCTCCTGACCATTTATCCTTTTTCATTTCATCATTCGTGAACCTTAAGCATTCATCACAGTAAAATCAATTTAACACAACTATTATTAAAGCAATCCAACAATGAAATCACAACTACTAGAAATGCACAAGAATTAATATCACAGTAAGAAAATCTACCATTATCACATTTACATATCATCAAACAACTATCAATCAATACTTTAAGAACACTAACATTAAACACACGCACACATTTGCGATGTAGGGCCTCTACATGGCCAAGACATCCCTATTTTCTTACCTAAGTATTGAAGGAAGTAGCAAGGACAGCAAGTAAAATTTCCAGCAGTACCACACACGCAGGGGATTCGCACGGTAGGGAAAACTGAACACCTTAAGTCACACAGGCTCTCAATCACCCTTTCTCTCTACAGACACACACACACTCTCTATTCAGACTTGAGCTTCTCACGGAGGAAAGGAAAAATGAAGAACGCAGGGAGGTAAAAACAGATTGGACGTAGAGTGCAGTAGGATGTTAAAAGGAGAGGCTTACTTGGATGGAGAGAGACGTTTTTGGACTTCTACGGGGACAAGCGTGCATATAGGGGAGGGAGGGAGGTGGCTCAGCGTGATCTAGGTAGGAAGGGTGACTTTTCTCGCCAAAAGTGCGAATATTAACTCGCTAAACGTCAAGTTATCTGATTTTTATTCCTTAATTTTCGCAGATCTGCTATCTTTCGGATTGTTGCGGACGACTTAATGGCGTCCGCATGCGTCTGAAAGTGCCCATAATTTGGTCAGAGTCAATGTGAACAAAGCTTCACCTCGTCCGCAGCGTCCACAGTGTCATCCGAAAGTGTCCAATTTTTGGACAGAGGCAAAGCGGACACAGTCCCATCTCGTCCGCATGAGTCTGGACTCGTCCGAAAGTCCCCAGATGGGAACAGATTCGATGCAGACGCAGTAATCCTCGTCTGCATCGTCCGCATAGTTGTCTGAAAGTCCAGGTCAGATACTTTAGGACGATATTTCTCGTCCCAAGCTCTGGGAACGCCACACAACACTCTTGCGGATGACATATCGCGTCCGCAGAGTCATCCTCAGGCGTCCGAATGTCCCTGGACAACGTTTCTTTGCATTTTTTCCCACTTAAATCCAATCTTATAAATACATATCATAAAAGGACACGTATACATACTCAACGTAACGTCTTACTTACCCCATCATTTAATTACATTGCGTTTACGAGAAAATTATAACAAAAATACCCCTAAACTTAGCGCTTCGAACACGTCCTCGGTAATACCCCGATAATCGTCCAACTTAAAAATCCAGGGTGTTATAGAGTCGACCAATGACATGTACAACAAAGCTAAAGTGGACCAAATGAGGATCACCCAAGTTGGAGGGGAATGGGTCTGCAAGTCCAAGAAGCAGGCAGCACCTCCACCCCCCTCAGAGCCTCAGCATTCAGCCCCCTTAGCAGAACAACCCCCTCCTCATACATCTCACTTTACTTCGATGCCTGAGGAGACGTTCGCTTGGATGAGTAGGATGGAGGAGCTCCATCATATGGCGATGACCAGAATGCAAATGATGGAGGAGCACCTGCAAATGCAATAGGTCCAAATACAAAGAGGGGAGGAGCTCGCAGAAGAGAGGCATCGCAGAGCAGAAGAGTGGCATATGCAAGCAGAAGAGAGGCATCGTGAGCTGGTGGCAGCACTTGAGAGACGTGAGAGGCGATCAGCTTGTACTCAGCCTCGCCATCGTCCTCTGAAGCAACAGATGCCACATACCGCTCGTAAGTTATTTACTTTGTAAGCAAAGTCCAGTCTTTACTTTATTTGTGTTTGACGTAATGACGTGTTGTTGATTTGCAACACCGGTGCCGTAAGCCACTAACCTGCTTCTCCAACCGTGCCTACCGAGGTGTAGGGGACCAGTCAGTTCGAGCCTCCGCCCCTTAGAACTATGCACGTGGTACGTCTTTCATTTGGTTATATATATGTATTCGTTCATGTTCATACTTTGTTAGTCTGATGGCGTTTTGACATTTTTGTTGCAGTCTCGGGATTTGATGGACATGTTCAAGAAGTATGTCCAGGCAAATACTCGGAAGAACATAGAGACATGCACAGTTTTTCGTGGAAAGCTTATCGGCGATGATTATATCGTCACTGATATTATCTTCCTGGAGCAAGTTGGGACACCATATACGGTGAGAAGCCTTCTTTGTATGTTAGTGTATAAGATTTTATCTTAGTACTCATTCGAACTTATATGCAGTTCTATGTGGTCGACGACGAAGCCGTATTTGCGTATCAACAAGAAAATCGTCTACTCACATTAGGGTGGATTCACGTTAGTAACCATCTTGCTTCTCTGGGTTGTTGTTCATGCTTACTAAGATCATCTAATGCGTTGGTTACATTGTAGGCACACCCGAAGCATAATTATTTTATGTCCTCCGTTGACCTGCACACTCAATTCGCTTACCAGCAATTGATGCCGAAAGCAATCTCCATCATCATAGCTCCCACTGACAAGGAGCAGTATGTATTTTTCCATGTGTAAATTCTTAATATTGCTTTCCGCATATTTTACTGGCAATTGTTCCATTTGCATTGCAGCCCGTACGACATCTTACAGTGTACGTGTGAGGGGATGAGAGTGATCCGGCGTTGTACAAATAAGGAACCATTCCACAAGCTCGACGCTACAACCTTTGAGTCTGAGGGTCCGTTATTCGACACAGCAGATAAAGTATTCCTTGAACTGCACTTATCTTTTGCGGTCAAGGATTTGCAGCAGAAACGGACCATGAAGAAGGCGGCATAGTTTAGTTCAAGGATTTACGTTGTAATTTATGTTTAATTGAATTTGTTTACATTTACGTTGTAATTTATGTGTAGTTTACATTTACTTTGCGAATGATATGTTTGGATGATATGTGTAGTTTACATTTACTAGATGAATGATATGCTTGGATGATATTGAAACTGCTTGAAATTTTGTGCAGGATGTATAAGAATAGCTTTGGGGGAGTAAAGAAACAAGAGAGACTCTGACAAAATTTTTATAAATTAGGATAAGGATAAGTGAAAAGTAAATCTTGTATGACCTAAATCAAGTACATAATTAAAGAAAAGTGTATGAAGAACCTTGGGTGAATTCAGTGCAACAATTTCAGATTCTTCAACACTCAAAGACGTCATTTGCTTTTCAACACCCAAAGACGCCATTTGTTTTTCAACAAATTCTTCAACTTTGCCAAAATGTCGTTCTCTTCAGCTCTCCGAATTCTCTAGGGTTCGCTAATCAATTACAAAATGCCTGAGAATATCGCGGGGAGTTCACTGTGTACTTATACAATTCAAACTTGAGTCCAGCAAACCCGCGGCGGCGTCCTAAAATGCCGCTGCTGTCTCTTGGGAAAATGCCGCGGCAGCATCCACAAAACGTTGCCTCCGCGGCGTCCCAAGACACCAGGGCGTGCAGGTCAAATTTAGCCTTTTTTCTTGGAAAATCACGGAGCCGCAATATTTTGTCTACGAACCGTCTTGGCTCCAGATCAGCTTGTTAACGGCAAACATGACAGCGATATTGGTTTTGTCATTTTCTCATACGTCAGTGGTTTATTTGTTAGAAAATAAAGAATAGTAGTTAACTTGTCATTGATAACAAATTACGATGATTAATTTATTATTTTCACTAAAATTAACTCTATATTCTCTCACTAAACCATATTATTATAAGATGAACTTGAATCTGTCAAGTCATAAAGATGGTGGGCTCTTAATTTATAAATAAGTGTAAAAGTTTGTTGCTTCTTTAAGCTAGATTTATCCCTGTTTCAATGATCTTAAACAGACCCACATAATGTGAATTAGACTTTAACATAATTCAAAATTAACGGCATCGAGTCATATGAATTTGACTTAAAAAAAACACTGCGAAATCCAACAACACCTTTCATTTATCAATATGGTCTACAAAGTCTGCAACGTCCTATGAAACGAGATCATCGGCCACAGGGAATACTCAAACTCCAGACAATCAACTTGACAGTAGCTAGTCTCGAATTAAGCGCTCTACTGTCAAAACAATTGCAGGAAGAGGCAGATGCAACGCTGCCATTAGACAGCTTGCTACTTATTCAAGTGGTGCTTTGTAGATACCTTAAAAAAATGGAAGCAAGTCATCTCAGGTTTCAACGAGGTCGTCTTTTTCGATCCCGTCTGACAGTGACCGAGGAAGAAGGCTGACTCAGTCATCCTCCACAACGTTAAAAAAATATGGAAAGTTAAAAGTCACAATTAATTAAAAGTAAAAACCCATTGGAGGGTTCATTTCTTTTTCTTTTTCTTTTTTAGAATTTTGAAGATTTTAAGAGATAAGCCTTGCATTTTGTCTATTGACCACTTTTATTAAAAACCCATTTTTTTAGGTAATATTAATTATATTTACTTTCTAATTAGACCACATTATCATCTTACGTTCTCACGTCAATGTGAATTTTAATATTTCTCCATCGCTTTCTCAAATATTTATTTGCAAACTAACGTTTGGGCATGCATTTTTCTCATTTTATTTTGTTTGATTATCCTCGTCCTTTTGAACGATGACTCTTCCCCAAAATGAAGCGTCGCTTTTAAAATAAGTGAAGAAAAGGATCAAGGGTATTATTGACTTTTCATGTATGGAACAACTGACGGTCGACACCCATGTTTTTCGCTACAACGTGTAGGGGCATTGGCTGCTTTCGTCTGCAAATAATCCAAAGCAGTGTTATTGAAATTAAATTCTGTCTTGTTGACGTGGGTGTCCTCCGTGACCAGGACCCACCTCATTTATAAAAATGTGTTAAATCTTAAATGGGAAGAAAGAAAAATCTTCAGCCGTCTTTGTCTTTTTGCAAGTAATCTTTTCTATAAATACAGAGGAATCTCATCTAAAAAATTCCAACCTTCATCCAAGGAGATAAGAACAAACTAATCTTTTCTATAAATACAGAGGAATCTCATCTCAAAAATTCCAACCTTCATCCAAGGAGATAAGAACAAACTAAAAACCTATTTTTTTTTAGGGAGAGAAAAGAAAGGAAGAAAAAAATAGGTGAGATATATTTGTACATGAAAAATTTAGAAGTTGTGTTTTTTTCTTAGTAAATATTTTCTAGAATATTCAGTTTCTAGAAAAATATTATAAATCCTATTTTTTATTGTAAGATCTTTCTAGATTCAGTTCTCGTTTCTCAATTTGGGTTTTTACGTAAAATTTTCGGAGTCTATTTTCACTTGTATTTCTCTTACTTCTTGATATTTTTTAGGTTACATTTGCTATCATTGTTCGTACTGGTTAGTGGTGTAATTGTATTGTATAAGTAAGCTCTGTTTAGGAGACTGGATTTTAAGTGAAACTGTTTGTGATCCCTCTAGCCTTTCTTGAGAACTTACTTGGAAAGGAAAATTTTGTCTAAGGAGTTTGCCAAGAGCATTATTTCCTGGGAATTATCCTGATCAGTACTATCCACATTTCTTTCAATTCTCCATATTATCCCTAATTTTTTCCCAACAAGTGGTATCAGAGACTGGTTATTATGGGGGGAAGAATTAAAATCCAAAAATTCAATGGTAATAATTTCTCATTGTGGAAATTAAAAATGAATGCATTATTGTGGAAAGATGGTTGAGCTATGGCCATCGGCGAAAGACCGGCGACCGTTGAAGACGAAAAATAGATCAAAGCAGATGAGAATGCTATCGCCAATTTGCATATTGCTCTAGCAGATGAAATTTTGTCAAATGTCTCAGAGAGGACAACTGCCAAGCAAATCTAGGATACGTTAACAAAATTATATGAGGCAAAATCGTCGAATTCTAAAATTTTCTTGAAAAGAACATTATATACTCTTCGGATGTCAGTGTCGACATCGATGATAGACCACATTAATACTCTCAACACGTTATTTTCTCAACTTACAGCAGTGGAGCACAAAATTGACGAAAATGAGCGAGGAGAACTTTTTCTTCAAAGTTTGTCTGATTTGTATGATCACCTCATTATAAATTTGGCCAATGGTGCTGTAAAGTCAAAATTGGTGTTCAATGATGTTGCAGCTGCAGTTCTTAAAGTAGAAAACAGGCACAAAGAGCACTCTTCCGTGGAGGTCTTATCTGTAATGAGAGGGAGATCAAGTAAACGGATTTTGGAGCCAGTACGTCGGGAAAATCAATAAGTAAAAGGAGCGTCAATGCTATCACTATGGCAAAATGAGCACATGAAAAAGGATTGCTGGAAGCTAAAAAAGGAGCAAAGCACAGAGAGTGCCAAAGTAGAGATGAAGAGTACGATTGCAACTGTCTTTGATGATGAAGATGTAATTATATGAGAAGATGTTGTTAACCTCATGAATCGTGAATCATATTGGGTATATGACTCTGGTGCATCTTATCATGTTACGTCAAAGGTGGAGTATTTTACATCTTACATCAGTGGCGATTTTGGCATTGTTAAAATGGGAAACAATCATGTTTCCAAAATAGTTGAAAAATGTAACATTTATATCCAGACCAACACGGGATTTGATGTAACACCCCGATATTTTAATTAGGTAATTATAATTATCGGGGTATTAAGAACGATGTATTCATAAGAATTCCATGTAGTGAGTTCAAATGGAATTTACTGTAATTAAATAAATATTAATCTAATGAATTTAATTTATAATGTTGGGATTAGTTATAACTATTTCATATTAAGGATTAAGTTAACG
Organism: Begonia loranthoides; assembly: GCA_022433065.1. Classification (NCBI taxonomy): domain Eukaryota; kingdom Viridiplantae; phylum Streptophyta; class Magnoliopsida; order Cucurbitales; family Begoniaceae; genus Begonia; species Begonia loranthoides. Next base: position 55,194,999 of record CM039468.1, read on the forward strand.
GTTTTACATTAAGAAATTAATTAAGTTTTATTGGGATTAATTGTATTTGTTTTAATAAAAGATTTAATAAAATAAATAAATTAATTAAAAAAAAAAAAAAATGGCCAAAGGCCATTTCTTCACAGGAGGAAAAAACCGAGAGACAGGGGAGAGAGACCGAGAGGGAGATCGAGGGAGTGAGGCCGTGCGACGATGAACGACAAACGGTGGACGACGACGGGCGAGCTCGAAGCGGTGTGCGACGTCCGGCGATGCGAGGTGGAGCGGCGTTGACGGCTAGGGCTCGAGGGCTCGCGATTTTGGGGCTCGGAATCGGAGGTTTCGCCGACGACGGATTCCGGCTTCATGCAAGGCATAGCCGAGGGACGTTTGGCGAAATCCTAGCGTCGGTTTGAGGTAAGGCAGTCGACTCTTTTTCTCCTTCACGTTTTGACCTGCTTTTGGCTGGCGTATGGTGTCGAGTGGCAGAGGGAATGATGGTTCAAGCTGGACCGGCTGAAGGTCTTGGTCCAGCTTGTTGTTGGGTTCGAATCTGGGGTGAAGAAATGTCCACCTTTCCAGTTGAGTGCTCTGCCGACACAATGGGGAGCCCACTGGAGTGGCTGGTAGAATTAAGAGAGAGACAACACTTGGTTGGCAAATTGAAGAAGAGACGAGACGAATTGAAGTGGCTGTCGGGCTTGTTGGAAGATAAATTGGCAGTGAGCTGTGGTTTTTCTACTGGCGGACGAAGATGGAGTTACTGTCCAGAAGCTGAGATGTTGTCATCAGTGGAGATGGAGCTGCTGCCATGAAGCCATAATTGAAGTTGGAGCAGCTGTTGGAATTTTGTTAGATGCCGAGTTTCCCCCCATTGCCTGCTAGGGTTCTCTAATCTCTCAACTCGATCCACGAGTTATAAGATACAATAATGGGTAAAGAACGGTTGGATGGATTCCTTTCCGACATAACCAGTTAGAGACATTTGTTGTGTTTTGTTTGTTTTCCAATTCCTTACTAAGTCTTTTTAGGCTTACAGTGTCTACTTGTGGTGTAGGTGTTCGTGATAATATGCTTTATTTAAAAGAGAAGCGGTTGATGAAGAATTTACACGGTCGAGCAACGTGGTTGGCAAAGTTCAAAGCTAAAGGTTAAAGACTTAATGGTAAAGAGCAAAAGACTAAAGAGTAATTAGTTTTGTAATTATTAATGTAATTTAGTTATTTCTAAAATGGTTTATTTAAGCTTCCGCTACGTTTTCAAGGAAAATGATTTATACTCATATATATTCATGGTTTAAGTAACGATTATAAGAGAGAATTTGACGATTCGGTTTTTAGAAGAAAACTCTGATTTCATTTAATAGCAATTTAAGTTATTATTATAAAAGTTTTAAATTTATCGTATATTTTTAAAAGAAAAGAAAAACCGGGTCGTCACAGTTGGTATCAGAGCAAAGTGTTTTAAAACCTATCCGGATACTTACGGTTAACTGTGTTTTAAAACTTAACCTTGTTTTAAATTGCTCCGATACAGTTGATTTTAAATGGCTCAAATAGAATTTAGTATCGAAATAAAATTTTAAGATGATTATGTTGAACTGCCTGCCAACACAAGCTTCGACGTGAAATGCTTCATCAACTGCAAGTAAGTTGTTAATTTGATTTCCTTAAATCATAATTACTCTGTTTAGCAAATGTAAGATATCATAGTTAGAATATGAATTCTATATAATGCTTTGATCGCCGTAGAAGAGATGATTCTATTGATGTATATGATAGAAATAGAAAATACTGGAACTGTTTGGGAATTTTATACAGAATATATAGCTTTTGGGGAGTCTAGAAATAGAGGAAACTCTGCCAAAATTTTCATATAATTGGAAGGTTATAGACAACAATAATCCTAATATAAACATTGTTAGAATCAATTAGTCGAGATTGTTTATAGGTTAGATAGTGAAGTTGACGAGGAAGATTATGCATAAAAATGAAAAGTGATATACAAATTTAAATGAACCCAAAAGAGTGCATTCTAGGACAAGACTATGTCGAAAGACCTAACAACGCACGTAATTAAGAGGTTAAATAAAAAAAAAAATCCTAAGAAAAAGAGAAGAAGCATAAAAGTGAAAGTGTAGAAGCTAAACAATAAGGGAGAAGTCCTTTATGCAATTTTAATTTGGACCCAGACGGTGTCAAGAAATTTATTAGAGTGGCGCAACGAAGAAGGATAACTTGCGCCGTGGACTGTTGGATAAAGATTTAAGGTCATGGTGGGACTCCATTGATATAGCTAAGGCTAGAGTTATAGAGACTTAGATAGAATTAAAAAGATTTACTACAACAATCGTACATTAAGAGTGACGAAATTAATGGAATTTTTTTAGCTTAGTCATAAGTGTCAATTTTGGAATAAGGAGCATAGTCGAGATACTATGATGGCTTGTCTCGCATTTGGTGAGTGAGTACGAGCAACCTTGACAAGGATTTAATATAGAAATTTTGAAGGAATTGGAATGTCGAGGAGTCGTTCTTTGCATCGAAGAGTTTATTAATCGAATTGCATAATTTGATGATTTGCTTATAAGTTTCTAGTCATAGATACAGATACGGAAACGGAAACGGAAACGGACACGGACACTGAAACGGAAACCGATACAGACACGGAAACGGAAACAGACACGGGAACAGAAACAGAGACGGACACAGATACAGAAACGAATTTCTAGAAATGAATTTCTAAAAGTAAAATTCTAGACATAAACTTCTACCAATAAATTTCTAGGAATAGATACGGATACAGATACAGATACGGAAATGGAAACAGAAACGGAGACGGGAACAGGAACAGAGACGGATACGGATACGGAGACAGAAACAGATACGGATACAGAAACGGATACGGAAACAGATACAGATACTGAAACTGAAACAGAAACAAAAATTTAAATGGAAACGAGTACGAATCAGAAAATAAGCAAGACGAAATGATAATTCTTGTTGCGAAGAAAATTGTGGGTTTAGGAATGGGTAAAATTGTTTGACTCAAACTTTTGGGAATAAGACAATTTGAAATCTAAGAAGCAAAGTGAAATAAAGAATTATGCGAGTGTAGATTAGTTCAACTCAAGCCTTTGATTAAGAAAAATAATTTAAGAGAATGATAAAATAACAAAAAGTTTCTAATGGACCTTAAGTATTAAGAAATTTAATAACGTAGGTTATGATTAATTTAAGGAAATAATTGTAATCTCGTGGACTTAGTATGAAGAGCGAAGATTATATCTTGAAGTGTTTAGGCAAAGGGGTAAGAAGAAGATCTCTTATGTTAGGATTTGAACCACAAGATTTAAGATGGATAAAAGCAAACGGTTTAGAAATTGAGATCCCAACGGTTTATGAACGATTAACTAATGAACTGATGGTTAAGGAAACATTCATTTTGAAATTATCACTAGGAAACATGTCACTTAAAAAGGAAATTGTTACATCTTCACATGTTAGGTAACGTTAATAAGTAGAAAAAGTCACTTCGGATGTAGAATTTTGCTAGATGAGTGCGATGTTTTGTCAATATATATGTCAACGTATTACCTTGGTTGAGGTTCCTCAAGTTGGATTATGAGCTTTTGGTCGAGAAAGCTTAGACATTTGATTAGAAAATGTCTAATGTTGGGAAGAAAACCAACAAAAGTTGCAGTAATGTGACTTCAATATCTTGGAATGTAAGTAAAAGTGTGTTGTGTGATCAGATGATTGGATGACGTGACGCGTAGTGTCCATTATGTGTATTCGTTATATTGACTTTTGGAGTAAGAGTTGGTATTTGGAACCGTTAAGAATGTAATACAAGAGTGATTTATGCCAGTTTCATTTGGGCATAAGCGCAATTTGATTGTTGCATTAATGAGATCGTTTTAGTTGAGGCGGTTTCTTTGGAAAAAGCGCAAGATGTTGGATTTATAACTTAAGATATAGTATACAATGTCGGTATTTTAGTGTGTAAAAGCTTTAAGAATGAGATGTGTGAGTTAATGTGACATGCGAATAGATTTGGTAAAGTTGGATATATTGCAAAAGTTGGTTCGTCATGTCCAACAAAAGAAATGAAAAAGAAGATTTCCTTCAAATGTCTTGGATTTTTTGAACGTTAGTTAGCATTTGCTAATTGATTATACTCTACTTAAGTGAAAATAGTGCAATCATCAGGATGATCGGAAGAATATATGATTGATTAGAATAGCATGAATAGAGGTTATGTTAATGATTAGATCTAAGGAGTATCTATAATGAGCAAATTTCGAGGACGAAATTTATTTTAAGGGGGGAAGTATGTAACACCCCGATATTTTAATTGGGTAATTATAATTATCGGGGTATTAAGAACGATGTATTCATAAGAATTCTATGTAGTGAGATCAAATGGAATTTACTGTAATTAAATAAATATTAATATAATGAATTTAATTTATAATGTTGGGATTAGTTATAATTATTTCATATTAAGGATTAAGTTAACGGTTTTACATTAAGAAATTAATTAAGTTTTATTGGGATTAATTGTATTTGTTTTAATAAAAGAATTAATAAAATATTTAATAAAATAAATAAATAAATTTTTAAAAAAAATCGCAAGAGAAAAAAACCGAGAGACAGGGGAGAGAGACCGAGAGGGAGATCGAGGGAGTGAGGCCGTGCGACGACGAACGACAAACGGTGGACGGCGACGGGCGAGCTCGAAGCGGTGTGCGACGTCCGGTGATGTGAGGTGGAGCGGCGTTGACGGCTAGGGCTCGAGGGCTCGCGATTTTGGGGCTCGGAATCAGAGGTTTCGCCGACGACGGATTCCGGCTTCATGCAAGGCATAGCCGAGGGACGTTTGGCGAAATCCTAGCGTCGGTTTGAGGTAAGGCAGTCGACTCTTTTTCTCCTTCACGTTTTGACAGGTTTTTGGCTGGCGTATGGTGTCGAGTGGCAGGGGGAATGATGGTTCAAGCTGGACCGGCTGAAGGTCTTGGTCCAGCTTGTTGTTGGGTTCGAATCTGGGGTGAAGAAATGTCCACCTTTCCAGTTGAGTGCTCTGCCGACACAATGGGGAGCCCACTGGAGTGGCTGGCAGAATTAAGAGAGAGACAACACTTGGTTGGCAAATTGAAGAAGAGACAAGACGAATTGAAGTGGCTGTCGGGCTTGTTGGAAGATAAATTGTCAGTGAGCTGTGGTTTTTCTTCTGGAGGACGAAGATGGAGTTACTGTCCAGGAGCTGAGATGTTGTCATCAGTGGAGATGGAGCTGCTGCCATGAAGCCATAATTGAAGTTGGAGCAGCTGTTGGAATTTTGTTGGATGCCGGAAGTTGTTATTTTGCTGTGCGTGATGGAACTGTGGAGCTGAACCGAAGTTGCTGTCCCTGTTTTAGGATCATCAAATGGTAAGAAGTTGTAGGTTTTGGCAACTTAAGCCCTACCCACAAGTATAGGTTGAGACTATTGATGTGTTCTTTGTTTGTTTTCTAAATTGTGTATTCCTTGCTTGTCTTTCAAGGTTGAATTCTTGTTGAATATGTTTTCTTATTGAACTCTTGTAGTTAGTTTAGTGATTGTTTTATAGTATGCAACTCCATTTGGAGTTTGGGACTGGTTAGATTAATTTTGAACATGATTTATTTTGATTTCTCACCTTTAGTATTTGTGCTTCAATTTTTATATTTTCTTTAGTAGTTGTGCTTCAACTCATATATTTTGTATGTGATACTACTTGTTAAATTGATTGATATTCTAGTTATTGAAAGCACGATACATTGTACTAGTTCCTTAGTTTTAATTTAAGCATAATAATTTAACTAATTTAGTTAGTTCCAAATCAAGCATGCTAAATGGTATTAAATTATTCAGCTTTAATTTGAGCATGCAAAATTGTAGTACTTGTTAATTTGCTTAGTTGCATGAAAATCATAGTAACTTGTTAATTACTAGTTTTTAAACTAATCATGAAAAGTATAGTAATTGTTGAATTGTTTAGTTTTAATTTAAAACCTGATAAATTGTATGAGTTGCTTAGTTTGATAAATTGTGTAATTTGCTTAGTTTTAGGTAAAGCATGATCAATTGTATTAATTACTTAGTTCCGTGTTAATTACTTTCAAAATCATGAAAACGGTTAGTTTAATTTTGTTGAATGTTTTAAATGAAGTGATTGTATTTCTGTGCTTATTGCCATAGTTCATTCCTTGATAAATTGGATTGTAGTTCAATGATGGCTTGTAGAGATTGATTCCGTGATTGTCTGTACAGATGAATTCTATGGCATCTTGGGTGTTTATTTGCATAGATTGCTTGTTAGAGTCACTAAGTTAAGGGTTCATGGTCTTAGAAACCCTTAGGAAATACCACGGCCGAGTTGGTATTCATGATGTGAGAAGAAAATGATTAATAAAGTACGTAAGGAAATTAGCGACCGGGTTAATGGTTCGGATCTAATCGGTAGACTCAGTAAACCAAATGTAAGAACTTCCCGCCCATGGGATTGAAAAGCTTGTCTACTCTAGGGTGTTAGATGCCGAGTTTCCCCCCATTGCCTGCTAGGGTTCTCTAATCTCCCAACTCGATCCACGAGTTATAAGATATAATAATGAGTAAAGAACGGTTGGATGGATTCATTTCCAACATAACCAGTTAGAGACATTTGTTGGGTTTTGTTTGTTTTCCAATTCCTTACTAAGCCTTTTTAGGCTTACAGTGTCTACTTGTGGTGTAAGTGTTCATGATAATATGCTTTATTTAAAAGAGAAACGGTTGATGAAGAATTTACACGGTCGAGCAACGTGGTTGGCAAAATTCAAAGCTAAAGGTTAAAGACTTAATGGTAAAGAGCAAAAGACTAAAGAGCAATTAGTTTTGTAATTATAAATGTAATTTAGTTATTTCTAAAATGGTTTATTTAAGCTTCCTCTACGTTTTCAAGGAAAATGATTTATACTCATATATATTCATGGTTTAAGTAACGATTATAAGAGAGAATTTGACGGTTCGGTTTTTAGAAGAAAACTCTAATTTCATTTAATAGCAATTTAAGTTATTATTATAAAAGTTTTAAATTTATCGTATATTTTTAAAAGAAAAGAAAAACCGGGTCGTCACATTTGAGTTGGTGCTTAAAGATGTCAGACATGTTCATGATATTAGATTGAATCTAATATCAATCGGTGCTCTTGATAATGCTAGATACAAGAGTGAATTTGCTGGCTGTAAATGGAAGCTCAACAAAGGCTCGCTAGTTGTAGCAGGAGGAAACAGAGAATCTAGCTTGTGCGTGACTCAAGTGACTGTGAAGAAAGTATCAGTAAATACTGCTCAAGATAACTCATCCATTGAGTTATGACATAAACGACTTGGTCACATGAGAGAAAAGGACTTCAATTGCTTGGCAAAAGAGAAAGTCTGCTACATCTCAGACATGAAGCTTTGTCAAGTTGTATTCATTGTTTGGCGGGAAAACAACATAGAGTTTCCTTTCAGAAGATTCATGCATTAATGAAACCAGATGTGTTAGAAGTCATCAATTTGTCTCCATCATCGCCATTGAGGGGAGAAGTGTCAAACAGATTATTGACTAGAAAAGACGTCTCTTATAAGCAGTTAAAGGTGTTTGGATGCAGAGCATTTGTCCATATTCCCAAAGATGAGAGGTCCAAGCTAGATAGCAAAGCTAAAAAATACATATTTCTTACATACGGAAGTGATGCATTCAGATATAGGCTTTGGGATCCGGTTGACAAGAAGATTGTCAAAAGCTGAGATGTTGTCTTCTTTGAGGATCAGAACATTGAAGACTTGAAGAAAAATATCGAGATCACTAATGAGCATCTAGTAAGAGTTGATCTTGTGAAATAAACTTTTGACGAGGGAGATGCTAGACAATCTAGTGATCAAACAACTGATAGCGTTGACCAAAGAGAAGTAGTGACTTCCCCTGAATCAGTTGCAGAGCATGAACCAAGAAGGTTAACAAGAGATCGGCAACCATAAAAAAGATACTCTATAAACGAGTATGTGATGATCACTGACGACAATGAATCTGAGTGCTATGAGGAAGCCGCGGAGCATCCACAAAAGAAGAATTGGTTGGATGCAATGCAAGATGAAGTGATATCATTGCATGAGAATCACACATATGAATTGGTTCAGCTTCCAAATAGGTAAAAGGCACTCAAGAACAAATGGGTATATAGCTCAAAGTTGAAGACAAGAGTTAACAACCAAGGTATAAGGTAAGACTGGTCATGAAAGGCTTTGGTCAGAAGAAGGACATTGACTTTGAGAAATTTTTTTCACCTGTTGTGAAAATGTTATCCATACGAGTGGTACTTGGATTAACATCAAGTCTAAACTTAGAGATCTTACAACTCGATGTTAAGACTACCTTCTTGCATGGTGAACTAGAAGAAGAGATCTACATGGAGCAATCAAAAGGGTTCGTTGTTGAAGGAAAAGAACATATGGTATGTAGATTGAAGAAGAGCCTGTATGGATTGAAGCAAACCCCACGACAATGGTACATGAAGTTTTGATTCCTTCATGGTCGATCAAGGATACATGAAAACTTCATTAAACCATTGAGTGTTCGTGAAAAGATTCACAGATGGTACATCTATAATCCTCTTAAGTTATGTCGATGACATGCTGATTGCGGGCTCAGACATAATGGCGAAGATCTTGCAAAAGGGCAAACACATTTTCAGTAGAAGCTTAGTGTAATATCCCGATTTTCCATAACGGAAATTTAATAAGGATAAGAGAAATTAATCAAAGGAAAATCTGGATATTAGGCTAATTGAATAAATTAAATGGATAATTGAATATTTATTTGATTATGAGAAAAATAATTGAGGATTATTTGCATAATTATTGAGGATTTATTTGATAGAAGAATTAATTTGAGAAATCGAATCAAAGTATTTAAATTAGACCGATAATCATTGTCAAGAAATATTGGGAATGAATCGAGAATTTGAAATTTGGTCTATTTATTAAAAAGTGGACTATTTAAATGAAAGAGGTTAATCAAATAAAGGATTAATTGAATTAAAGATAAATTGAATTAAACATTAAAAAGGAAAATTTAAAAAGAAATAATTGTTGATGGGAGGAGTGAAGAACCGGTTTACAGAACCAGTTTACCGAACAGCCACAAACCGGTTGATTTAATTGTGGACTCTGTATGAAATCTGTTTCTTGCTCGTAATGGTGCACCAAATGGAATTGGAGAAGTTATGTGTTGGATTTTATGGCCTTGTGATTATTTGAAACAACCTGTGATGAATACTTCAAACCACTGTCATGGTAGTTGCTGAAATGTTTTTGGTTGCCTGCATGGTTAAACTATGAAAAGATATACTCTTTATGTGGAAATTATGGAAATAGAAGTAGAAGATAAAAGAATTATGTTGAAGAAAGCATGATTGGTTATGCTCTTTGATTAGTGTGGAATCGATTACACGCAGTATGCATAGATTGGTTATAACTACTTCTGTTTTAGTTATTGCACAGATAATGGGTTGGAATTATTATTCTGTTAAAATTGGTGTTAGCGTAATTGGACGACGAAATTCCGTTAATGAAAAACATATCAATTGGTTAATTGTGAATTAAGGGAAAATGTATAAATTAGAGTCATTCTTTTGATTGGTTATAAAATTAATAAAGATAAATTAATGAAAAATCGTTAAGTGATAATTAAATAATAAATTAGAAATAATGGTATCAAAGTTAAGTTTATAATTGACAAATATATTAATAAATAAATGATAATTATTTTGAAGGTGTTAAAAAGAAAAAAGGATAAAGAGCTAAACGCGTTAAGGACCCTATGTAAGTTGATATTTATTGTGCTTTGGTCTTCGGACCTTACATCGCAAGAGTTAGAATTGTGTGATGCATGTTTAATAGATATAGGTTCTTTTAATGACATGTTTATTAGACATTTATATCATCATCAAATGAAAAAATAGACAAATCTTTTGATTCTTCTATAGCAGCTACTACATGATCAAATTTTTGAGCTAAACTTCTAAGCACCTTTCAACAATGGTTTGGTTGGTATTCTTCTCGCCATAGGATTACATTTGACTGACTATTGCCATTGCTCTCGACAAAAAAACAGCAATTGATTCTCCATTCTTTATCATCAAGGTCTCAAAGTCATGTTAGAGTGATTGCAATCTCACCACCATGACCTTTGAATCGCCTTGAAACTCCCTTTACAAAATAGACCACGGCTACTTCGATATTGTCGCCGCTGTGATTTGTGCAAAGAGGCTATCATGGACTGCTTGTTGAATGATCACCAATGCCTTGGAGTCCTTCTTCCTGTTCTCCCACAACCTATTGTCGTCATCAAGATTTGCATACTCGTGTTCCACCAAGACCCAAAGGTCTTGAGATATGAGTAGAGTTTTCATACGAATGCTCCAAAATTCGTGGCCTTCTTCTTTGAAGATGGGAATGAGTGGTTGTACTGCACCCATTGCATTGTCGTTGCTTCCCATCACTATCTCTTTGTGTTTCACTCAACTTTGGTGTTTACACTCCTCTTCGAGCCAATCTGCTCTGATACCAAATTTGTTGAGAATTAGAACACAATAATATGCAGAAAAACAAAAAATAGAGGTAAACTCATATATCTATATATTTTAGAATTACAATGTATGCCTTTTTATAAACTTACAATAAGAAATCAGAAAATAAAAAAACACTGACTCACTAACTTTTATTCACTAACTCCACTATCCTGATAACAGCTTTGACTGCGTAAAACAAGGACATGCACTTACTATTAAAAACTAACACATCAAAATAAGATCAGCCACTAACTACCCGTTGACACATCATTGTCATTTTGAATCATTCTTCGATAGAGTGACCACACCGAGTGAGTACTGGCTTAAGGTCATGAAGATAGTCGGGCCGGTGATCTTCCATAGCCTCTTAGACTCGTATCCAAACTCTTTGATTGCCAAACATACAGGCTTCTCGTGTTCTCCTTCGTTGATAAGGTTGCTCGGGTTATTTATCAATGGCGTTACGAGAGCCATAGCTATTTTCAAGGCTGGACAAAGAGGTTAGCTTTATTCACTACATCAAACCGTGAAGACTGTAAATTGTGTCGGCATCCGTCGTTTTTACTACGAGAAACCTACAATAATTTGATTGCTAAATGAAAGTTTTGAGTTCTAAGGTAATACTCTCAGTTAGTTGGCTGCTGATGTTATGGATTCAACAGCACTCTATACCTCAATCCATTGGTTTGGAATAGTTAAAAGAGGAAAAGAGCAAGCGAATAAAACACCAAAAAATCTATACCCTAATAAAAGATGATGAAAGTTAACAGTGTTAGATCTGGATTTACTCAGATGTAGTGACAGCCTCTTTTAATGGCAACTCTGACGCTTGTGTCAACAAATCATTTACGCGCGCACCTTTCCAATCTCCTCGACTCTCTCAAGTATAGCAAAATATCATAATAACAACAATTATAAGAATAATTACCACAAAAAAAAAAACTGAGACAGAAAAAAATTTTATATTAATTTAGTTAATAAATAAAATTTTAAATTATAAAAAAATAATAATAATAATGTAGTTATATTTTTTATTAAAAATGTGTTCTAGATGTCCGCGTTATTTGAACCAACTAGTGGACATTCACACCAATTTGCAAATGGATCTTCCTCCCCGGCCCCCCCCCCCCCCTCTCCTCTGGTATCAGAGATCGTTTTGTGGATTATTTCGTAGGTCATCTAAGGGAATTAGATGATTAAATTGATGGGTTGCTATGGAATTTGGACATTCTTGTAGTTGTTGTTGTAATATTTGTTTTAGTCTGTACAAAAATCGCTCAAAGGCTAGATGTTCCTGTCGACAGTATCCTTGTGATTCAGGAGTTGCATCAATTTCTTCTAATAATCTATTCTCTAGCACTTGAGGGAAATCTTTTAGATATTTATCTAAATAATTAATAAAGTATTTCACTTCTTTTTTATCAAGAAAATTAATGAATTCCAATTTTTCCATAATGACGTCGCATATTTCTTCCAACATTTTAAATATTAGTTATTAGAATGTTTCGGATTTTAATTTGTATGTATAAATATTTTATTTTAATTATCTGGGTATAAGTCAAAATAATCATTATTTACTAAATATTCATTAAAATAATAAATAAGATAATCTAGAAGTTGTGCTAGATATATATTATTTTTCATTTGTTGTATGTTTTCGTAGTCAAGTTTAGCTCCGTATAATGCCATTTTATTTTATTTTATTTTTCAATTTCTTTTAGTGCTTATTGATCTAATAGTAGTTTTTAATGATTTTAATAGTGGTTCTTCTTTATCATTTTCAGGTGATCGTGAGACTAAGAATGGATTCTTTAATATGTAGTGGTGATGATACGAGCGATAGTCTAGGAAATTCATAGGGCACAAAATTACTTAAATGATTTATTTCTTAGTTGTTTTCTGTCATCTGTTATGTATTTTGGTTCGGGTTTATGTAGAAGTGATTGTGAAGGTATTTTTAATTTTAATACTGGTTTGAATAATTCATCTATAAATATTCTTTCATCTCGTTTAAATGTTAAGCTGTGATGACTGTTTGTTAAAGCGTAGTTGATTTGATAGGTTATAGTAAAAGGACGATTGTTACTTTTCATAAAATCCTCTCTTTTAAGTTCGTATCGTAATGTGATGGATCTACTTAAATCTTGATCTTGTAAACTTAATCCTAATTGAATATTTATGTTGAACATTATTTTTCCTTGTGAAAGATTTCCTTGTCCTTTTGCAATAATACAATCTCTATTGTTTATTAGTCTATCGTCTCTTATTTCTAGTTCTAGAGGAGAATTAATTCCTACCATAAAAGTATTTTTAAATAATAATTGAATAGTACTACAGTGAATATATGATATTTTTTGTCGTTCAGATGGTTCCATTTTCTTTATTCTTTCATAGATTTGATTTTTATTAATAATAGGAATAATAATGTCTCCTTGAGTATATTCAATAGGAATTGCTGCTTCTCCTACCATTATTCCATATTTAATAATATTCTTTCGAGATAATCTATGTTTTAGTAGTTCAAAAAACGATATGTCAAAATTATGTTTCTTAGTTAATGATAATTCGCTCTTTCTTATTTTTTGTAAATCAATAATACTGTTACACATGTATCCTAAATTTGTTTCTTCTTCATATGATTCAATTATGCTATTATTAATATTATTACTAGAAGATGAATAATCGGACATAAAGAAAATATACCTGATATATTTCTTGGATTGATAATCTGCTAGTAATCTTGATAATATGATGAGAATGACCCCTCCAGAGTATTACCTCAAGGATCGTGAGAGTATTGCAAAGAAACTTATACCAAATACTCTTCCATAACACTCTGCGTATTCTTGAAGGAGAACACACTTATTTATAGGAGAGGGTCGGCCTCCTTACAAACCCATAAATCATAGAGGAATATATTCCTCGACACACTTGCTATTTACATTGACATAAAGCTAAGAGAATAGATTCCCTGACTCTTTTTTACATGACTAAAGGAAAGTTGCAGGGAATATATTCCCTGAATTACAACTTTCTTTTTACACGATTAAGACATAAAGCAAATACAAACAAACAAAAGTACAATAATTTACATACTATTGCAAACTTTAATAATTAAAGTTTACATTATTGCTTGTCTTCTGGTGATTGTCTTCGAGATTCCTTCTGATGATGATTCTTGTGATGTTGTAGCCATGTGATTTTTATTAGTCCAGGAGATGATAAGTTTCTGGATGGCTATAGTCACATCTGACTGACGATTCTGTTTTCCTTCTTTTAGCTAACTTTTCTTTCTCTCTGAAGAATGCTTTGCATGATGATAAATAGTCATTGTACTTTTTATTTTCTTCGTAAGAAGCTCTAGCTGAAACAAATTTTCTGATGGCGTTGATAATTACTCCTTCGCTCGCCCATCTGTTGCTTCTTTTGGCCATTGAGATTAAGCAGTCAATATAAACGGCTGCGTTTTGATGAATCAAGTGATCTAGATCTATTATCTCAAAAGCTGATAGTCTGACATCCTTGATCTGTTTCTTTTCTGTAGACTTCAAATAGTAATGTCCCTGGCTAATTTTTTGATATACTTCATCATGCTTTCTCCTGATCCATAAATAATCACAGAAAATTCTTTGTTGTTCTTTACTAGGAGCTTGAGAGTACTCTGCATAATCAACTGGATCTAATAGTAGTTGTATTATATCCGCTCCAGTAAGATATTTGAATCTCCATGATGTCTCGATGGTGGGAATCTTTATATTCATGATCTTGATATTGATTAATACGATCTGATATATTTAATAATGAGCGACGGCTCTAATAAGAGTAATAATTCGTTCTTTGAGCCTAAGCTCTGATAAGAGTAATAATTCGTTCTTTGAGCCTAAGCTCTGATAAGAGTAATGATACGTTCTTTGAGCCTAAGCTCTGATAAGAGTAATGATACGTTCTTTGAGCAAAAGCTCTAATAAGAGTAATGATACGTTCTTTGAGCAAAAGCTCTGATAAGAGTAATAATTCGTTCATGTATCATGTTTTTCTTGAGGAGAGATGCATACCTGACGTGTTCTTGTCTTATTTTCATTCTCTGGTTAATGTATCTGCAAAACAGTTCTTTTCGGATTTTATGTATTTAATGTATGGTTGATATTGATGTAATTGTAATTGCCATCGAATTAATCGTCCCTTTTATAATCTTCTTGTAGTTTATATTTCCAAAACTCGGTTACGTATTTTGAATCTATTCTTAATTCAAACCTTGTTCCTAATAAATCAATTTTTCATTTTTTTAATATCTTAAGACATGCATAAGTTTCTAACTCTTGTATTGAATAATTCTGCTCGGTTTTAGTAAAAGTTCCTGATAAATATTTGCATAATTTTATCTCTTGTTTTTCTGTCTTAAGAGTGGTTTCGGTATCTGATTATTCGATTAGATTTCCTATTATATCGAGATTTAAAAGTTTCTTTCCTTCTACAATAGCCAGCATACACCCAGTCCAAGTGTCTTGGGATGCATCAGTTTCTATGATGAGAAAGTCTTTAATATTCGGATTATATAGTATTGGTAAAATTTGACATTTATCTTTAATATATTTTACTGTATTAGTATCTTGATTTGACCATGTCCATTTTATTTTTTCTGATATTTTCTTTTGTAATTCTCTTCTTTCTTTAGTTAATTCTTTTAAGAAACCTTGATCAGCAATATAATTTAAACATCCTAAAAATCTTTGAATTTGTTTTCTATCTTGTAACTTGTCGGGAAATTGACACAATTTTTCTTGAATATTGGATGTTAGTCTAATTTCACCTTTATGATTTATATTAAGTCCTAAATATTCGACCTCTCTTTGAAGTAATTTAGATTTCTTTTGGGATAACCAGTCCTTTTTCTTTACATCTTTGTAATACTTTTAATACTGCACTAATGTGATCCTGTTCATTTCCTGATGTAAAAATAATAATATCATCAATGTAAGCTAGACATATATCTTCTAATTTGTCTAAATTATGATCCATAAATCGTTGATAGATAGATGGTGCTTGTTTTAGGCTGAATGGTAATACGTTCCATTCATATTGTTTCTGTGGAGGACAGCTAAAGGCTGTTAAAGGTTTAGTGTCTACACTTAGTCTAAGTTGCCAGTATCCTGATTTTGCATCTAATGTACTGAATAGATTATTTCCTTTGAGTTTTTCTAATATATAATCCTTTCTTGGCAATTTATAGCTATCTTCTATAGTTGCATCATTTAATTGTTTGTAATTGATTACCATTCTTCGTTTTCCTCTTTTGATTTCATTTTTATTTTCTACATAAAAGGCCGGAGCACTATGAAGACTCACGCTTTCTCTTATAATTCATAGTTCTAGTAAATTTTTACATTCTTGTTGAAATTCTTCTACATCTCGAATACTATATGGAATTCGATTAGGAACATTTATTTCAGCTAAAGGATCTTTTAGCTTAATAATAATTTCTTCCTTATTAGTATTTTTATTTTCATCAAGAGGATTCTCACTACAAACTTCTTGTAATTTGTGTTCTAGAATTTGTCGTGTAGTATATAAAAAGTTAATGATATGTAAAACTTCATGACCAATACTTTTAACTACTTCAGTAGGAGTGACTATTTTGGTAGTGATTTGAGAAGGTTTAGTATCTTCTCCCCCC
>CM039468.1:55216257-55404471 GCA_022433065.1 Begonia loranthoides
TAGGTAAAAATGCGTCTTTTAACCTACGACGGACGTCCATCAGCGTATAACGGACGTCCATCAGAGTATAACGGACGTCCGTTATATGTTAAAAATCGTATTTTAACCTAAAACGAACGACTTTCCTTCAAAAATCGTCGTTTTACAGTCAGAAAGTTCGAAATTTTTTAATCTTCGACTCTGAAATTCATTTTTATGGAAGAACTTACATCGATTTTAAAGATTAGTGCCGACGAACGAGATAAAGATTGAGGGAAAAATTTTTCAAATTAACTGAGTTAAGTTTGATGGATTTGGACGGAAAAAATTGACTGCGAGGTTGACGATGTTACTTTTTCATAGTTCAGAGTTTTAATTGTTAAAAAAATTTTTCAAAAATTTAACTTGTCATTGATCTCGAACTAAAAAATTTGTGATATTAATTTCTCAAATAATAATAATAATAATAATAATAATAATAATAATAATAATAATAATAATAATCGTCTTAGTCATCAAAAGAGACAACCACAAGACTTTTGTTTTTTATGCAATGACTCTGTGGTTACCGCCGTTTATAAAAATTGTTAAAGTTTATTTAGTGGGATTCAAATTTTAATTTGGTCCAGACCCACAATATTATGATTTTTATATTATTTAATATATTATTACTTGAGTCAAGGGAAAAATCTCTAGTCATCAGATCTTCTGCACTGCCGAACACACCAGCCTCGTTTTTTTAGACGCCGAACTCACGCACCTCCATCTAATTAGTTGCATGCTCATCACTATAGAAGATTGTGGTTCCTTCCTCAAACAATTTTTTGGGTTTGTATTTTTTGAAAAAAAATTGCAATTTAGGAAAGAAGAAATTATCTTCCTCTAAGCAAAATGAACGTGGCACGAACTGCCGTAAAATGTTAATATTTTACTGTAGAACGATGATGTTTTGAGGCGAATCGTCGTGCGTCGTCTACCTTGTATAAATTCACATTGCACTCATCGCAACTTTCTCAGTGATTTTGTCAGCAATTAATGAACCTTAAAGATTTCTGAAAGATAAAGTGTACCGCATTTTGGCATAGTTAAAGTATTTGTTGAGCACCAAATGGCATTTGGGAGTGTCGAGGAATCTGTTATTAACTACCAAGTTGAAGTGGGGCTCACATCCACAGTTTTTGCAAATGAAGTACATGTAATTGGAGATGAAGTTGTTATAGTGGTACATTCCGTCTCGGCAACTCTAGACGAGGAGGAGCTCTGTTTATTATGCGAATCCAGTAGTGACGAAAACATGGACATGTCCGAGAGTAGGCCCGACCACCACAAATAGAATGCACGTTCGCTTATATGGGTTTTGGCAAGAAGTATAGTTCATTGAATAAAATTAGAGAAGAAATCGTCGATCATGTGTTGAAAAATGGGTACGGGATAAAATTCATCCACAATGACTCTCATCGGTTGAGGGATGCCTGCCAGGAAGGATGCACATGACGGATGCACACTTAAAAAATGCAAGTGAAATAATGTTTCAAATAAAGTGCTAAAACGACATTCACACTTGCTCGAGAAAGATGGAAAGCCGTTATGCCTCTGCCAAATAGGTGGCAGCACATTACTTGGGCAGATTTAAAAGTCAGGTCAACTGAGACCTTCCTTCCATAATTGAAACAGTCATGAAGAATTTTAAAGTCAATATCACACTCAACCTTGCTAGAATGACAAGAAATGAGCCAAAAAAAAAGAATGAAGAGGATGACAATGAGTAATACAAGCTCATATGGTTCTATGCCGAAGAGATTTGGAGGTTTAATTTTAGAAACTCGCTGCATGTTCAACTAGAGATGAGTGCATTTAAAATGATGTACATGTGTTTGGCTGCATGCAAGATGAGGCTGTTAAATTATGGTAGACCAATTATTTGTTTCGATGGTTGCTACTTGAAGGAAGTGACTCCAGGTCACCTGCTCACTACTGTCAACATCGCGGGAACGATGGAATGTATTCAATTACTGTAACAGTGGTTGAAGCAGAAAATATGATTTATTGGAGCTAGTTTTTAGAATTATTGCTCGTTGATCTAAACACCCTTTCCAGCAATGGGTGGACAATTATTTCTGATGGACAAAAATGCGGTTGATTGCTTTTGCCTTCTATGTTTATGTTATGCATTGTGTACCAATGTTTGCTCATATTGTGGATTTTTATAGGGGCTGGTGCCAACTGTTAGAGAGTTAGCAGGGTAAGCGGACCATCGGTTTTGCATGCGACACCTGTATATCAATTTTAAAAAACAATTTAAGGCAAGTTGTTCAAGAATGCAATGTGGCCTGCTTCTAGAGCCACAACAGAGGTGCGCTTTGAGAGAGAGATGACAAAATTATTTTTACTTGACCCGAAAGTCCACAACTATCTACGATGAATAGATGCAAGATGCTGGGCCAAACATGCATTCAGCTTCATCTCAAAGTGCGACATAAGTCTTAACAACCTAAGTGAATCTTTCAACGCTTTTGGAGGATGGCTTAACTCTATCCTAGGCATCCATCCTCGTTGAGGGATGTCTGTCTCTCGATCTAACGGGTATGCACCTTCGTACGCCAGCACCTCTCCTCCCATTCTGGGCGTCCATCTCTTCATCTAGCGGTCAACAAAGATGTCCTGTGATCTTATAATGACCCCAAGGACGCCCATCCTCATGCATTAGCCTTGTACATCCTTCGTCATTGAAGTTTGTTCGTTGTTGATCTTTGGACATCTCCGTTTTACAGTTCTTTATGTTAAAGTGACTACGACATTTGTCTCGGTGCTTTTTGATGGAAAACGTGACTACAAAATTTACGTAGTTCTTTTTTCATAATTTAAAATTTTAGTTTTTCACAAAAGTTTTTCAAAGTTCCCAGGTGGATGATCCAAAATTTTGAATTTATTTTATTAATTTCTCAAAAATTTATAATCGTACATGAGTTGCCTTTTAATGAACAAGCCATGTGACATTAAAATATACATATAATTATGAGGACAGATCTGGATTCTGTCTGATGGTTTTGGCCATTAACGACTGAAAAAAGGTCGTAGAGATTTTTTAAAAGATATTTCTTGTTTAAATTTGGGTTATTATCAATTTTCATACTTTTTAATTAATACTTGAAGTTTAATTTTTTTCAAGGACCACCTTGAAGTTTTAAACGTTATCAACCTACACCTTGACGTTTTTCTCCGTTATTCTTAGAAGGCGAACTCCTTCTCTGCAAAGAAAACTGGCCGGCTCTCTCCCTGCAAAGGTGAACCTGCTTTATTTATCTTATTATGTATAAAGCAACTATCTCCTCTTCTACTTCTTCGTCTCCTTCTATTTCTCTGTAAGCTGACCAATTATTCATCAGCCTCAGTCTCAGCCTCTCATTTCCCCACTCCGGCCGAAAATAGCTTATGCAACAATGGCCGAACTTCGCTTTCAGAAGAATAAACAGGAAGCTTTTTGTCACGACCCAAAAAGGACTCGAGATAGAATGGGGAACGACCAGGCTCGAAGAACCGAATCGCCCGACCCTTTTTCTCTTAAATTTTATTAATTGATGGAGGAAGACTTAAAATATTAATTAATAGTTAGGGCCCAACAAATAAGGGCATAACAGGTCCAACAAGTGATATCTGATAGCAGGTAATATAATCCAAAAAGAAATAATTTTACGAAAACTAAAAATAGAATTTAAGATTTACAGTCATCTAAATAAATGAATATACCTCACTAAAGTCTCTCGAGGAAAGTTAATAAAATTATAGAAATTAAACAACTATGCTGGAAGTAATCTTGACTTGGCAACTGGAAGTTTGGCTGATAATTTCATGAAAATTTTATTAAAGGGATGAGTTTACTAAACTCAGTAGGGATTTAAAATTTTCAGATTTGAAAGAAAAATTTTTATTAAGTATGTATAAAAAAAATTTAGGATCACATTTTATAAAATTTCAATTTTTGAAAAAAAATTGTACAAAAGGACACGTGTTTAAAACGACCCACTTAATATGTGGTATGTAGTCAAAATACACCCTTGTTGTACTAGTTAAAGTCACAATGAAAATAGAGTCACTCACGGATTCCGAGCACACTATGACATAGGCATTTAAGGAAATAAAAGTGATGTTCGGCGATCGCAAAAGCCAAATAACACCCTGATCAGGTTTAGGGATTCACAACCCAAGGACACGGCACATACAACTGTCCTATTACCTATTTGCACTTTAAGGATTCGAACCCAAGTACATTTTTTAAAAAAATCCCCTATTATCCAAATCAATAACAACCAAACACATTCTGTACGAGGGAATGAGTAAAAGTTTTATAAAATATAATTCGACGATTATGAAAATGATTGCGTCGTAAAAATCAGAGAGGCATCTCAAAAATAATTATTTTTAAAACAAAATGCAAAAGTGCGTAACAAAATAATCCCTACCTCGAAGTGAGTTATGTTAATCCAAGCCCAATTCCTCAAAATGTCAAATTTATAGGGTTCACAACTTAATTCAATGTTCGAGTACTTAGAATAAAGTTGGAAATTTATGAGAGTTAGCTTAATATTCCAAAATTATTTAATAGGCCCAAAATAAGTTTAAATAGCGGCCCAATAAGCCCTGAATTATTTTAGCCACTAAGTTTTAGGGCTAAGGTTCAGCCCAAACCAAATTATAGGGCTTAAGCCCAGTCCAAAAATTTAGAATGCAGACCACGGTCCAACCCCGTGGGCTGTGTTGTGAATTGCAAAGAGGGAGATTCCAGCTCCCTCCCTGTGCAACGCAACCAGATCTTCTGAAAAATCTCTAGTCATCAGATCTTCTCCGCTGTCGAACACACCAGCCTCGTTTTTTAGACGCCGAACTCATGCGCCTCTATCTCATCAGTTGCATGCTCATCCCTGTAGAAGATTGTGGTTCCTTCCTCAAACAATTTTTTGGGTTTGTATTTTTTGAAAAAAATTGCAATTTAGGAAAGAAGAAATTAAAAGAAAAAAAAAACAGAGAAATTTTTTTCCTTACTTCATGTGCATCTTCCTCTAAGCAAAATAAACGTGTCACAATCCCCCCAAAAATGTTAATATTTTCCTGTAGAACAAAGATGTTTTGGAGCGAATCGTCGTGCATCGTCTACCTTGTATAAATTCACACTGCACTCATTGCAACTTTCTTAGGGATTTTGTCAGCAATTAGCAAACCTTAGAGATTTCTAAAAGTTAAAGTGTACTGCATTTTGGCATAGTTAAAGTATTTGTTGAACATCAAATGGCTTCTGGGAGTGTCAAGGAATCTGTTATTAACTGCTAAGTTGAAGTGGAGCTCACATCCACAGTTTTGGCAAATGAAAGTACGTGCAATTGGAGACGAAGTTGTTATATTGGCGCATTCCGTCTCGGCAACTCTAGACAATGAGGAGCTCTATTTATTATGTGAATCCAGTAGTGACGAAGACATGGACATGGCTGAGAGTAGGCCCAACCACCACAAGCAGAATGCACGTTCGCTGGTATGGGTCTTGGCAAGAAGTATAGTTCATTGAATAAAATTAAAGAAGAAATCATCGATCATGCTTTGAAGAATGGGTGCGGGATAAAATTCATCCACAATAACTCTCATCGGTTGAGGGATGTCTGCCTGGAAGGATGCACATGGCGGATGCACATTTAAAAAATGCAAGGTGAAATAGTGTTTCAAATAAAGTGCTATAATGACATTCATACTTGCTCGAGAAAGATGGAAAGCCATTATACCTCTACCAAATGGGTGAAGCACATTACTTGGACAGATTTAAAAGTCAGGTCAACTGAGACCTTCCTTTCATAATTGAAACAGTCATGAAGAATTTTAAAGTCAACATAACACCCAGCCTTGCTAAAAGGGCAAGAAATGAGGCAAAAAAATAAATGAATGAAAGAGATGACAATGAGCAATACAAGATCATATAGTCCTATATCGAGGAGATTTGGAGGTTTAATTTTGGAAGCTCGCTGCGTGTTCAGCTAGAGATGAGTGCATTTAAAATGATGTATATGTGTTTAGCTGCATGCAAGATGAGGCTATTGAATTGTGGTAGTCCAATTATTTGTTTGGATGGTTGCTACTTGAAGGAAGCGACTCTGGGTCACTTGCTCACTGCTGTCAACATCAACGAGAACGATGAAATGTATCCAAATGCTGTAGCAGTGGTTGAAGTAGAAAATATTGATTATTGGAGTTGGTTTTTGAAATTGTTGCTCGATGATCTAAACACCCCTTCCAGCAATGGGTGGACAATTATTTCTGATCGACAAAAGTGCTGTTGATTGCTTTTGCCTTCTATGTCTATGTTATGCGTTGTGTATCAATGTTTGACTCATATTGTGAATCTTTGTAAGGGCAGGTGCCGGCTGTTAGAGAGTTAGCAGGGCAAACGGACCATCGGTTTTGCATCCGATACCTGTATGTCAATTTTAAAAAACAATTTAAGGCAAGTTGTTTAAGAATGCAATGTGGACCGCTTCTAGAGCCACAACAGAGGCGCGCTTTGAGAGAGAGATGAAAAAACTATTTTTGCTTGACTCAGAAGTCCACAACTATCTACGATGAATAGATGCGAGATGTTGGGCCAAACATGCATTTAACTTCATCCTAAAGTGCGACATAAATCTTAACAACCTAAGTGAATCTTTCAATGCCTTTGGAGGATGGCCTAACACCATCTTAGGCATCCATCCTCGTTGAGGGATGTTTGTCTCTCGATCTAACGGGTATGCACCTTCGTACACCAGCACCTCTCCTCCCATCCTGAATGTCCATCTCTTCATCTAGAGGTCAACAAAGATGTCCTGTGATCTTATAATGACCCCAAGGACGCCCATCCTCATGGATTAGCCTTGTACATCCTTCATCGTTGAAGTTCGTTCGTTGTTGATCCTTGGACATCCATGTTTTACAGTTCTTTATGTTAACGTGACTACGACATTTGTCTCGGTGTTTTTTTTATGGGAAACGTGACTTCAAAATTTACGTCGTTCTTTTTTTATAATTTAAAATTTTAGTTTTTCACAAAATTTTTTCAAAGTTCCCAGGTGGATGATCCAAAATTTTGAATTTATTTTATTAATTTCTCAAAAATTTATAATCGTACATGAGTTGCCTTTTAATGAACAAGCCATGTGACATTAAAATATACATATAATTATGAGGACAGATCTGGATTGTCTGATGGGTTTGGCCATTAGCGACTGAAAAAAGGTCGAAGAGATTTTTCTTCTTTAAATTTGTGTTATTATCAATTCTGTCCTTATAGTTTAGGATACTTTTTAATTAACACTTTGAAATTTAATTGTTTTCAAGAAACACCTTGAAGTTTTAAACGTTATCAACTACACCTTGACGTATCTCTCCGTTATTCTTAGAACTTAGAAGGCGAACTCCTTCTCTGCGAAGAAGACTGGCCGGCTCTTTCCCTGGGAAGGCAAACCTGCTTTATTTATCTTATTATGTATAAAGCAACTATCGCCTCTTCTACTTCTTCGGCTTCTTCTATTTCTCTATAAGCTCACCAATTCTTCGTCAGCCTCAGTCTCCTCCCATTTCCCCACTCCGGCCGAAAATAGCTTCTACAACAATGGTCGAACTTCTCTGTCAGAAGAATAAACAGGAAGCTTTTGATCAGTGATTTCATCTCCAATGGCAGTTTGGGTTCTGCTCTTCGCGGTCAGTTCATTATCTTCTTCCCTTCTTCTTCTTCTTCTTCTTCTTCTTTCATCTTGTTTGCAAGTTTTGTTTTGTAGGCAAAAATGGCCAGCCGACAACTTCTCTTTCATGGTCAACAAGGCTGAAAATTGCCAAAGGATTTGCTAGGGGATTAGCCTATCTCCATGAGTGTAGTCCAAGAAAATTCATCCATGGCGATATAAAGCCCTCCAACATTCTTCTCGATAATGAATTCTGGCCATACATCTCCGATTTCGGCCTCGATCGTCTAATAAACATCACCGGAAACAGCACCTCCTCCGGCAGCCAAACCGGTGGAGCTTTCTCCTACTTAAAATCACCCCCACAGGGAGAAAACAACAAGCTATCTAGCCCCAGAGGCTAGAAATCCAGGGATCAAAACGACGCAAAAACGGGACATTTACTCGTTCGAAGTAGTCCTACTGGAATTGCTCATGGGAAAATCTCCACAACATCCTTAATCCACGTCGACTTCAATGGAAGTCGGAGATATTGGGAGGTGGGTGAGGAAAGGATTCGAAGAAGAACAGCCATTGTCGGACATAGTCGATCCGCAGCTTCTTCAAGAAGTTCATGCCAAAAAGGAAGTACTTGCTGCATTTCATACTGCTCTCGCCTGCACTGAGGCTGACCCTAAAATTCGTCCCAGAATGAAAACTGTTTATGAAAATCTTGATCCAATGGGAAAGTGAAAAAAACCCAGAAGCAGATAGCGGCCATTGATGAATTAGAGAGAAATAGTCTAATCAGAGAGTAAACAGATAATTTGAAAATGGAGAAATCGATTTCGAGTTGGACGATTTGAAAATGAAACTTGATGAAGATAATGGAGAAATCAGAGTCTGTAACTCATCAGAGTGTAACTTCAAGGTCCTCCCGGCTCTGGGCGGTTCCCATAGATAAACGGAATCAATGGGTTAAGAAAAAGCTTCAAAGTAGTAGGAAAAAATGGAGAAATCAATTTCGAGTTGGATGATTTGAAAATGAAATAGTTAGTCGCTTTATACATAATAAGATAAATAAAGCAAGTTCGCCTACGCAGGGGAGAGCCGACCAGTCTTCTTCGCAGAGAAGGACTTCGCCCTCTAAGATTCTTCTTCGAGAAGAATTGCAGCTTGTAGGGGGTGGTGAAACGTGAAGAATAACGGAGAGAAACGTCTTTAAGGTGTTCCATGAAAATTGATAATAACCCTTTAAATTTCCAATAAAATCAGAGAAGAATATTGATTGTTCAAGCTTACTAATCCATCTACTTAAATCAATCATCAATATCAATTTTCTTCAGCAGTTACTCTCCATTTCCTTACACGTCTCTCTGCCTCCTCAACCTGCAAAAACATTGATCATCCATTTTAATTTTATACTTTATATAAAAATGCTCAAATAGATTGCAGTCAGAGTGACCTCTTTGTTCCAGTTAGCCCTCAGTGTAAGTACAACCAAAATGAAGGTCTGCATACCGATTCCTCCGATCATCCCTGACCAAATACCCTGCAACCCAGAAACACAAAACACAACAGAAACTACAAACTTATTTTAACAATTTCAAAACACAACTCTTTTTTATATCACCTCAACTCCGAATTTAAACTTGAATCCGACCAGTATGCCGGCCGGCAATCCGATGATGTAGAAACATCCAACGTTTATATATGCCACCATTGCTTGCCATCCCGCTCCAACAGCAACCCCTTGAAGAAAAGAAGAATAACTATTTCAGTCAAAGCTTCTGGTTCATCATGAATTGGCTTATACAGAAAAGGGTATAAATTACCAGATAAAATGGGTTGGATGCTGTAGAGAAACACTGTAAATCCAAGCAAAGTGGCTAGCTTGGTTGTTTCTTTAGCAACAGCTTCACTGGTAGTGAAAACGTAAGGGAAGTAGTGTCTGCTACATAAAACTACGGTCATACAAACCCCTCCGATCGCCACTGCCGTTGAGCAGACGACGAAGATGGCAAACTTGGCAGCTTGAGCGTTCCCAGCTCTGAGTTCGTTTGAAACTCTCACTGTCAAAAAGTGAATCGTGAGTACAAATAGAAGAAGAGTTTGACTATTTAAATTGAAACTTTTATTGGAAGCTTGTTTCTATGCGAAAAGTTTTTTATTAGAAAAAATTACTGTCAAATTACCAACTTAAAATTTAATTTTAAGATGAATTAAAATATAATTTAATCATTTATATTTTTCTTAACAATCACCCTTGTAGTAGCGTTGAAGCCATAAAATATCATGGCAACCTATTCTTAGATGGTCAAACTATAAGACCAACAAATAAGTAATTAACTAAAGGAATTTTTGCAGATTATGGGGAGGAATGAGGATTTACCAAATCAAGATGGCATCGACGGAGACTAGAGGATTGGACAAACACCCAGTTATCACCACTAATATCATCATGTTCCAAAATTGCAAGCTGCCATTAATATCAAAATTTTATAAATTGTTCGAACTAACCGAGTACACGTACAGATCACCAGAAACTTTGCTAAGAAGAAGAAGAAATGTACCAAAGCATTACAGCAGATGCGAGAGAAAGCTTGAAAAACCCATACAAATCGGAAAACGCCAGCCACGAGAAGCCACTCCAAGCGCCGTCCGACTTTGTGATGAAAATATAGAGTAACTTTGCGATCACTACGAGCCACCACGATGAGTTGAGAGTAACGGCAGCTCCGTTTAACCCCCACCCAAGTTTCAATATCAGCAACCAGCTAAAGAAAACGCGTAACGCCAGGACTACGCCTGCAATCCAGGCCATCGCTATCACTTTCCGCTGCGATTGAAGAAACTTCTGTATCGGAAAATTCATTGCGTATGCGAATAATTGCGGAAGCATCCAAACAACGAATTTTCCTGCAGCAAAAATAGGAGGAAAGGAGTTTAATGCAAATAATAACTGAACAATTGAGATTTGTCAAAGTCGACCTGCAGCTTTCGAAATCTCAGTCGTCTCTCCGATGAGATGGAGAATGGGAGGGGACAAGACATAGACTGGAACGTAGACAGGCCGTGGTCAACAAAATTATCCATGATCTATCCATGTACACCCTCATCATCCAGATATTGTCGGCACCGTATGTGTCACGACTCAAAGGAGAGCTTAACAGAATTGCCGGCCAGGCAACCCGATTCTCGTAGAGAACCCGGTTGCCCAACCCAACGCGTAAAAGAAACGCGGAAGTATAAGAAATGCGGAAGACTTAATAAGAATTTAAATCCAAACCCAAATCACATGGGTTGGGTCCATAGAGTGATCAGCATGAGTTGATAGTATAAAAATAAACAAGGAAGTTATTGTTGGGCAGGAATTTAAAACAAACAACACCAACAATTCTTAAATGTACCAATAATGGAGGGATTGAAGCGAAAAACATCCATCAGGGAACACCAAAATCGTCCCACAACAACACGTGCAAATCCAGTGCACCAAACTTACACTTTAACTTGGGGAAAAATATAGTCAAATGGGTGAGTGACAAGCTCAGTAAAGAAATCGATACTAAATGCAATACATAAAAACTGTTTTTCTCTTATCTTTTGGAAAATCATATCATATTTCTCATTTTACCATATATGAATTTTTAACTGAAAACTCTTTATCAGTTTATTAAATTGGCCCATGGCCCTCGATGTGACTACGTCAAAATCTGTTGTATACATAAACAGCTATATCGTAAAATATGATAACATCGTTTTCGTCCAAAAACGTCATCCGTGAAAAAGAATAGTCACTCAATAATTCATCCGATACATACTACAGAAAGGCGGCAAAAGCAACACCTCATGAGTCTGAAGAAAAAAGGGTGTCCGTGGTCAAAAAAATCCAAATGGCAACACCAAATAAATACCCTGATCAGGTTTAGGGATTTGAACCCAAGGACACGGCACAGTCAAGTGTCCTATTACCCAACTCAAACGTACCAGTAATTAACATTCACGGAGCGGAAGGTTTCATGGAATAGCCTCGTCATACTTTGATACCCTGACAACTCAAAGCATCAAGAGAATTCATCCACCAAAATATATAGATAACCAAAACATCTTAATACCATGTACGATAAAGTAAACTTGATAAAACATACGTACATACACGTAAAAACAAACATGCTGTCGAACAGTTCCCGTCAGATTTTCATATGTGGAAACCCACAAAATAATGGTTTGAAAATTATGATGAAATACAGTGCATAAAGTATAAAAATCTCTATCTCATAGGCGACCACGATACTCTTACCAACTAGCCAGCAGCATGCGCTATCGGAAGTGAAGGTCGTATCATAACATCTCTAGAATCTATAACAAGGTCGATATCAAAATCTCAACAATCACACAAAGGATAACAAACAAGCCTTAAACAAGACTAAAATCCAAAACAGTTTCTGAGAATAACCATGAGTCCAAAACAGGAAACCAAACCAATATTACAACAAAAATTCTAAATTGGAAACCAACCCCGACCAAAATGATTAGCACAAGACTTCCCAACTCAAATAAGGAATAACACGTGGAGCATGCATGGCTGACAAGCCAAATGGAGTTCGCTAAACCCAACTCCGAGAAATAAATAGGGCAGTCGACTAAACACAACCCAGGGACAGGATCGGGACAATCTGCCCATTTTCGACATGAATAGTAATTGGGAATAGTATTTTCTGGCAAAAACAGTAAATTCTGGCATGAATAGTAAAATCTGACATGACCAGTAATTTCGTGCATGAGTAGTACTGATGAATAGTATGTCATGAATAGTGAGCAGAATAGAGCCAATGAATAGTAACCAGCATGAATAGTCTCGCTGAAATAGTGTTGTCAGGGCAATGAATAGTGTCACCGCCAGCGATGAATAGTGTTGTCGCCAGCGATGAATAGTGCCAAACCATTCCGACGACAAAAACACTCCGATTTCGCTCGATTTTGATTTCTAACCCCAAATAACCTTACATACACTTTTATTCTATCAATATATACTAGAATTCTCTCTCGGATTCGAGTTTCCAAACTCAAATCCGAAGCCAAAATTTTTCAAACTTTAAACTCAAAAGCAGACTAGAAAAACTTACAAATTCAGAAACTGTCTTTACAAATGTTACTCGTACGAACAGCGGGAACGTAAATCTAACGTCAGAAATTGAAATCGTCATAGTTGGACTTTCTCATCTCTCTCTCCGTTGCTTCCTCTATACCTCCGACGAAGAGGAAGAAGACAGATAAAATAATTTTTACTTTTTATTTTTTTTACACAAAATAATAAAATTATATAATATATAATAAAATATATATTATATATTTAATAAACTAAATTGAAATTTGGTTTTCATATTTGACTATTTTAAAATACTAATAAAAAATAATTTATTAGTCAAAATAAATTTATTAAAAATATTTCTGTAATTTAATTACCGCTCGTTAAAATTTAATTTGACCATTTTTTACCATTTGATCAAAAAATCACACGTCACTACTACGCGACAAAATGGGTTAACATTTCAATGTTTGATCAAAAATTCGCGAAAAATTTAGACGTGGCAATTTTAAAATTATTTAAAAATCTCAGATTTGACAATATGTCTGCCTGTATAACGTCTCCAGCGCACTCCCCATCCCCAGCTGCCATCATGGAAATCAATCAATAAATAATTATTAAATTGAAAATATATATAGATATACATATATAGAGAGAGAGAGAGAGAGTGGAAGACCATACCATGATTCCGAAGGCCAAGCCGGTGATAACGGTGTTCTCAACGAACACAGCTGAAAGCTCGAGATTGCCCACCTGACCGGCAAAAGCCTGAGTGTGTTGGGAATTATAACACAATAATATGCAGAAAAACAAAGAAGAGAGACAAACTCATATATCTGAAATTTCGTGTGGAATTTGTTTGGAATTTTCTGAAATCGTTGAGGGATCAAAGTTTTTTGGGCGGATATTTTGGATTAGATATTTTTGGGGAAAAGTCTGAAATTTTTAGAAGAGATGAGTTCGTTGAAATTTGATATTCTGTTGTTGAATTAGAATACAAGATTTCAGTTATGGCAGGTGAAGATGCGAGATGTACTATCACAGATGAATTTAGACAACATGTTATTAGGGCTCGATAAAATGCCCATGTCATGGAGTGAAGAAGAGAAACTTCGAAAGGATCGAAAAACTTTATCTCTAATATGTCTACATTTGTCAAATCAAATTTTGCAGGATGTTTGAATGAGAAATTTGCCGCTAAGTTATGGTTCAGATTAGAGCAGTTGTGTATGAAGAAAACTCTAACTAGCAACTTACATTTGAAGCAAAGACTTTATTCTCATTAGTTGATCAAAGGAGGTTCTATTAAAGAACACTTAACTGCATTCAAGAAGTTAGTTTTAGATTTGGAGACTATAAGATGCAAGTTAGATAAGAAGGATTTGAGGTTGATTCTACTATGTTTGTTGTCTGCTTTATATGGTTCTTTCAGAGATACGATTTTATAGAGTAGACAAAGTCTAACTCTAGAAGAGATTTATAGTTCTTTGTTATCAAAAGAAAAGATAAAGTAGCTTGTTGTTGGATCCGAGTTTCTAGGTGAGAGATTCGTCGTCTAAGGTAGAATAAGAAAGTCAAACAACAAAGGCAGTGATAATGTTCAGAATTCGAAAGGCAAGTTGAAGTCAAGGACCCAAGATAGAATCTGTTACTTCTGTTAGAAAAATGGGCACATTAAAGCTGAGTATCGTAAATTGCATAATGAAATAAAGAGAGCTGCTGAGAAGGAAAAACAATCGATGACGTTCAGTGAAGTTGTTGTCGTAGAAGAAGAAGACTATAGTGATGGAGATCTTCTAATTGTACCAAAGGGAAACTCAAAGTCAAACAAGGATTAAATTCTGGATTCAGCTTGTTCATTTCATATGTGTTACAATTGGGATTGGTTTTCGACATATGAGAGCATTTCAAGAGGTGTTGTGTTAATAGGTAATAACACACCTTGCAAGATAGTTGATATTGATACCGTCAAAATCAAAATATTTGATGAAGTTGTGAAGACACTGGATAATGTGTGACATGTTTCTGATTTAAAGAAAAATCTGGTCTTGTTGAGTACTCTGGATTCGAAAGGGTACAAGTTCACTACTATAGGTGGTGGTATAAAGATCAGTAGGGGTGTTCTCGTCAAGTTAAAGGGACACAAAAGCTCTACAAATTTGAATGTGTTATAGGGTTCTACAATGATAGGTAAATCAGGCTACAAAGTTTGTGAATTCACCTTCTAAAAGTTGTTTGGAGAAGACTCAAAAGAAGTCAGGTTCTCTGGTGAAATTCAAGTTGGGATCTGAGTCTATATCATAGTCGATATGTCAGCTTATTATAAATTTTCAGGGTGATCTGATCACCACATTGTCACCAATTTCAGTTTCACGCTAGAGTGGTATCGTCAAAGGCATAACCAAAAGAAAGGGTAAAGCTTCACGGCGATATGGTGAAACTATTTAAGTGGGTTATGCATTGAGTGTGTTCGAGGGTACTGATTCCAGTGGGGGGTCTTCAGCATATTCACATGCAGTTTGTTGTGACATCTCTGATAATTCGATGGTACCATGGAGGAGATGTGATTTCTTCTCGAATGTGTCTCTCAAGTTTAAACAGAACTTAAACTTGATCAGTATCAGATATTGAGTTAGCCTAGGAGGAGCCTATGTGGAAGAGGAGGTTATTTTTTGTTGGAGTTTTGCAGATTCGTTTGTCTTGCATTGGAATTTCTTCGAAGATAGAGATTGTCAGAGTTCACTGTTCTGGATTTATTTTGAGGTGAGCCGAAAAGCCTACATTGGATCTTTTATGTGGAATTCGTGTAAAGGTGGAGATTGTTAGAATTTCGGTGTGACCCGAATTCTAGTTGAGCTGGGTCAGAACCGTATCCAATATTAGGGTTTCCTATTTCTAGTATGATTAGGGTTTTCTATTTTAGTATGATTAGGATTTTCTGTTTATACTATAAATATAAGCTTGAGTCGCAAAACTCATTGTATCTTGATTTCCAAATAATAAATTTCTCCTATGCCTGTGGTTTTTCCTCGTAAGGGTTTTTCATGTAAATCTCGGTGTTTTTGTTACCGTAATTTTCTTTTTTCAACACAACTAACCGATTGTAAAAAATTGTACAAGATTTTAAATTGATAACAGTTTTAATACACATGTTTTAAATTAACTAATTTTAAAGCACAAAATATTAGTAGTAGGTTACACCAAAGCACAAAGTTTTATTTGATAATTACCCAAAAGAATTAACATAAAAAGTTTCGAAACTCAAATTGAGATAAAATTATGTGAACCAAATTCAAAAAGATATTACTTTAAAAAACAATATTTATATTATTATTATAGAAACCAAATATTTATTATGATAAATTCATCATGTTAAATCTTACAATATATACAAAATAAAGTCAGTTATTTTTTAATTAGTTAGTTATTTCTCTGTCTCTCTCTCTGTTTTTTGCTCTTCAATGCTGCAAAATTTCTCCCAAACCTCTATTTGTAGAGCTTCTCACATGGAAGGTGACAAAACACATGCTTGCCTAAAAAATAGGCTTGCACATTTGAAGAATAAACTTTCATCCTACTCCATTTGATGCATTCACTCCCATGGAGCCTTTATTTTCGGCTTAACATCTAAAACCATTCACACACACATTGATGGAGGTCCCTTGGCATAAAGAGTGACCATCCCATCAACACTACCTACTCGAAGAAGACGAAGTCCAGAAGAACACACCATGTCATGTAACATTAACTTTAGTACTAGTCGTAGTTGAGTCGAAAAAACAACTCACGACTCTTTCAAAAATAAAGTCTACAAAATAACAATCCACTATACAAATGTGGATCGAAACATTCAAATTATATCACCATTTGTCGTGGATGGTCAAGCTATAGGATTCGAGCAATACCATTGCTTAAACCGACAAATCAATCACAAAAAGCATATACTTAGTAACACAAAAAGAGATTATCATACTAAATAGTTATCTCGCCAAAGAGCCTTACAAAAAATCTCTAGTCTTGCGTGTATGTTGCTAAATTGGTGACTAAAATGGCAACAATCTCCACTTGATGAATGTATGATTAATAAACGACCAATTTCTATGATTAGGAAGTTGGTCATCCCTCTCAAACATATATATTTTCAGTCAATACTCATTCTGCGGATCCTCCCCATTGCCTTACCCGGCCCTTCGCCGCTTCAGCCTGCAAGTTACTCGATTAATATCACCTTAAATTTTCATGGGTATTTATCAAAAAAATCTCGGATCGAAACAAGTTCACCCCTAAACTAATATTTTGTCAACAAACTAATATTTAAGCTATCATATTTTAACAAATTAACTATTCTCGGGCATTCGCGTTCACATCCTGGCATCCGCAATCTACGTATATGTTTGGGCGACTATGATCTCAAGACCAAGTGTCCACAATTTACTTTTGGGCGTCCATGGCCAAAATTGGTTTTAAAATTAAGTGTCCGCACGAACATCGGCGGCCAAAATTAGAGATCAATTTGGCTGTGGATGCCAAAGTTGAGTCGCGAACACTGAGAATGGTTGATTTATTAAAAAAATTATAGTTTAAAGATTAATTTGTGAACAAAGTCTTTAAAAATGAAAGTTTAATTCTTGAAATAATAAACTAGAAAACCCAATTACCTCTTTATTCCAGTTTGTTAATAGCGTAAGCACAACCAGAATTATTGTCTGTAAACAAAGTCCTCCGATCATCCCTGACCAAATACCCTGCCCAACAAAATTTCTTCGTATAAGACGCTAATAGCTATGCCCTATAAGCACATCACACATTACCTCAACGCCGAGACCAAACTTGAATCCCATGAGTATTCCGGCAGGTAATCCGACTACATAATAGCATCCGATGTTAATATACGCAATGATCGATTGCCACCCTGCTCCGACGGCGACCCCTTCAAAATTTAGAAAATAAATTAACCATAACGATTGGCAGCAGTTCATCGTGAATTGGATTAAATGTAGAAGGCGATGTTTACCGGATAAAACTGGCTGCAGGCTGCCGAGAAGCACCGTGAATCCGAGTAAAGTGGCTAGCTTTGTGGTTTCTTTAGCCACAGCTTCACTACTCGTAAAAAGATGTGGGAAATAGTCTCTTGCACTAAGCACGACGGTCATACAAACCACGCCGATCGCCACCGACGTCAGGGAGACTACGAGCACGGCGAATTTTGCAGTCTGAGCATTCCCGGCTCCTAGTTCGTTAGAGACTCTCACACTGACGGAGAGTAAGTCGTAAGTGGAAATAGTAATATTTAAACAACATATCCAAACAAGTTTTCGTATCCAGAGAAGCACCTTATAGCAGCGTTGAACCCTAAGAAAATCATGAAAGTCCATCCTTGGATGTTCATACTGCAAGAGTAGGAAAAACAATCAAGTTTTTAAATATTCAGATGCGTCCATTCTTGGAGGAACAACCACCACAAGAATTTTTGCAGATTTCAGAGGAATGAGGTTTTACCAAATGGAGATGGCGTCGACGGGAACTAGAGGATTGGGCAAACGCCCTGTTATAACCACCAGCACCATCAAGTACCAGAACTCCAAGCTGTAATCAATCATCAAATTCCGAATAAGAAGATTTCTGGGTGTATCAGTAAAACCAGCCCCGATAATTTAGAAGAGCTAAACTTTGCAAGTAGAGGAGACAAAATGTACCAAAGCATTATGGCAGACGCAAGAGAAAGCTTGACGAAGGGATACAAGTCTGAAAAGGCCAGCCACGAGAAGCCACTCCAAGCACCGTCTGACTTGGTGATGAAAATGTAGAGCAACTGTCCGATCACGATGAGCCACCACGAAGTATTGAGCGTTATGGCGGCCCCGGTCAAGCCCCAGCCAAGTTTCAATATCAGCAACCAGCTGAAGAGGGCGTGTAATGCTAGCACCACCCCTGAAACCCAGGC
Organism: Begonia loranthoides; assembly: GCA_022433065.1. NCBI lineage: Eukaryota > Viridiplantae > Streptophyta > Magnoliopsida > Cucurbitales > Begoniaceae > Begonia > Begonia loranthoides. The sequence goes on from CM039468.1 coordinate 55,234,946, forward strand.
CATCACCATCACTTTTCTCTGCGATTGAAGAAACTTCTGTATCGGAAAATTAATTGCGTATGCAAATAATTGTGGAAGCATCCATAAGGCAAATTTTCCTGCATCAAAATATGGCAATTTTTTTTATGAACTTTGGCAGTAAACAAAAGGCTGAACATACACTGAAGTGACGTCTTTTGTGTCCGTTGAGGGCGATTAAACTTTACCGGCAGCCTTGGAAATCGGAGTGGTCTCTCCGATGAGATGGAGAATAGGAGGAGAGAATACGTAGATTGGAACCAAAACGCAGGCTGTTGTCAGCAGAATAACCCACGATCTCTGCATGTACACTCCTAGCATCCTAATCTTCCCTGCGCCGTAGGCCTGCCCACATAACGTCTCCAACGCACTTCCCATGCCCAACTGTTGTTGATCAAACAAATGCACAAATTAAGAACTGAGCAAATTTTATACTTATTTTCTATCAAAAGCCCACGTTTTACCTCAGTCTATATAAACAAAAATGTTTTTTTTCCTTATTATGATCTAGTCATAGATTTTGTACCATGATGCCGAAGGCGAAACCGGCGACTACGGAGTTCTCAACGGAAACAGCCGCTAGCTCAAGCTCTCCCACCTGACCGGTGAAAGTCTGAGTGAGCGCACCGAGCGAGTACTGGCAGATGGCCGTGAAGATAGCCGGTGCCGCGATCTTCCATAACCTTTTCGACTCGTGCCTAAACTCTTTGACCGCCAAACACGCCACCTTCTCACCTTCTCCTCCATTGCCGAGGTCGCTCTGGTTATTCACCAATGGCGTTTCCAGAGCCATTGCATGAAATAAGACTGCGTAAAGGCTATATGTTTCCTTCGACCACGGAAACAGAGTTTATGATTAAGTCTGCAAATGACTTTTTTCCACCATTGATCATTAATGGAAACTTGGGAGATGGACCAGAAGGTTAGGTTTGCATTATTCCGCACTGTTGAAAGCAAAGACTACACTTTAAACTAACTCCATTCTGAAAATGAATAACGCCACCAGAAATCATTCAACGTGTTAACCTTCTCCTTCTCCAAAATAAAATAACTCCATATTCTCTCACCAAACCCTATTATTATAAGATGAACCAACTTGAATCTGTCAAGTCATTAAGATGGTGGGCTATTATCTATAACTACGTGTAACAGTTTGTCGCTTCTCTAAGCTAGGTTGATCCTTGTTTCAATTATCTTAAACAGACCCAAATAATGTGAATTAGACTTTAACATAATTCAAAATTAACGGCATCGAATCATGTGAATTTGACGTAAAACAGTGTGAAATTCAACAACACCTTTCATTTATCAACATGGTCTATAAAGTCAGCAAAGCGTCTGCAACGTCCTAAAAAACGAGATCATCAGCCACTGGGGATACTCAAACTCCAGACAATCAAGTAATTAGTCTCGAATTAAGCGATCTACTGTCAAAACAATTGCAGGAAGAGCCAAATGCAACGCTGACACATTAAACAGCTTGCATTTCCCAGTAAATTAATAAGAAAAAAAAGTACTTGGGAAGTGGACATGGAAGTAGAGATGCCCAATTATTTTAAAGCTATTTATCCAGGTGGTGCTCTTAGATACCATAAATAAATGGAAGCAAGTTATCTCTGGTTTCAACGAGGTCGTCTTTTTCGATCATCGCAAATCTGACAGTGACCGAGGAAGAGGAAGGCTCAATAGTCATCCTCCACAATCTTAAAATAAATGGAAAGTCAAAAGTCATAACTAAAATACTACTTAGCATGCTTTCCTTATATTAAAGCTTTATGAACCTCATTTTAGACTAGTGAGTACATGATGAACAGATGTGATTTCCATTGGATTTCTTTTATTTTTTTAGAATTTTGAAGATTTTAAGGGACAATCCTTGCATTTTGTCTATTTTTATAATACCTTAGGATTTTGACCACTGTTTTTTTTTAATAATAATATTATATTTAGAATAATTAAATACACATTAATTCCATATTATTGAAGATGATTTAAATTAACATGAACTCAAATTTTGGAAAGGTTTGCATTTTTCTCATTTTATTTTGTTTGATTATCCTTGTCCTTTTGAAGCGTCGCTTTTAACAAGTTCAGACAAGGATCAAGGGTATTATTGACTTTTCATGTATGAAACATACGACGGTCGAAAGCTGTTTGTCTGCAGCTTATCCAAAGCAGTGTTATTGAAATTCTCCGTAAACGCTTATACATTCCCTAACGCCGGCTTCTGCCCTCTTCTTTCACCTCCAACTAAGACCCATCAATGCATGCATGTATCCTGGACTCATTCTGGGAGCTCCCAAACGAGTCCAAGATTACGAAATCTGACTCGGTCCACCGGATTGCTTATCTTTCAGTCCTCAAGACGATTCCCTGCTCTCGCTCGAGTCTCATTAGAGTTCTCGTACGATCTGCTTTGCGTTCTTTGCAAGCTCAGGCTAAATTGTCACAACCCTTGAATGACCCGAGACAAAACAAAGAATAACGTGGCCCAAAAGAGACGAATCGTCTCACTCATTTTACTTGAATTTAATATTTAACAGCAAAAGACAAGAATTTAATTATTTAAAGCCAGGGCCCAAAATACAATAGACTTAACATATCCAAAAGTGAAATCAGATAGTAAAGAAATATAATCCAAATAAAAGAAAAATTGTGCGAAAAATAAATAAAAAATTTAAGAGTTACAATTATCCAAATAAATGAGTATACCTCACTAAAAGTTTTTCAAGAAAAATTATTAAAATAATAGAAACTAAACAATTTGTCAGATCTAATCTTGACTCAGCAACTAGAAGTCTGACAGATAATTTCTTGAAAATTTATTATAGGGATGAATTGACTAAACTTAGTAGGGATTTAAAATTTTCATATTTTTTTTAAAAACAAGATTTTTATTAAGCACGTATAAAATTTAATATCAAATTTTAAAAGTTTCAATTTTTGAAAGAAAATTATACAAAATGGCACGTGTTTAAAATGTCCCACTAATACGTGGTATGTAATCAAAATACGCCCTTGTTGTACTCATTAAAGTCACAGTGAAAATTGAGCCACTCATAGACTCCGAGCACACCATGCCATAGGCATTTAAGGAAATAAAAGTGATGTTTGGCGATCACAAAAGCCAAATAACACCCTAATTAGGTTTAGGAATTCGCAACTCAAGGACACGACACATACAGCTGTCATATTTCCTATTTGCACTTTAGGAATTGAAACCCAATGACATTTCAAAAGAAATCTCCTATAATCCATTTCAAAAATCAACAAACACGTCTCATAGGATAGAACGTGTGAAAATATAATGTAAAGAAACTCTAATATTTGAAAATGAATGCTTCATTAGAATATGAATTTCAAATTAAAAGAATTGTTTAAGGAAAATAATATGCAAATGTAGTGCATAAATAATCTCTACCTCGAAATGGACTTTCACCAACCGAAGCTTCAAATCCAAAAGGTCCAAATCCAATAGCCCACGAAATTTTTAACTTATTTAAAGGTACCTATTTAAAAGTTTAAGCGTTAAGCTTTATAATATCACTTAAACTTTATTCAAAATTATTTGGGCTAACTCATTCAATTTTTAAGATCCCAAATTAACTGCATTTAAGTCCAAACTTAAATTCGATTACGGCCCAATAAGGTCGGGAAATTTTTCTATCATTTAGTCTAAGCTTTAAACCCAAACTCAGGCCCAAATTTCAAACCCATGATTATGGGGTAGCTACTTGGTCTTTGGACTACTGACCACTCATGTGACGCTACTAAGTTTTCGAATAGTCGTCACTTTTTTTTCTTCTGTCTCATGAGAAGCTGTATAGTCTTCATATCATCGTCTTTCTATATTGGTGTGTCGAGAGGGTTTATTAAGTGACCCTCCTTTTTTATTGGGATGGTATTTTCTTTAAAAGTAAAAAATGATGCAGAGTGTTTTTTTTAATATAAATGTTTATGTATACAACATAATTTGATAATTGCCTCATCGATAGCTCGAGAAACATGTTTTTAATTAAACTGGTAAAGCGATCTTATATAATTTTAAATTTCATGCACGACTCAGAGAAGAAAATTGAATTGATCATGATTTTTAAAAGGAAAGTAAAACCAATTTTACACACATTAGATTCAGTATAATTTACCTACTGAGTTATTCATTCACAACCAACAAGGGCAGAGCTAGGAGGATCATGCCTTGGAGGGCTTTTCCATTGTGTTTTTCTTTGAAATCTTTAGTTTTATTTACTTTTATTTAGATTTGTATAATGCTATTCAAAATAATCAAAATTTATTACACAATATTTTAAATTTCTATTGATTCTATGCACTATTATTCTAGTTATTGTTATAAACACTAGTGCAGATAGATTGCTGGTGGTCTTTAATCTGGGTTTGCTTCACAAAGAGAGATGTAGAGTAAAGCTAATGATTTGAATTTGACAACAACAGGTACAGGCGTTTCTTTCAAGTTTATACTCAACCTCCACGCTGCCTCCTACAAATTAAATTATATGAGAAAGACAAGGGGGAGTCAAACTTATAATTTGAACAGGCAAATAAAAAAAATACTTATTTGGGTTTAATATATTGTTCCTATTATCATATTATATACAACTTGATTAAGTATAAATCTAAATTATAGAATTAAGTAATAATATATTACCAGGTCTTCCTAAAACTAAAAGTAATGGAAGAGTAAAGAAATTCAAAGTAAAAAAAAATTGGTAAAAGAGTAAACGTAAAATGGGTTGCATTAATCACAAGCAAATCAACGATAGTCACGTGTAACTCCAAATATTTTGATACCCTGAGAAGGAAAAATAAACTAAAATACACCAAATAAAAAAGGATGTTTCATAATGTCTTAAAGCTTCTACCAAAAGTCAAGTGTGTAGTGATAAGGAGCCATAAATAAAATCACATTATTTTTTAATCATCTTCGCAGTTTTTTAATTGGAGCCAATCAACAAGAGCAAAGAACATACCATAATTTGGGCATGAAACTGGTCGGAGGCTAAAAAAGATGCAGAGGTGTACATTCATAACCTCGGCTTTTGGAAAGTAAGTACCAAGGCATTTCCTACAGCTAAAATTAATCCTGCTTGTTACTCACATCCATCACAAAGAATTCTGTGAGTCAAAATACGTGGATTACAGCTTTTAATTTCAAATTCTAAGTAAGATTTAGTCAATCCAACTCACTTTGGAATTTTGCTTTGTATGAAATGCAAATCCAAAACATTAGATTTTTCCATTGTCAAAATACACTAAATGTGACGGTCCATCCTATCCTATGAAGACAATGATAGCCTAAGTGAGAATCCATGTCATACCATGGGGAGAGTGCACAATCTCATATCACTTGGGAGAGTGAAAAATGCATACTTTATAAGTAGAGTTTTCTTGTTTTGCTAGTACAATGCGTTTTGAGATAAAATAAGGAATAAAACTGTGCAGAATTTGACTCAAAGTAGACAATATTATAGTGGGTGAAATAAGACCTTACACTAAAGGAGGTAAAATTATTATGGAGGCACTGTAAAGGTAATTTTGAAAACTAACCTGATATGGTTTCTCACAGATTGACACGGAAGCCACGAAAACTATTCCCCAAAGAAACTTTGAAGTTGACTTCAAACATTCAACTGCAAGTTATCGATACCGAATCAACTTTTCGGTAGAAAAAAGAGGAACATGACCACAAGCCAATCCAATACAGGACTGTCGACCATATACTCGTTCACCGATGATAGATAACTCTGTTGATTATGTACACGCCTCCAGATTCCTGAAAGACTGAATTGTCAAACTCATTCAACGAAAATAACAATGTCTTTTTCCAATGAGAGACAAGACGTACAAAACTATTGCTCTCATCAATCACGAAAGCCATGTCACTAACATCAAATGGAAAAACTGGTAGACTAACAGAGGTTAGTGATCGATCTCAAAAAAGGAAACCAAGAGATTCTAATCTTGATAGTGTCAAGGGCGATTCATAAAATCAGGGTCGTAAACTTCCGTGAGCAAGAGTCATAAGCTTGCATAAACAAGAGTAATGATGGAGCAGAATACTGTTACAATGAATGATTAAGATGCGTAACAAGTTAGAGAGAGACAGAAAGAAAGAGATTTAACTAATAAAACACCAGTACATAATAGAAGGTTAGGAAGTACATATGGACAATTTCCTCAATTGCAGAAAAAAAAAAGGTAAAGGCTCTGAATATTTATAGACATACAGAATTTTGACATGAAAATTGATCAAGTGTTAAAATAAAACTAAAAGGATATGTAGTCTATTGCCAAAAAAATGCAAGAAAAACAAAGAATCCTATAACTAAAAGTAGCCTCTTCAGAAAATAATCCTGTTGCCCTTGACGTGTTTGATTATCGTATCTATTTGCAACGCCTCCATGAAACAAATTAGAAAAGCCGTAAGAAAAATTAGCAGCTGGACCATACATCGCAGGATCGGGGAAGCCATGCAAATGAAGGTTGAACATAGATGGAATAAGACCACCAAAAGCTGCAGAAAATGTGAAGTTACCAAATCTTGCTGTTGCCATGGGTGCAAATCCACCCAAACCTCCCATGGATCCAAACCCATGCTGGGGAAAGTGAGTTGTCTCTGGAGGAGTAGCTGTTTCTGGTCTCTGTCCCGCTGGGCGATTTGGAATATTAATGCCAGGAATTGATTTCGATCTTGGGTCAGTTGATGTCTTTCCTCTACCATATAAGGGAACCAACTTCTCCTCTTCAACGAGAGCCTTGCAAACTGGGCATTCATGGGAATGCGAGTGAATATGGAGCCACTTGTAAAGGCATGGCCAGCAGAAAAGATGGCCGCATAAGGTTACAATAGGATCTTGAGCCAAGTCAAAGCAAATATTGCACTCAAAATTGCCGGCATCATTGTTGTTGCTGTTGTTATTAGAAAAAGAAGGGCTTTGGGATGGCCTGCTTGTTGACTCCCCAAACCCACCAACCATATCTGAAACTCCGGATTCTCAAATCTCAATCACAATACCTATCATCAAATAACTATAGCCAAATAAATATTTATCATCCACACAACATCCGAGACCAACAATTTTTCCAGACTCATGGAATCTCGCAAATCAGAAAAACAAATACACGACGAGGAAAGACTTTCCCAAAACATCGAAAATCCAGTCAGTAAAAGTTGCTAATTATCCAGAAGAGAAATCTCAAATGCAAAGCATCCAAATTCATCGCCGACCACTAAACAATCGAAAACCCTAAAAACAAAAAATCAACCCCTCGGATCTCTAAGACAGACTCCTAACATAGCACGCGCACATGAAACGCACACATCCCCAGGGCTGAAGAATAGTCAAACATAAAAGCAATATAAGCAAGCAAAATTGCGCGAAAAAATGACCTTTTGCAGAAGAAATAACCAGAAATTAAGCAAAAAGGAAATAAAAAGAACCAATGGACAAAAAGGAGGATGAGATTTACGAACCTGAATATCAAAAATCTCCAGATCGATCTGGAGAAAGAACCGAAGGAACCAGAATCTGAAAGGGAAAGGAAGACAGTTGACGGGAAGGAGACTCGCGCTTTCCCCTACTTCTTACCCGGGTTTGGAATCCAACGCAGCAGGCAATAAATAATCCCTGCATTTATATAATAGTAATAATAATTGAAAGATAAACGTCGTCGTTTTACCGTCGTCGTTGTAAATTACGTCGCAGAATTGACGGTCCACAAATTAACGTTTGATTTAAGGCAACACGATCTCATAAGACCAATACAAGGTTAGCACAAATTCGCAAACCAGAAAAGTAGTACGTCGAAGAGGCAAAGAAGATGCAGAATAATAAGATTTTCATCTTCTTTCCATGGCCTTCGGCCGAAATCGTTTTACACGCAAACTAAGCTCTCTAGTCTCTCGTTCTCTTTCTTCATCGATACATCTCAAATGTCAATAACAATAGTGACCGGAAAAACTGCACTGCTCCGCCGGACCAAATCCACTTACAAGATTTGGCGCCAAGCAGATGAGAATCTAAATCTAGGGCATTACGGCATTACCTTCCTACAGCGGAAACATTAATAAACAATGAAGGCAAGAAGAATGGCGTAGAAATATATATCCCTCCTACAGCTATTGATATTTTACAGGCTGTCCTCTCCTTGAACCATTACTTGAAAATATGTTATTTCGGAGTCGAATAAACCATGACGATTTCATTTCGCTGAAACCTGTGCATTGTCCTGCGCCCTCCTCTTCGCTGCTGAAGAGCGTTTGATCTGAGCAGTCGAGCAAAGCCCCACATGCTAAATTATACGACTGACAAGCCGAATGGCACACTCTCAGCCTATTGTCACCATCTTGATCACACTTTTGGATAGAAATCTGCAAATCATAACAAACATTCTCAATCAAGCGACAAAACAACCATGAACAAAAGGACCTTTTCCCTAATGAAACTCACCCAGCAAGCCAACCGCTTTGCCGCTGCATCACAGAAACTGCTACTGAAGATATTAAATAATTTTCTCGCACCGCTGGGAAATAGACGATGGTAATTAGGCATCACAACGACCACTTCGAGCTGCTGTAATATGCTAGGTTCACTAGGGACACAGTGTTGACCGAAGATGTCTTTTTCAAGTACATTTTTGCAGATTGAAAGAGTGGAGAGAAGGGTGGAGCTGTTTTGGCAGGAATAACCCGCATAGTCGGAGCATCTGAATTCGCATACACCATTATCACACACTCCGCCATGTAGACTACATTGCTCATCGCAAACAGCTGCAATTAGGCCCCTCCAAAGGGTCAAATATAATTTAAACCCAAAAAATAGTCTCTCCTTCGACATATTAAACATATTATTGATTGATGAGTTTGCTAAGAAAAGAATGTACCAGTAGAGCAGTCAATGCCAGTGTAGCCATTTTCACATTCACAAATGCCATTAGAAAGGCATGTACCATGTCCATTGCATTCACTAGGGCAGGTACCTGCAAAAAATAAATTTCAACATTAGAATTCATGACATAGTTTTGAAAGAAGAAATTATACATACTAACATATATTGAAAATTTTGAGAAAGATGAAATACAGAAGGATATACTGGATCTCACGTTTATGACAGTCGTCGCCATAAAATCCTAGGAAACAAGAGCACCTTCCATTAACACAATCTCCATTGAAATTACAAAAATTGGGACACTGCCCAGATGCTGGAACTTGGTCCGTGCTACAAAGTTCATGGTATGAAGGGCAGATCAATTCACCTACAGAAACATCAAATTCAATAATAAGCTTGAAACATTCAACTCGATAGAGCAAGTTTGTGGTGTGTGGGGGTGAAGACAAAACTACCATTGAAGCCTGGAAATTGAACTGGTCCACCGGCTTCAGGGCAAATTTTCCACATACCATCCACTGCAATCTGAAAGAATGTGATGAAAATTAGTAAATTTTTCAACAGTAGAAGGTATGTGACTGCGAGTGCTTAATTAAATTTGACTTTTATGCTTTATGTTAAACATGATCAATCAGAATCGTGATTATATTATGCCTCATCTAGGAATTGATGCAACTGATATTAGCATTTCATGACAAGTACCTCCAAGGAGTGTTTGACACATCTGTGCTGATAACAGCCATTTCCTTGGGTTGTTGAACCTCGTACAAACCCAGTTCGTACAAGTGACGAAGCCATACACCTAGACATGGGGAAAAATATTGTTAGCATCAATGCTGAATAATGATATCAGGCTCAAGCACAATCAAGCCTTAACCCTGTAAATCCCACCTTGAGTTATTTCCTCGCACTTCACCCAACATTCTGTCAGGCGGTCGTGCACCATTAGTATCTGTACATGATCCATCTGAGTAAGCAACAAAGTATGTGCAGTAATCAGCCAATGACGACTGCCCACCTGAAAAACATCAAAAACCTAAGTTAATGAAATCTCACATCAAGAAAACATATTAAATTAAATTTCTATGAACATGGGGACTAGGAGGAAAGATTTTGTCTTCCTTTTTAACTGAATATCAGAAACAATATTCAAATGTAAAGATCAAATGCCAATAAAATACAACTAATCATTCATGAAAATATACATCTCAAATGCAGGCATTGGTGATAAACAACATCAACTGGATAGAAAATCATAGCATTCGACATGTACAAAAGAACTCACCCTTGTTGGGCTGTGGAAAATATTGAGCCCATTGAGGAAGGTCGCCACTGTAACTTACAATAGGACAGTAACCCTCTGCCTCCCGATTATATGTACATCCAGACAATTGAGTTGTGTTACAGTGATATGCTCCCTTCCATAGATTGCAAGGGGATTTAACAAAATCAATTCCTTGGTTACGACCCCAGTCAAGACGGTCTGCTATACTATAATTGGCCCGATACCATCCACTATCTTCCAACAAAGCTAGCGTCATTTTTGAAACCACAGATCTCGTATCCACTGAACCAGTCATAATCTCATTCATCAGAAGCCTTTTCTCCCAATGAGAACCTGAAAAGATGAAATCTCCATTAATAATATGCTAACTGCTGAACAAAGTACCATCATAAGTATCAGAATGTAGAATATGACAGGTTTTTTAATGGTCTCCAAAATGTTTACATATGTAAATGTCCTTTATGTATACACACATAAGAACGCATATGAATACTTTGTCAAAACCACATTCAGATGCGCAAAAGACCCAAAAAAACAGACTTTTGGTAGATGGCATAGGGGATGTAAAAGCATAAGTGGAAGAGAAGACCTGATGTACCACGTCCCCCTCCATCTTCTAGTTCTAAACCAGTAAAGTTCTCCGAAAATGCCTGCCATGGAAATAATAATGACCCTCCTTTTAGACTGAAACATTTAAAATGTGGTCTGATTTCTTTACCACAGATAAAAATTCCCAATAGTGGAGGAAAAAAATAAGCGAGAGAATTACCGAGTAATGATACCGGGAATGCATAACAACACGAGGAAGCACCACTCTTGTGACCATACGTCCAAGCTTCTCATCCATGATGTTCTCTGTAACCTGCTACCCAGAATTCCAACGAGCAAGTTTCAAATATATTAGCAAAAGATATTATGCATAGTTCACAACAAATGAGACGCAAATAGTGATGAAATATTAATAAGAGATCATCCTATATTTAAAGTTTTTGCAAGCATTTGAAAGACTCAATAACATACTTTTCCAGAGCTCAAATGCTGATCTTTCCAGAAAATTTAAGGGAAAATGTATACTGAAGATCATTCAAAATTATAACAGTTAAAAATCAGTTGGTTCATTATGCCGTTATTCATATCCTGCAGTAAGTACACTTGCATGTATGCCACTTTCTTTCTTAAGGGAAAAGGGAATGATGTAAGAAGCAATACGCAATGATGCAAGACTAAATTTCTATCTGGAAAAAATCTCTTGCAGTTTGTAACACTGATATTACCTGAGGGCGTCTTCTTTTCCGCTCATCTCTGAAATGTGCGAAGGCATGGGGATCAAAACCAAGAACATGCAGTACCTAAAAGAAATAGCGCATACTGTCACAGATCAACAAGACGAGCAATTCAAAACTTTTTACAATATTTACTACCTCATGTACGAGAGTTGCTGATAGCAAAGTTTCTGCCTCAGCAGTCAGATGTCGAGGAGCAACATTGACATGTCCTACCAAAGAATATGGTAAAATATATTTTGATATTGTTTCAACTTCAAGAAGGCAAAACTGTACTTTGCTGCGAAAAATTAGATTCTAATCAGACAAAATACCAGCAATTGCACGTCCCCATTGATCGCGTTCACATGCCACTGCCCATGCGAGAGTATTACCAGTCGTTGGTCTTGTGGTTACTAATAGAACCAAATCGGCATCAGCAACACCCTCTGAAGAAATAGAAATGAATCAATGCATTGTCACTCCTTTAAAAGTAATATAGAAAGTGTAAATTGATCACAAACCAATGAAAACAATGGTGTATGGAGATACCTTCAACATATTCACGAGGAAGCTGAACGCCACCATCTTGTCCACAAGCAGAATACCCACTTAGCCTCAAGTTGCCTTTCACTGGTTCTACAGCTAATGCCCTCTTGAACCAATCAGCTGTCTGTCCTAATGCCTGAAATGCATTGCATCTTAATTTATTAACCACTCAAAAACTCCTCAATAATGATACATCTAATTCCCTTCTATGTCCAAATAGAGCCGAAGGGGAGGCAACCAAACCTTGTGCAGGCGACTCCTTTTATCCTCCCCTGATATATCTTCAATGGTGCAGTTATACCAACAATCACCCAAAATTGGAGGTTCCCTGTGAGGATTGCAAGTTGGAGAGCCAGGAAATGAAGTCACAGGTGGCTCTCCAAGCTGGTCAAAGAAACAGAGATATGCCAAAGAATCCATATTAGCTATATGCCTGTAAGATATATAACAAAACTTAAGAAAATAATCACCATTCACCTTCACAATATCACCAGCATTTCGACAATCCCTATCGGGTGAGTGACCAACAGCATCATAATTTAAATATATTCTAATAGGCTGTTTTGCATCCTTTTGGTAGTCTAATAATTCAGAAAGTCCAAGCAATTCCCTACTTCTACCACGAAGGTGTTTTGGTATAGTAGAAACCTCATAGACCTGGGGAGTAACAGAATACACTTTCCGACCTGGTAGTCTCCTTTGTTCAAGTATCTGATCATGGATGCAAGAATGTGATACGATGTTTTCAGCTACCAAATCCAATCGATGCTTCCTTTCTTGAGATTTTAAATTTGTCGCTTCTGAACATAAGAATATCAATAAAATCTGCATGAGGAACAGATAAACCATTACATATTGGTATTGAAAAAAGACCATAACTTGTGCTACGTTGAGAAGTAGATCTAACTTAAACCAGAAGAAAGTGAATTGTTTCTTCCAATCTGATTGAACAAAAACAGATCATCAAAGTTTTTGTTAAAGGTACAATCTAAAGGTTTTAGATCCGATCAATTATAAGGTAAGACAAATATCAAATCCCCCCCAAAAAAGAGAAAAACAAAAATAGCGCATTTTCTATGACGGTTCTACCTCCAGAGTACCAGAGGAGCTTCCATAGATTACCAAGGATTTTGCAAAGTAAAACTCAGAAAAAAGGACTCGACAGCGCAAATAAGATCCAAACCAACATTCAAGTAAATACTAAAATAGCGGCTTTCCTAATAAGATGACATGCCACGAATCCTCATAAAGAATAAATCATCGCGTGTCTAGGAGTGCAAAAGAAGCTCAAAGATTGGCGACGAGCGAGAGAGAAAAAATGTGTCAAGATGACTTGAAGCTTCCTAGGTTCCCAGAAATAAACCCAGATTTTCCTCCCCTTCTCCACAAATTCTCATCAATCGAGAAGAAGCTCAGAAAAATACTCCAATCAAGGAGGGAAAACCAAAAAACAAACCCTAAAATCCCATTTACAGAAGCTTAAAGCGGAAAAAGAGTGGTACTTATTTACACTGCAAAACATTTGACTGCTAGGACTCACCTTGAAAATAACTGCAGCAAATCGAAGCCTAGTATGAATTCTGCGGGCAATACATGGACTACAACGAATTACTACCTCCATTAATGGCCAGAGACTCAAAAACTACCACTAAAGATTCCATCAGCTCGCCGACAGCAATCCGATCGGCTCCAAAACCCAGAAAAGCGGCTGGCAATTCAGCATTTCAGAACTATTAAAAAACAAACTCACTTATGAAACTAACAAATACCCTTTCTGTAAAACAGAAACCCAATTAGATTCGAGCAATAGTGCAGAATGGGGAAGAGCCCATCTTCGATTTATCCAACTCAATGATCTTCCCAGGAGTAAATCAAAGCAGGTAGCTTCGCAATGACTCCGACAGAGATTAAGAAACCATAATTAACTCAAAAAAGTAAGTTCTGGAGCTGTTCAGGGCAGAAAAGACTGTAACCGAAGAGCGAAACGAGAAGGGACAGAAAAAATCAAGTAGATGGAGTGGGTTGGGTCAGGTCAGGTCAGGTGAAGAACGACAACTTTCTTTCCACCTTTAATCGTTTCCAATTTCCCATTTTTAATAACCCTTTTAAGCAACTTACAATATAAAATATAATAATAATAATAATATCTGACTCTTCGTTGTCTAAATACCCCTTTTATATCAATAAATCACAAAACTGCCATTCTCTCAAACATTGTTTTTATTTTTTGAAAAATAACATAATATTAAAGTACTTGTAATTTAAGAAGATAAAATTTTCAAACATATATTAAATGGCTGGAATAAACTCTAACTTAGAAGAAATTTTGAAGAGGGAATCAGGTTTTTGGAAAATGGCCACGTAAAGGTATACTTTTCCAAGAGTTCAACTTTGGAATAACTCTAAATTAGATGTTAGAAGACAAAAAGCTTCTTTAAATAAATATATATATATTTGCAATTTAATCTTGTAATAATTAGATTGTTTTTTAAATAATATATATGAGCATTATTAAATTATATGTGCTGGTGCAAGAGTGTCAAATTTGGTGGATAAGATAAGAATATAGGTCGTCCAACATAATTATTGGCAAAATTTAAAGAAATGTATTAGCCCAAAAATGACAAATTGAGATGTCGTTTTAATCCCTTACGTAATCTCAGTTTAGATTTTATGTGTTAGCTATCTAATATCAACTGCATAATCCCATTACTTGATGTGTTAGCTGTTGTAATTAATACCCTGTGTTTATTAATTTATTTATTTTCCTTTTTTGGGAAATATAAATATTTATAGGATCTCATTTTTCAATTAATTCAGTATATCAGAGTATATACACTAAAAATGTGTTTATAATGTGTCTTGTACTTAAATTTAACTCACAATGGCGCTTATACTATAATGGAAAATTAATAAAATAACAACTTAATTATGGGGTTAACGATAAATCAACCGCTTTGCTAACAAATAAAATATTTAACTATAAAAAATGAACGATATAAATATCATTGTTAACATGTTCAAAGAAACGTTAAAAACAATAAGACTTAACCTGTTTAAAATCGATTTTTGTATTAAAATGAAATATTTCTAGTTAACTGTTTATTGAAAAATTAATGTACTTCAAAGTAAATATGTTTCTGATTGGATGAGGAAACTCACCGAAGAACAAATTTTAGAAACGTTAAGTTGTTTGAAATTAATTTTGGTATCCAAATTGAAGATTTACAATTAACTGTTTGTTGAATAATTACTATATTCAAAACTAGACATATTTCTGATCTATTGAGGAAACTTGAGCGGAAAATTAATTATTTGCTACACTGAAAAATAACAAAGAATTCAGCAAAATGAGCACAAAAATTATTTTTCACTGCAGAAAGTCATTTTTCATCTAAGGAAAATCATCTTTCTTAAGTCATATTCTAATGACCCACTTTCCTTAGCTAAAAGTAATCTATCTTATTTTTCCGTATCGAAAAATAATATTTTATGAGCTATATTTCAATGATTTACTTTTCGCAAAGAAAATACAACATTTTTAACAGAAAACGTGACGGTGATATTTATTTCGTTCATTTTCTATAGCTGAGTGTTTTATTTATTACCGAAAATTCTTTCGTAGTTAATTTTTGGAAAATTAACACCACAAATCCTATAGTTTGGGGTCATCAACGCCGAAAACCCTATAGAAAATTTATGGACAACTAAAACCCTGAATTATAATAAAAGAACGATGCCGACCAATCAGTCATGTTTCCTGTCACAATCTGTCGAAGTTAACACCACAGTTTCGTTAACGTTAAAGACCATCGAACGGAGACGTCCAAGATAGCAACAGCGGATGTCCCGCAACGACGAGGAGCTGATCCAACCGATGACGAAGGATGTAAATAATCGGGGGACGTCCATCTTAAGCGAAGGACATTTGTTTTGAGCAACGGACGTCTGTCTCAAGCAAGGGACGTTCATTTTGAATTGAGGGATATTCTTTTTAAACTGAGACGACGTCATCTTTTTTCGTTTTAAGTGGTGGACATCCGTTGTTAGCTAAGGGACGCCCGTTTTAAATTGTGAACGACATTGTCTTTGTCTATTTTAAGTAAGGGACGACACTCGTAGGTTGAGGGACGTATCTCGCTTAAAACGAATGTCTCTTTTTTAAGATGGACGTCCCTCTGGCAATTTGGATCAACCATGTTTTCTCTCCGGCGGGCCGACAACACAGAGGAGGGTGGAGGTCTTCGACGAACATCTTTCATCGTGGTAAACTTCAAAATTCTTGAATATTCGATTTTCTTTTCAATCGCAATGTAGAATTTAACAGTAAAATTCATTTTTCTTGGAGGACTAAGAGTTTAACATCGACTTTGGAGATCAATGCCGATGCCGACAGACGAGATCAACAATAAGGGAAAAATTTTATGATGGATTTGGACAGACTCAAACGTTAGAGTAGTTGCGGTGACATTTGTCTCTACAATTTTGGACGATAAACATGACGAAAAGGTTTGCTATGTACATTTCTCATAATTTGATATTTTAATTATTTGTAAAAATTCTTCAAAGTCTACAAATTATAAAATTTGTGGTGTTAATTTCTCTACTATAATATTAAAATTTTAAAATAAATGTTCGACTGTCACTTCAACCTTTTCGCTTTTATATGGAGGGATTAAATCATAGTTACACCATAGATAAATCATTTATATGTGAATTACAAAAGTAACTTTTTTTTCCAATATTTAACAAATAGCACTTTTAGAACATTGGGAAGAAGAGAGGTGAGGCAAATGAAAGGCCAGATTTGCAAAAAGTCGTCGTCTATCTCTCCTCAATAAATGGCTTCGTCTTTACATTTGACGGTGCAACCAGACAGTGATGGTAGCCCCGCTCTTGCTTCCATTGAACTCTTTCCAATTTTTATGGCGAGACCATTTTCAACGAAAGCTTGCAGCTAATGAAATAGTGCGCGTATTAGTTAATGATTATCCCATCTAATTAGGTTCTCTAATCTTGATTAAGAAAAGGGAGCTCACTGGCAATGGTGGGTGGGCATGACACCAATATTTTTCTCTAAAAGTTTCCTGATTTACATTTAAAATAACATTATTAGCAATCAGAAAGTGACATTTTTTGTCACAATTATTAATTAATATCTTAATTTCAATTGTATAAGAACAAAATGATTACTTGCATTAAATACTTTAGTCCTGGATCTTTTATATGCACGCTAAGTTTCTTTATTAGAATTTATTTTAAAATCTATAAAATTTTATTCCTAGTGTACACTCCAATGAAAGGATAAATTAAATTTTAAGTATATGTTACTGAAATAGTCTATCGTGTGAAGGTCAGGATAATCTATGTGAGGATTTGATTCATATCAGTAAAGGTGCACTATCTCACATCACTTGAAATAGTGAAAAATACATGATTTATAAATATGGTTCTCTTCCATACTTAGTACAACATGTTTTGAGTTAATCTCAATAACAAAATCGTACGGAATTCGACTCAAAGCATACAATATTATATTAGAAGAACTGGGCGACATTACAATTAACGGTTGATTAGTGTGTATAATTAAAATTTTACGAGAAATATAATTTAAAGTTTTGTTTACCATCTAATATACGAGTTTCGCGTGTATAAAGTCAAAAAATTCAAATTTTCTTTCTTCTTATTGTTCACGTTTAATATATTATTGTCAAGTGGTGTTTTTTTTTTTTTTGGGTAATTTTTACAATTAAGAAATTATTTTATATTCTTTAATTCTCAATTGATTACATTAGAAAAGGAATATATATTTGAAGTTTTATATTGAGTGCCAATTCGTTAAGAAAATGATAGAGAAGGGAAGGGAGGGTCCACTCCCACTATTATTGTTGGTAGAAATATCACCAAATGGATAACCAATAAAAGATTTTTTTTTTCATATTTATTTTATCAAAATTCAAAGAAAAATGCGGACAAGCTAGTTTCACTATCTCCTAACACTGTCATGACCTCCAAAGAACTCGAGATAGAACATGAAACGACTCAGTCCAAAAGAATTGAATCATTTAACATTTTTCTTTAATTGTCTTACTTAGCAACGAAAGATTAAAAATTAATAAGATTTATCATAATTCAAACTAAATTAACTAAATCTAACGATTCATTAGTGATATCAGAGACATTGTAGTAATATAATTCCATAAACTGCTTGAATTTTGATGCAAAACAGACAATATTTTACCAAAATTTGAAAACTCCACATATGTGACTCCCTGCTCCTAATTTCACGGGGCATGTAAGATTCAAAAGGATTTTCATAGATTTTGAACTGTTCTTCATCAGCCCTTGAAGTGAAGCGGATAATATTGTTAGTATGTAATGCGATTGATTTTGCAGTTTCCGACATATAATAGTTCTTAATAGGTGTACATTAGGTCATAGGACAAGAATCATTTAGGTACGGATAAATAAACATATACTAATAAATCTCACATTAAAATAGATCGTGACAGAGGTGTACTGTAGTTGGCCCCTTTCCTCCATAATTTCATAGTCATTTTGACATTATCTATCTCTCCATACCCAAATTATAAACCCATGTTTGTAGGCGACCTTCTTAGCTTAATATTATTCAAATTAGGTCTCTACATTTGACTTTTGAGTTTTCTTCAATCATCCAACCATTTATCCTTTTTTTTTTCTAATAAAAAGTTTATATGGGAAACTTATTTTATGAAATTGGATTTGAGTAATGTAGTTTGTTAATGTTGAGAATCAAACGCGAAACTGAAAAAGAAAACTGCGGAAGCAAGGACACCAAGATTTACGTGGAAAACCCTAACGGAGAAAAACCACAAATAGAAGAGAAATCACTAGTTGGAAATCAAGGTACAATGAGTTTTGCGACTCAAACATCAATATATAGAGAAAATAAATAACCCTAATATTGGATATAGGTCTGATCCGGACCAACTACAATTTGGGTTACTCCAAAGTCTAACCGTTAATTTATTTATTGATGTGAAGTGTGAATAAAAAAAGGACGAAATTAAGCATAGTATAGTGGGTCAAAGTTTGTTGTGGATGTGTTTGAACTTTGAGCATTGGGTGGGGGTTTGCCCTTAATTATTTGTCCTAGCCATTTCTTCAAATTTGATCATCTTTAGGGAAGTAGAGAGGAAGAGATGGGAGTGATAGAAGGCCGAAATCAACTTTCACAGCCCATTAACTAGGTGAGTTAAGCCCATGGCTGAACTGCAAGTGGGTCAGCCATTGAAGAGTCCTCACCATCAATGAGCTTCTTCTTATTCCTAGCTAAGGCCCTGCCCTGAAAGGAGCCATTGACCTCGGGTTCAGAGGAGGGTTTTCAAGAGGAATGCTTAGCCTAAAGGGAAAGGGATGGACGCGAAGAAGATGCAGATGTGTTCCTATTATGAAACAGAATATAGTTGCCGAGAATAGCAAGTGGTAAAAGAGGTAACCAGGAATTTCAGTTAACTTTTCTTCAATTATTTTTAATCTTCAGCCATAACATTGGTGCTTTCGTTGAGCTTTTCATTCATGGCAAAGAGAACTTGTTCTCAGTTGATTCAAAATCAATTTTTAGAAGATTGCAGACTTTCAGCACATTATCAACAATTATAAGAATTTATTTCTTTATTGAAAGATATTAATGTAAAGCTCACGTCAATGGAATGGCGGACATATCAACACATTCGGAGGTCAGTCGCCATTCTTGCATACATTTATTGCAGTAAAGGTAAACAAATTGAAAATTATGCTGAAATTAGATGTTCCAAGATTTGATGAAAATGATCCTAATGGCTGAATTTTCAAGGCGGAAAGATTATTTGATTATCATGAATTGGATGATGTGCAGAAATTGAATATTGCTTCTTTTTATTTGGATGGTATTCCATTACAATGGTTAGAAATGACATGATAACGACTTTACGAACTTTTTTACAAGCTTTGTTAGTTCATTTTGGACTGTCAGAATATTTAGATTTACAAGGTAAATTGTCCAAAATGACTTAAACAACAATGGTATCAGATTTTCAAAATCAATTTGAGGTCTTAATGAATCAAATAGTTGGAGTTTCTTCTTCTTTTTGTCCAAAGTTGTTTTGAATCGGGTTTAAGAACTAATATTCGGTTAGAGGTATGTGCCTTAAAAGCTTCAATCTTTAGAACAAGCTATTAATTAAGCCAAATTAATGAAAGATAAGCTGAATGACCAAGGAATTTGACAATTCTATGCTAAAATGCAGTATCGTCAATCAGTTAAAGTAAATAACTCTACACCACCGTTACTGCCTACTCCATCAATACAACCAATTCCTTCATTGTTGAATGTTAAATCTTCAAATATTCCCGTTAAACGATTAGCTACCATAGAAATAATGGATAGATGAGAGAAAGGTCTTTGTTATAATTGTGATGAGAATTTTAGTAGAAATCATGAATGTAAATCAAAACTATTTGTATTGATACGGGAGGATGAAGATAATATCCTGTCAGATTCAATAGGATTGGACACACCAATCCTATTGGAAAATACAGAACACGATCTGTCACATCCTATTTTACATTTATCTTTCTGTTAAGCATATAAAAATTTTCTTTTATAAATGTTATCTAAAAATGTGTGAAGGGAAAATAGAGTGAGCATAAACGGAAGTCTTTAGAAATTTTAAAACATACAATCACCACTTTAAAACTGTTTAAAGTAAACACCACTAACATACTTGTAAAACTGTTTAAAACATTTTTCACATTTAAAACCGTTTTAAAGTTCTTGAAATACTTTAACACACTTTGTTTCTTTTAATGACTCATAACCCCCAAAGTCAACACACGTTGGGTAACGAAAGCATCATCGTGTGATGCTCCTTCCACATGCACTTCATTGGGATCATAATCATCACCTACACCACAAGATAAACTATGAGTCTAATGCTCCGTAAGAGATAAAATGAAATGAGTAATGTATGCTCATGCTGACTCCATGCTCGTGTCTTTCATATTAGAAAAGAATCTATCTTTTATGTTTGTTAATCATAGTCCCATAATAGTTCAGAACATTGAAGATTTTCCGTGGAACAGAAAAGGTACATCCTGGGGGTCTAACTTGGGCAGAACCGTCACTCAATTCTGACAGGAAATGAGATACGTCATTTCGTAGTTATCACAAGTAGATCCATCACTGATCTCCCCAACCTCTAACGCCTATTTATATTAATTCAATATATTTCATTTCCGTGCAATGCATGTACATGTCGACATTATCATATTATTTCTACTCATGATGCATGTTATAAATGCACTTCAAGTAATACAACTCTAACTTCGGCAAATTATACCACAACATTGTGAAAACAGTGGGTAACCAACAAAGCAATTCCAGACATTTTAACATTATCTTCAATTATTTCAACATTTTCTTCACTCATCAGTTTATCAATGTAATAGCAACAATAAGCACATTCAACCACCGAACAGAGAACAATTCCAAACATTTAACAATATTCTCAATTCTTTCAACATTTTCTTCACTTATCATTTTAACAAAGCAGTAACCACAACAGCCAATTTTGTCAATAGCAGGAACTCAACAATTAATAGATCATGCCATTAACATATCATGAACAACTCACAACAGGGTGTATCAAAACAGAGAATGAAACTTGCATTATGAGCAGGAGACAGTCCTACGTACGTCTAACATCACAGACAACAAAACAGGGAATGGAACTTACATTAACATAACAAAGAATGAAACTTAAACTCACATAGCAGGAACCTTATCTTCAACAGAGATCCATTTCCACTAACAGAGCATAACTTTCAATCAATTTTATCAGAGAGAAGTCATCATAGCACTATCCTCATTAGTATGTTCCGAGGCAGTAACTAACAGAATTTACAATAACAGAGCACTACTCTAACAACAATCATCCAACAATATACGTAATGGATAAAACAACACCCTAAACCTTGTGATGTAGGCCTCCACAAAAAAAAACACAAGCAAAATCTCTTACTTGTTCTTTGCAAAATCCCTTACTGAAGCTCCTCTTTGCACCAACAGCACAACAACACTTACTAAAGACCAAGAAACGTAGCTCTCTGGAGTCTTTTTCTTCCCAAGCTTAAGTGCTTCTGGTAAACTCTCATTCTCAACGTTTATAGGCACCAAACATAGGAGGTGACACTCAACAGAGCCTCCACTTGCTCATCACCGTCCTTTTCACCAGTAAAATTGAGGCAACAAGCATATTCCAGGCAACAACGAGCCATTCTCCAGGCGACGGTTGGTATTCCAGTCGATCACCCCCTTCACGTGATCGACCGCAAATTTCAAAGTCATGATCACGATCGACCGCAATTCCCCGATGATCGACTGCAATTCTGCCTTCTTCAGAAAAACCGGTCGATCCTCCTCTAGTGGACGATCAACTGCAGATCAACATTCTACAATCTGTATAAAATCTGCTTTGGAACCGGTCAATCACCTCCTTCAGCTGATCGACCACTTCCAAAATGTTGACATTTTGGACGAATCTGCAATGGCCATGATCGACCACTCCCCCATGTGAACGACCGCCATCCATCAAAAGTCTTCGCTTCTTCATTCCGCTCAACACTAGTCGATCAATTCCCTTCCATTGATCGACCATTCCCTCAATAATTTCCTTTATATAATGAAAATCCCACTTATCTAATTTCCTCTATATATATCTAATATATAATTTCACTATTACTAAACACATTTTCTTTAACAAAATATATATTACACAAAATTCTTTATATTACACATATATGGAATTTTCGGATATTACACGATCAAGCAGATTTACCAGCTATAAGCTTACATGCTTTGGCAGGACAACAATATCCTAGAACAATGCAGTTTTTGTAGGATCAATTGTTGGACAAGCAATACAAATTTTGATAGACGGAATGATACACCTCAAGGGCAAATCACAAGATCACAAGCCAAGAGGCTCATTAACTTTTTTATTTCTTCCTATTTTGCAGGTGAAACATTTTATGATCAATTGGAGGAAACACTATCTATAAGTGATATGCACAAATCAAAGAACTTATTAAAATGAGAGTTTAACAAAGCACCCGAGACATCTTCACATTTGATCTCCTCCATGAATTATTAGGGGAGTCTTAATGCCATCAACAAAGAAATCACTTCAAGAGAACTTAGAACTCAAGGGAGATAGCAGAGTTTCATTTTATGGTATTTACTTGGGACATTTGGTTGTAACAAATTAATGTCATGTTTTGTTGCTCTCGGTTTAGCTTAGTGAATGAGAGTATGTTTTTGTTTCTTTTGTTATTTGGACATTTTTGTAATTTGTCTTTTAGTGACAGCCCTAATTAGAGAAGTATTTAAACCCTCTTTAAGGCATTATTATTCATAATGGTCGCATTGTATTAAGTAAAGACTTGGTTTATCGAACAGAACTTATTAGAGAATGTCATTCTTCTTTGACAGTAGGCCACCCTGGTATTCTTTGAACTATTAAGAGAATTAGTTTTCAGTTCGAATGGTCAAATCTTAAGAAGGAGGTTAAATATTTTGTTCAGACATGCCCCACATGCCAGCAAACTAAGTATGAAGCTAGAAAATCTTCAAGTTTATTGCAACCATTGGATATACTAGTTCAAATATGTAAAGATTTGTCGATGAATTTTATGAATGGGTTGCCGCCTTAAAAGGTTTTACTGCCATTTTAGTGGTGGTAGATAAACTATCAAAATTAGCACATTTTATGGTCTTACCTTTTTCTTATTTAGCTGCTAAAATTGCTGAAGTGTTTGCTCAAAACATTTGCAAAATATATGACTTACCAAAAACAATTGTGAGTGACTGTGATCCTATTTTTATGAGTAATTTTTTGGAAGGATTTAATGCGGTTGAGTGGTACTAAGTTGCGGTATAAGAGCACATATCATCCACAAACGGATGGCCAAACAAGAGTGACTAATCGAACTCTCAAACAAGATCTTTGATGCTTTGTAGTGGAGCATCCGAATACGTGGGTGAAATTATTACATTGGGCAAAGTATTCTTATAATATTTCATATCATTTGTCAATCGCTATGTCTCCTTTTCAAGCAGTGTATGGTCAATTACCTCCGTCTATTTTGCTCTAATCGGAAGGTTCTTCTTCATTAGAAGTAGTGGATTTTTGTTTACAGCAATGACAACAAATTTTAAGGCAACTTAAGGATACTTTGCAGCAAGCAAAGAATAGAATGAAACATTATGCAGATAACAATAGAAGTGAATGTTATTTTGAGGTTGGTGACCGAGTATTAGTGAAACTTCATCCTTATAAACAGTCTTCAGCAAAAGGTTAATCTTATTCAAAGCTGTCTAAATGTTTTTATAGTCCTTTTACAATTGTTGAACGCATAGGCTTGGTCGCTCGTAGATTGCAGTTACCCGATGATGCTAAGATACATTCAATCTTACATGCATCTTTGTTGAAACCATTCAAGGAGGATGTATGTTGTAACCGACCCATTTAACAAAAATAATAATAATTTTAACCCCCCGAAACGGCGGGGAGACCCCTATTTCAGAAACAGAGGGGGAGGTCAGTTTCTCCCCCACTCTGCTCTTCCCCTTTGCGAGTCGTGCTCGTTTCTGGTGAATCGTCGGTGCGAAGAAGGGTGGTTCTCTAGCGGGTTAGGAGTTCGTTCATCGTTGAGGTAAGTCTCATCTTTCTCCTATATCTGTTTTATTTCTTTGTAAGCTAGAGTATAACAAACAAATTAGTTTCCTTAAGGGTCGAAGTTGGGTGTCGACATTGTGAGCCGTTTCTAGAGGGGCAGCTTCTCTGGATTGTGAGATATTCGAGATAAGGATGAAATTTTCAGTTTTTGTTTCGAAAACTTTCTGTGCAATCTGGATTGATGATTTGGGTGATAGGTTAGGAATATCGTTTTACTTAATTGCTTATGTGTTGGAAGGCTGGCGAAAGGTCAGAGGGTGATACCCCGACTCTTCTTCTGGCTACTCGCTCGACCAGCAACTCGCACTCTGCGAGTCAGTGGTGAGGTGAAGGGCATGGTCGTGCGATCGATGACCTGAAGGCAATCTGGTCGAGTACAAGATTGCTCTGGGCAGCAACTCAAGATTTCTTGGGTCACAGCCCAGAAATTTAAATTGGGCTACAGGCCAGTTCTTAGTGGGCTTCGGCCCAAGTATGGATTGGGCGTTGACTGTATTTGGGTCGAAAACCAGGCTCTGTTTAGAGCTGAAAAGTTACTTTGTCTCAAATTTTAACTCAAATCATTTTTGGGTTGTTTTGGAGACTATTTTGGACGTGTTGGGTTATCATCGTTTAGCCAAAAATTTAATGAATTAACTTTAAATGTAAAATCTATTTTTCAAAAAGTAAAAAAAAAAAAAAAAAAACATAAAAACCCCACATTCCTCATGAGTTGGACCGGACCCGCGAACAATAAGAAAATTGAAGGATTAATTCAAATGAATATTTGAGCCGAGTTCATTTTTTTTATTCGGTTCAGAAGTAAACCGCAGAAAAGGGAACCAATGTAAACCTGCGCAAACAAAATTAGATTTGGGCCGACGGTCGTCGAGAGCGCTCTGGAGCATTCACGAGGGTTCTAGAAAGTTTGCGAGATTTCACCAGAATAATCTTCGAGCATTATAAGTATCTGATTGTTTCTCGCCAATTTCAGCAGAAGAGATTTAGGAAAAGAAAAGCAAATCTGCAAGAATTTTCTCTGTTTTTTCAATTGAAGGTCTAGACTTTACCAAAAAATGTCGCTGATTCCGAGTTTCTTTGGCAACCGACGAAGCAACGTCTTCGATCCCTTCTCACTCGACGTTTGGGATCCCTTCAAGGACTTTCCAATTCACTTCCCTTCTTCAACGATTTCCCGTGAAAATTCAGCTTTCGTGAGCACTCGAATTGACTGGAAGGAAACGCCAGAAGCTCATGTGTTCACAGCCGATCTGCCAGGGTTGAGGAAGGAAGAGGTGAAGGTGGAGGTGGAAGACGAGAGAGTGATTCAGATCAGCGGGGAGAGGAAGGTGGAGAAGGAGGAAAAGAATGACACCTGGCACAGGGTGGAGCGAAGCAGCGGGAAGTTCTCGAGAAGGTTCAGGCTGCCGGAGGACGCGAAGATGGAGGCGATAAAGGCGGCGATGGAAAATGGGGTTTTAACCGTCACAATACCGAAAGCAGAGGCGAAGAAGCCGGAGGTAAAAGCAATTGAGATCTCCGGTTAGGCCTTTCTCTAAACATGAGTCCAAATCTGAATATGAGAGTATGGATTTTATGGGTTTCTGGAATGTGTCTGTCTTGAAATAGTTTCATGCGTGTATAAAAATTTCAATGTAATGTTGTTTGAAATTTCAAAATAAAAAATCCTGTTTTGTTGAGGGAAATTGAACGGAGATCACATAAACGGAGAGAAGGTGGAGAATGACATGTGGCATCGGGTAGAGTGCGGCAGAAGAATGTTCTCGAGAAGATTCCGGCTGCCGCAGACATGGAGGAGGTCAAGGCGGCCATGGAAAATGGGGTTCTAACCACCACTGTTCCGAAATAGGACGCGGAGGCCATTGAAAAGCGTGAGCCGATTAAAATCAATAAAAATAAAGTTTTACTTTGCAGCAAACTAAGAATAGAATGAAACATTATGCAGATAACAATAGAAGTGAATGTTATTTTGAGGTTGGTGACCTGACTGAGTATTAGTGAAACTTCATCCTTATAAACAATCTTCAGCAAAAGGTTGATCTTATTCAAAGCTGTCTAAATGTTTTTATAGTCCTTGAGCACTTAGGCTTGGTCCCTCATAGATTGCAATTACCCGAGGATGCTAAGATACATTCAGTCTTTCATGCATCTTTGTTGAAACCATTCAAGAGGTGTATATAACATAACCGACCCATTTAACCAAAAAAAACAAAGATTTAATTTTAAACCCTCCTTTCGGGGGTTGTTCTTGAAAATGGGGGAGACCTCTATCTATTTCAGAAAAAGTGGGGGAGATCAGATTCTCCTCTGCGAGTCGTGCTCGTTTCCGGTGAATCGTCGGTGCGAAGAAGGGTGGTTCTCCGGCGGGTTAGGAATTCGTTCATCGTTGAGGTAAGCCTCATCTTTCTTCTATATTTGTTTTATTTCTTCGTAAGCTAGATAACAAACGAATTGGTTTCCCCAAGGGTCGAAATTGGGTGTCGACGTTGTGAGCTGTTTCCAGTGGGGCAGCTTCTCTGGATAGTGAAATCTTCGGGATAAGGTTGAAATTTTCAGTTTTTGTTTCAAAAATTTTCTGTGCAATCTGTGGATTGATGATTTGGGTGATAAGTTAGGAATATCGTTTTACTTAATTGATTATGTGTTGGAAGGCTGGTCGAAGGTGGGAGGGTGATGCCCAACTCTTCTTCCAGCTGCTTGCTCGACCAGCGACTTGCACTCTGCGAGTCGCTAGTGAGGTGAAGGGCAGGGCCGCGCGATCGACAACCTGAAGGCAATTTGGTCTGAGTACCAGATTGCTCGGGGCCGCAACCCAGGATTTCTTGGGCTGCGACCCATAAATTTAAATTGGGCTACAGTCCAGTTCTTAGTGGGCTTCGACCCAAGTTTGGATTGGGCTTCGACTCACTGTATTTGGGTTGAAAACCAGACTTGGTTTAGATCCCTAAAATTATTTCGCCTCAAATTTTGACCTGATCGTTTTTGGGTCGTTCCAGAAGCTATTTTGGACCGTACTGGGTTGTCCTTAGATTATCCTCGTTTAGCCAAAAATTTAATTAATTAACTTTAAATCTTGAATCCTAAATTTTAGTAAATTTTATGGTTAGGTTCCTAAAGTTAATAAATTTTCGGACTTGTTGTTGTTGGGCTTCAATGAACTATTTTGAATTGGGCCTTAGTATTGGTTGGCTCATATTTGAGGTAGTGATTATTTTATATTCAGTGTACGTTAATTCCTAAAAATGACGTTTTGACATGTTTCGGTATTAAATAATCTGACCCTACTTGACACGTTAAATTTATAAAATAAACACTTATAATTATTTTTTACAATTGTACATTGTCATTGTTAACTAGAATAATGAGATAGTTGTATGTGTCATGTCTATTGGTGCAAAACCATAAACTTGAGCAGAGTCTGTTCAGTTGTTGTGATCGCCTGACTATCGCCATTCTTTCATTATGTTAATTGTTTTGTTATTCGTCTTTACTCCATTCATACATCGATTTGTTATAAAATAAATAATTTGGAATGTATACATAATTCTTACAATTCAAACATTTAATATTGTAGAAAAAATACTATACATGAAGAATAAAGATCAAACAACAAAGAATCAACACCAAGATTTAACGTGGTTCGGACAATATGTCCTCCATCCACGTATGCAATCTGTAAAATCTTTCCATTAAAGAAAATCAATGAATATCCAGTACAGAGAAAACAATCCAAGAAAAAATAGAAGAACAAATCTGGAAGAAAATCCCTCATCCCTCTTCATATTTCACCTCCAGCAGCAAGCAGTCAAGAAATCGCTCATACTCTCTTCTGTCTTCTCTTTTCTCCCGATGACCTTCTGTACCAGAATTCACATTTCCATATTCAATACACATATTTAAAGTGTTAGATATATACCTCACTAATCACTTTAAAGCATGCCAATGACATTTACCAGGATTAGCCATGTATTTACTAATAATACTTACAGTAAACGCCAAATCCAAATCCAGACGAGTACAAATCATAGAATACATTATACTACCAACTATGTTTGCATATGGTATCTTTCGCATGAATTCCTCTTCTTCTGTTGAAGCTGGTTCTTGCTTCTTTGACAACTTAAATTGACTTCCAAGAAGAATATTAACACCTTTAAGATTTGTCATCTCAAATCTATGGAGCACCTTTTTAAGATAACTCTCCTGAGACAACAACATAGTTTTTTCTTCTCTGTTTCTTAAAATATCAATGCCCAAAATCCTTTTTAGTTGCGCCTAAGTCTTTCATCTCAAACATTGTTCCCAATTTTATCTTTAAAATATCAATGTCAAACTTATTTTTCCCCGCAATCAGGATATCATCAAGATATAAAAGAACAAACAGTCTATCTTCACTATATTCTTTCATCACATAAACACAATTATCACGTTTGCACCTTATAAAACTAAGGTTAGTGATAAAAGTGTCGAACTTCCTATTCCATTGCCTTGGAGATTGCTTTAATTCATAAAGCGATTTCTTTAATAAACATATTTGACTTTTATCTGCAGATTCAAAACCCTCCGGTTGAGACAAATCACCATGTAAAAATGTTGTTTTAACATTCATCTGTTCAAGTTCTAGATTTTGAATAGCCACTAGAGATAACCATACACAAATAGAAGTTAATTTTACCACGGGTGAGAAAATCTCATTAAAATCAATACATTTTCTTTGTGCAAAACCTTTAGCATTAATCTGGCTTTATACCTTGGTTTCTCCACCGCTTCAATACCTTCTTTAAGCTCGAATATCCATTTACGTCCTATAATTTTCTGCTTAACATGTTTATCCACAAGGGTCCAAGTATTATTTTTCAGTAAGGATTTCATCTCCTCATCCATTGCCTTCATCCATTTGTCTTTATCTGATCGAGATATTGCTTCAACAAATGAAATGGGTTCGGAGTTCTCTTAGTCCGAAGCAACCAGCAATGCATAGGCAATTATGTCGGCATATCCTAGCCTTTGTGTAGGCTTAATTGTTCTTCTGGTCATATCCCTTGTAAGTTGATACATGAGTATCCTCGGCAATAGATTCCTCTGAATCAATCTGTTCATTTGAAGGTTGAATATCATGTTGATCAAGTTGCACAACCCTTTGATTCTGACATTTCTCCACCTCAATCTGAACTGTTTCAACTGCAGGTTCAGAATCTTCATTCTTTCCTTTAAAAGGAAAACGCTTCTCATCAAAGGAAACATCACAACTAATAATGATCTTTTGTTGATTTCCTTCAATAGTCAACAATCTGTACCCTTTGACACCCTCCAGATACCCTAGAAATATACACTTTCTAGCACGAGGCTGGAGTTTATTTTGTTTTATGTGTGCATATGCAGCACAACCGAAAGTTCTTAAATCTTAGTAATTTTCTTGATACCCATGCCACATCTCAAACGATGTCTTAAATCCTAATGCAGTAGAGGGGCACAAATTGATTAAATAATAAGCTGTCTTAACAGCTTCTGCCTAGAAAACCCTTGGAAGCCCAGCCGAGATCATCATACATCGTACGCGTTCCAGAATTGTCCTATTCATCCTTTTTGCAAGGCCATTCTGTTGAGGGGTATAACTCACTGAATGATGTCTAATCATGCCTTCTTCCTTACAGTATTGATCAAACTTTGAAGAACAAAATTCCATTCTGTTATCAGTTCTCAACTTCTTAATTCTCCGGCAAGTTTGATTTTCCACTACCTTCTTCCAAACTTTGAAGATATCGAAAACTTGATCCTTAGTTTTCATGCAGTAAACCCAAACCCACCTTAAATAATCATCAATGAAAGTTACAAAATATTGAGCTCCATCCTTAAAAGGAATTTTCTCGAGCCCCCTTACATCTGAATGAATATAGTCCAATATTCCTTGAGAAGTATGAGAATTTTGTAAACTTCACTCTGCTACTCTTATCATATACACAATTTTCGCAGAATTTCAAACTAGTGATGCGGTCATTCCCAAACACATTTCTCTTATATAACTCAACCAAACTCTTCTCACTCACATGACCAAGTCGAAGATGCCACATTTCTGTGTGATCCTGAGTTTTATCAGAGACAACATTAGCTTCACCAGTAACCGTAACTCCTTTTAAGATGTACAATTCATTATGCAATTTTCCTTTCATCACAGTTAAAACACCCTTTGTAATTTTTAATATTTCAGATTCAATCTTAACAGAATACTCACTTGAATCAAGCATCCCAATTGACAGCAAATTACGTTTTATTGGGTACATACCTTACCCCTTGAATAGTTCGGATGCAGCCATCAAACATCCTTAACTGAATAGAACCTGTTCCTTCTATATGACAAGATTTTTTGTCACCCAGTAACACTTTTCCACCAGCAGTCGTATAATAATTTTGAAGTCATTCCTTCCTCGGTGTCATGTGAAAGGAACATTCAGAATCAAGTACCCATTGCTCTCCTGATTCCAATTCAGATGCAACCAAAACATCTGATGATTCATACCCATCAGAAACAACAGATGCATCTCCTTTTTCAGCCTTTTTCTCAACTTGCTTCCTTTTCTGGTCATAGCAATCCTTTTTGTAATGACCCTCTTTATTGCAGAAAAAACACTTTCTTCCAACTTTTGATTTTGACCTAGACGTTCCTTTCTAATTTTTGTTCTCTCTTTTGAGTCCTTCCCCTTACAGATAGACCCTCTTCATTAGAGACATCATTTTCATCATTTGTTTCTGTAATTCTTTAGAATTTAAAGTTGCCTTAACTTCAGCCATAGTCAAAGTCTCTTTTCCATAAAGCATAGTGTCAACAAAATATTCATAAACCTTTGGTAGAGAGCTTAAAATAATAATTGTTTGATCCTCTTCAGCAATCTTAACTCCTATACTGTTTAAATCCAATATAATTTTATTAAAATCATCTAAATGCTTCCTCATTTCCTTAGAATCCTCCATGATCAGAGTATATAATTTTTTCTTAAGATACAACCTATTTACTAAAGACCTTTTCATATAAAAAGCTTCCAATTTCAACCAAACATATAGTGCAAACCTCTCTTCTGTCACTTCTTTGAGAACCTCGTCTCCTAGACTGAGCAAGATCGCACTATGCACCTTTCTTCGACTTCATCAGCTTTAGCCTTATCTGTGATTTTCAGACTATGAATAGCATCCTCGTTTATAGCCTGACTGAGCCCCTGATGAACAAGGAGAGCGCTCATTTTTATTCTCCATAGGCTAAAGTCATTCTCACCAGTAAAAAAACAAAATCGAAAGAGATAGATCAATCTTGAAACAAAAATTTGAAAACCCTAATTTCAAAAATCTTAGGTCGAGTGAGTCATCTACGCTCACCGCACCAATTGTAGAAAAAATACTATGTAAGAAGAATAAAGATCAAACAACAAAGAATCAACACCAGGATTTAACGTGGTTCGGAAAATACGTCCTACATTCACGGATGCAATCTGTAAACTCTTTCCATTAAAGAAAATCAATTGAATATCCAATACAGAGAAAACAATCTAACAAAGAATAGAAGAACAAATCAGGAAGAAAACCCCTCTTCCCTCTTTAGATTTCACCTTCTGCAGCAAGCAGTCAAAAAATCGCTCATACTGTCTTTTGTCTTCTCTTTACTCCCAATGACCTACTGTACTAAAATTAATTGTAAAATCGAAAGAAAGATATTTAAGTACATAAACCTGATTTAAAAAACCAAACCTAGTCTTGAATAAAACCAACTTAAAAATAAACCAAAACCAATATACTTACAAATATAAAATTTAATTCCCACTGAGTTTAGTTGATTCGCCCAAAATTGACTGCCCTTTTTAGGAAATATTTAGAGTGATTCCCAGTTGCCATCACAGAAGTTGATTTTGGAGATTTTCCCGTGAAATTAATTTCTTTCTTTTATAGAGAGATTCAGAATAGCTTTAGTGAGATTCGTACCTTAATTTATTTTACGGAAATGACAAAACAACCATCATCATTTACTGTGGTTGACAAACCAGCCATCATCCTTTTTTCGCTAAAAAATTAACCACTGAACTATAGAAAAATGATGCCACCAATATCGTTGTCACGTTTCCCGTTAAACACTATAATGTCGAGCCACGGCGGTTCATCTACAAACCACCGCAGCTCCAAACTTTTAAAAAAACCACACGACATCTTGTTGGCCTGCGTCGGCTTCATAAGAAACAGCCGCGGTGTGATAATAAACCGTTGCGGTGTGATGATAAAACATGGCGGGGTTATATGAAGCCGCAACAGTTTGTCATCACACCGTTGCGGGGTCATAAGAAACGGTCGCGGTTTAAAGTCGCACCGCTGCAGTTTAATACGTGGTTCGTTCAACAATTTTCTAACCTGTGCAGGTTTCACAAATTCAAGCAAAATGAAATGTTGGTTCGGGGAAATGTTGCTAATTTTACAGTTTCATAATAATCAATTTTCATTTCATCATCAATAACCAAATTATCAATTCCATTTTAAACATATCATCAATTACAACTGCAAACCAATTCTATTACAACCATATAAACATGAACATTACAACTGCAAACCAATTCTATTACAACCATATAATGTGCATGTTTTGTAAGAATCAGTGTGCTCCAAGAAACTGTTGTAGATGATCCTTGCGTGTTTGCTCACTCAATCCCATTATCTGATATTCTATACTCGATAGACTTGCCGTGATGCAAAATCGATGCTCCGCTTGCTACAAAGCATGACGGCTTTCCATCTTTCTCGAGCAAGTGTGAACGTCGTTGTGGCACTTTATTTGAAACGTCATTTCACCTACCAAGCATCCTTCAACCAATGTTTCGACGAGTTGACCGCGAATCACGACGTCCTCGGCGAGGTGGAAGTGGAAGCAATGTTGGAGTAGAGCTCAACAGCGATGTTCTGAGGGTTAGGGTTTTCATCTTTGATGTTTTTGGAGGCATGGTTTCGGCCATTGTTGATACAGTTACAAGATTCGGAGTGCTATGAGGCGCGCCATTGTATGCGACCAGCTTAGAGCACTCCGAGTCCTATAACTGTATCGACAATGGCCGAAACCTAGCCTCCTAAAACATAGAAGACAAAAACTCTATCTCTCAGAACATCGTCGTTGAACTTTACTCTAACATTTCTTCCACTTCCAGCCTCTTCAATGATTATGTGGTTTGCGATGAACTCGTCAGACCTTACATGCGATTCTTATATATTAAGGTTTTGGGAACGCAGAACAAGACACAAAAATCGATGCGATGTCATATGACACCGCAGCGGTGTGACGATAAACCGTTGTGGCTTTATGACATTGCAGCAGTTTATTGTGACTTGTTTGGCGATTTATTGTGACACCGTAGCGGTTTATCATCACACCACGACAGTTTATCGTGTGGTTTTTTTAAAAGTTTGGAGTCGCGGCAGTTTGTAAACGAACCGCCACGGCTCGACATTATGCCATTTAACGGAAAATGTGACCGATGGTGGCGGTGTCATTTTTCTATAGTTCAGTGGTTAATTTATTAGTGAAAAAAGGATGATAGTTGATTTGCCAATAACAGTAAAGGATGATGGTTGTTTTGTCATTTTTCATTTATTTTAAGTTATTTTACTTATGATTTAGACTTTATTATTTCATACTAATTGGATGTCACTTTTGGACTTATATTGTGGTGTATGGTTTGTAAATTAATTCTTTAGTCTTCCGATGCTAAATTTTGGGTTTAAGATAAGAGTCTGACAATTTGGTCTATTTTAGGTCGGATCGTTTTTCGTTCTACCTTAGATCTTGTGAGGAGTGACAATGTAACTATTCATCCAGTATCACTGCCAAAAACATTTGTTGACAACCATCCTTTAATTGAGCCTTTGACAGTTTTAAACTCAAGATGGGTCAAAGTTAGTGATAGTTGAAAAATGCTGATATTAGTTCAATGGTATGGGTAAGCGTTGGAGGAAAGTTCTTGGGAATTTCTTAATGAATTCTTTCTGGAGAAGAAGGCAATGCTATAAAATAGAAAATATGGTTGCCGAGAATAGCAAGTGGAAGAGATGTATGTAGACCCTACAAACTCAGGGTGGTTAAAGGATTTCATAGAATAATTCATAACAGAAATAGTAAATACAGTTGTCATCTCCAGCCATAACAGTTTGATCAGTCAACCTCGTGAGGGACGATGTTTGGATATAATGCAGTGTAGTCCCCCCATCTCGCAAGCGCAAGCACCCTTGCCTTTCTCTCCCACCGTCTCCTTTCCCTGCTCCGGCGCCATGCCAACTCTGATGTATAATTCTCCATTAAACTTACCATTTGTTGATTTTATGATGCAAGTATAGGTATATAAGTAGATTAAACCATTTAATCTAGTTGGTCCCACTTTTGCATCGTCTGGAGGATTCAACAATACAAGGGTTCAAACGTATAGCCCATGTGAAAACAGAAGGCTAATAATGGACTGGGACCCACTTTGATATGCAAATCTTTACCATCGTCTTCCTACTCTACATTCACCAATGAATGAGGCAGACGACATCCAACCAACCATTCCCTCGAACAACACGCATTTAATTAAAACGTCAATTATCTGCAAATTGTCAACAATCTGTCTGGACACGTCGCTCCGTTGAACAGATGAGCTCTTCAACACTAACATTAATAAATAGACATAATTCCAAAAGACCAAAAATATCAAGTGGAGTGGAATCACACTTCCTCAAAGTCAGCAGTACATTCCAGAGAAGTTTCAGATTAAAATGCGCGGTTGGGCTTGTTCTGGCTCAAAGATTTAAGTAGCCAAAGCCAGTTTTCCATTATATATACAGACATAATTACACTACCAAAAAGAGGTTCTAAAATCCACTCCTATTATATAATATAACTACTATAATAGTGATAAACATAAACAAAGGCATGGATAGGTATCTTACACAGACAGAATCAATTGAAAGAAAGTGGGGGAACTCTTGGCCACTCTCGGTATTTGTGAGCAATGGTGGGGATCCTCTGGCCCTTCTCGGGTTATTACATTTTGCCCGTCATTTGCAGACCATCTTGAGTCTCTTTGCCGCTTTTACGAACCCCATGATCACCTGCACCTCGTCCATTTGCTAAAATGGACACAAAGTTGATTGCAATTATACTACATTGCATCAAACATACAAACAAAATTACAAGTGGTATGGAAAAAGCAGGAAAATTGAATCCGACAGGGAAGCTTTCAGTACCTGTGACATAAAATGCCTTTGAACAACATCCACCAATTGCTCCTTTGAAGGGTTTGGAAAGGCGTCCACCTAGAAATATTGAATTAGTGGAGTACATACAAGAATGTGGCCAAAACTACGATAATTCGTCCAATAACAGAACCTACAAGATTGAAGTGTCGCCAATATCTCCACAAAGCAGCCATCTCCAATTTCCGCAGGTCAACCTTCTGAACAGCAATTTTCAATAGTGTGAACGTGATCATTAAGATGAAAGAAAAGGTTAAATGTTGTTGCATTATGTAGAAAAAATAAGCCAGATATTGTATACCGTGGACCCACGAGGAGTAGAAATTGATCCTTTGGATTGTGAGTCACAAGATAAGGATCTACTCATAGTCTTATAAGATGAGCCAGATGATTTGTGCATTCTGTACCTTGATCGGTGTGACTTTAGAGTATCATCTGAGGCTGATAGATCAGAAATAGCATATGCATTATTGAAAAAGTGTTTGGGGCCAGAAAAAGGAAAAGCAACAGGAAAATCAAAACAAAGTAAAAGCAAAAGGTGAATGGCCAAAAGGATCCAATGTAACAACCTCAACTAAGCCAGATAACGACTATTTGTACATTGATTGGATTCAAACAACAATGTAATGCTCCAACTACACAACTAATCAAAATATGGTATCAAGATACGAAATTTAATCACAGGATGCCTAAGTTTTGAAACACAAGTAGGGAAACTTTCCATATCTTAAACAATCCAAAGGGATGGAAATTAGATTTTGTTTAACTTACCCATATCTGATCCATTCCACCGTAAGTTTTCAAATTCAAGATCATCATCTTCCTCATTACCAGTGGGAGCTTCAATTACACTAAGGGCATTTCTTTGTAGCTTTACCTCTATTCCATTCGTAAGGACCTGTAATTTTTTTCAATTTGCATGAATATCCATCAAAAGGTAAGAGAAAATGTGCATAATGCAAATTATCCACTGATGCATTTCCATACTTATGAGGTGTTCCTGATAAGAAAGGAAAAAAGAACTTTAACCATGTGAATATATAAAGAGTGATTAACAGTGACGTTGGGAGATCACAATTGTCAATTTAGGTATTTTTCAATTTGGAAACATAAATTTGGCAATAATAAGTCAAAATTTCCGGTAAAAATAATAAAATATACCTAACTGCAAGCAAGTCAGAGCTTTAATTCTCATTAATAACCAAATTCCCAAATAATGACATTAAATTACTGGTATAAGAATCAATTAAAGCTAAAAAAGTTAAGTGATCCCATTTTGAATTTTCAACTTTACCAAACAAGGGAAGCAGCCTTGACCTAGGAAGTTTTACAATCCCTAAAATAATCCCTCAGTCTGCCATTAATAATAATTTAACTCGTCCTTTTACTTATAGAGAGGTAAACTGCAGAATCCTGGTCTCAAACTAAACCACCGAAAAAAACCGGTAAAAATGAAGTAAACAATCTATGAAATAACAAGTTATTCCAAAATTAAATATTCAAATGTTTCAGCCCAAAAGACTATTTCCAAGTTTAGCACATGAACTTCAAGTCCGAATCAAAATCTAAATCCATGCACTCAAAATGTGAGTAGAACCGGTGGAAATTGAAGAAAAATTCGAACAATTTAAATTCACTACATTAACATTTTGCATATACCAATAAATCAAACCTAACAGAAGGGAAAGACGTATATCTATCGTAACCAGCTAAAAATGGATTTTATTTATCAGATCCATGGAGAATTATGGCTGTAAAAGAAGATAAACATGGTTTTGAAAGTTTAGCAAATAAAACTAAAGAATGGAGTAGATAAATTAAAGAAATTTTCAAATAAAAACCAAATTTGAAGAACACTGTTCATATTCGTTGGGAAAAAAGGCTTCAAAAACCCGAAATAAAGTAAACAATAACGATAATAAACCGAGTTCGAACTGAAAAATCTTCTCCATAAAAAATGACGAAGTACCAGCCAATGCCAACCGCCTAAACCAACAGCTTTCTTGACAACTCCTTGAAGCCCGACGAGCACCGATTTGGTACGGTTATTCCCGGTTACCACAACTTTAGTGTGACGAGGAAGT
This sequence comes from Begonia loranthoides, assembly GCA_022433065.1. NCBI lineage: Eukaryota > Viridiplantae > Streptophyta > Magnoliopsida > Cucurbitales > Begoniaceae > Begonia > Begonia loranthoides. The sequence goes on from CM039468.1 coordinate 55,273,061, forward strand.
ACGGATAGCTCCTCCTCGCTACTATCGCCAAAGCTCTGCAACTGCGAGAATCCTCCATTGTTAGAGCTCTCCACTGCTTCAAGCATTTCTGCTCAACAGCTCAGTAACTCTAACTTGTAAAACACTGCGTTTAAACCCTGGTCCTAGAGCTCAAAATTACAGCCAGAAGTGAGATCACTCATGGCTGAGCGTATTGACGAGAATTTCAGACAGAGAAGAGAGAGAAACCGATAAGAAATTGAGGGATTTTTGCGGAGAAAAAACACAGATATCTGATGAGAGAGAAGAAGTGGGTGTGTTTTATGCGAGAGAGTGAGAGTGACCTGGTATTTGTTTATTGGTTCATCATTATGAATCCCGATGACCCCAAACTATCCAATAACATTATGCCACGTATAGACAGATGGCTCCCCAATCATCCTTCTTTAGGAGCGGAAGTCACGGAAGGACGCACGTGTCCACCACACGTTTTACTTTTTCTAAAAAAATATCAACAATTAATCAAGCTAAAAGTTAGCCCGTAAATAATTTTTGGAAAAATAACAAATCAACGATCGTAATTTTTAGTTAATGACAAATTAATCACTGTGGTATATTTTCTAACAAATTAACTACTAACGTATGAAAAAATGACAAATTCAACATTGCACTCACGTTTGCCATTAACAAAAGGGGCCTAGACGCCGCAGCGTCCACGCAATACAAAAGGCCTGGACGTCGCGGCGTCTCTAGAACTCTTTATTTTTCATGCATGGCGTTCTAGATTAATTGTGTTTCATGGTTATTTCGAATTCTTTATGTATATGTTTTATAAATGTAATTTTTTTTTTTGGTTTTTTGACCTCTGCACCTTCAAACGACCATAATTTTTGCTACAAGTATCAGAATTGAACGCAGAAGGTATCAAATCAAAGCTCTCTCAGAGCTCTATAATTTTTATCTAGCAATCCCAATGAACCCCCTTTCTTGGCCCCAAAATCAATAATTTAAGCTCTCAAATTTGTGATCAAACATTTTTCCAGACCAAGCATTGTTTGATCACAAATTTGAGAGCTTAAACGATTGATTTAGGGGCCGAGAAAGGGGGGTCAAAGGGTAAGCCCAATAAAAAATTATAGAGCTCTGAGAGAACTTCGATTTGATACCTTCTGCGTTCAATTCTGATACTTGTAGCAAAAGTTATGGTCGTTTGAAGGTGCATAGGTAAAAAAACCAATAAAAACATTGCATTTATAAAACATATACATAAAAAATTTGAAATAACCATGAAACACAATTGATCTAGAACGCTATGCATGAAAAATAAAGAGTTCCAGAGACGCCGCGACGTGCAGGCCTTTTGTATTGCGTGGACGCCGCGGCGTCCAAGTCCCTTTTGTTAATGGCAAACGTGAGTGCGATATTGGATTTGTCATTTTCTCATACGTTAGTGGTTAACTTGTTAGAAAATATACCACAGTGGTTGACTTGTCATTGATCAAAAATCACGATGGTTGATTTGTCATTTTCCCAATAATTTTTTTAAATAAATAAATTATTATTTAAAAAAAACGAAGTAAATATTGAAAGGGAAAATGAAAAATCAACAATTGTATTTTGTGATTGTAAAAATCACTGTCACATTTGTCGATAAGCGTATTGACTTTATTTTGCGGTGGATCGTGTATTGTTCTGCCACAAATTATTATTTTTAAAAATAAGATTATTGTATTGACGATCCATGGCAAATTGACTACAATCTGCCGCAGATTGATAATGACCAACCGCGGATTATCGTGTTTTGTTCTACATTTTGTGCCCTAATATATAAAACTCGACTACCTTCGATCTTCTTCGCAAATCCTTTTCACCTCGAATAAGCATGTGTGGGCGTGATGAACGAAACAAGATCACACTCAATTTATGATATATCATATTCTTAAGACATAAGACGATCTATTTGAATTTATAAAACACTTTTTTAAAGCCAACACGGAAAACACAAATTTTGCTCAACTTTATTAGGTTATGGTGTTGAAATCTTTAAGATTAAAGAATCCATTTTGCTCTCAAAATGGATTCCTTAATCTTAAAGATTTCAACACCATAACCTAATGAGGTTGGACCTCTATTTATAGTGGTATTGCTCTATAATGGCCATTATGACATTTAGAGAAAAACACTACAAATTCCTCATTTAAATTTACAATTGATTTCATACATTTATAAAAATGTTATAGAAATCAAAAGGTATTCTCACCATAACTCAACACTTGTCACTATGACATTAACTTATTAATCTCTCATTTAAGTTATAATACATTTATAACAAAAATGTTATGGCAAACAAAAGGTCTTGTCACCATAGCTCAACATTTGACACTATGACATTAACTCAAATTTGACAAAATTCATTTTAAAAATTATTTTCAAAAGTTATTTTTTATTTGTTAATTACTTGAATAATCAATAATTCAATTATTTCATTTAATTAAATAAAACAAATATATTGACTATGATAACTTTTGTCATTTATCTTAATTAATTGAATAATTAATAATTCAATTATTTCATCTAATGAAAAACAATAATAAAATTATTATTGATTGTATTAAATAATTAATTCATAATTAATTATTTAATTTTCTTTGTTCATTTTTCTATTATTTGAATAATGATAGAAAGCGACAAAAGGATTGATGGACCTATAGTTTTAAGCTCCACTAATATTTCATTAATTGATATAAACTCTTTATATTAATTAACATAATTATTAACTCTAAAGTAATTCTACTAAATACTTAGAGTTGTACTCTAAAAAACAATATAGTATATTTACTTTAATTAATGTTTATTGATATAGTCATTACACATGTATTAACCCTCTCTTTAGATTCGCAATAGAGCTAGATTTATAATCCGTAACCTCTTATATTGCGTCTTTATCCTTGACTACCATTAATTATTGATTGAATAATTAATTCATAACGATTATGAATTGTGCGCTAATTATTTCATCCTTGAACTAACAAATAAGGGAATCTATAGAAATGAATTTCATTGTATTGATATTAACATTCCCAACTATCCATTTTAATTCACTCTCAATATACAAGGTATACAAATCATAACTCGTACAAAACTTTACTGAGTAAATCAAAAAATAAATTAAAATAAAATAAGAGTTTGTTAAATACAACAAATTAAGATCAAGCATATACGATCATCATTATAATAAAATTAATTGTTCTATATTTAACGGAAATTATCAGAATAATATAATTTTATCTGGTCCAGTCCTATATAATCATATTATAAAAAACATATTTATCTTATGTCACTACATATTTAGTCGGAACATGACTATACATTCTTAATAAGATAAACTATGTTTATGACTATGAACTATTTGAAAGTTTCATACTTCAAATATAAGTTATTGACATATTCTAGTTATTACTTTTTACATTTTATCCCACATATATAAAATATATATGTTAATATAAAATTAACATAAATAACCAATGAATTTTCTATGAATTTTATAAAACATAATATAAAATGTTAACATAATATCAATTAATATAAATTTATTCATATATTATAAATTGTTCTATTACATTTGCTTTTTTGGCACATTACTCCCAACAGTGAATGAAGCAGAGCCACGACTAGTGACTTGAACTTTAAAGTTATAGTATTTTAGGCGAAGTAGAGCATGAGTAACAAGTTGAAGCCTTCTACAATCTGCACTTGCAGATTTAAGCGCTGGAGTGGAGTTTGAAGTCTAGACCTCTTTGCATTGTGAATCTCAACTGGGTGCCGCAAGCCACAGGCGTAGAAGACGAAACGAAGGACGAAACGAAGGACGAACGAAAGAGGGAGCCTAAAATGCGATTCGATTCGGTTTTTTCAGTTTTGAGAAACCAAAACCAAAAATCGAACCGAAACATTCGATTCTTACCAAAATCAACTGATATTCGATTTTTCAATGTGCAAAACCAAGTCGAACCACACCAAATTGACTGATTCCAGTTCAGTTTGCACACCCCTAACTTTCCACATGTTGAATTAGAATAGCTGAGAATAAAATTTCCGCATCATCTTGCGATAATGTTTCTTTCGACAAATTCATGGTGATGTTTGTGTCGTTCATTTTCTATAATTAAGTATTTTATTTATTAATAAAAATTATTTAATGATCGATTTGTCATTAATTTTATGGTTAAGTGGTTGTTCTATTAATTTTACTTTAATTTAATATGATAATTTCACCCATCATCATTTTTCTAATTTATTACCAGTTAATTAAATCTCTTAATCTAATTATCTTCCCGCTCAAATTTGTGCTTAACAATTAATAATTTTAAAAATCCAAAAGATAATAATAACAACTAATAAATATCAATCTTTGACTTTAGTCCACATTTATTTTACTTACTGACATTGAAAATGGGCCCCACAAGCACCAAGCATCGGAAACATTACCATTTTTTCCGAATTATTGGATTAGATTTTGAGTAATAATAGGTTAAAAGGCGACGATTGAAATCTGGAGAAGAAGCAAGAACGTGATATTGTTACCTGCCTCCTGCCTCCCTCCATTACCTATTAACGTTGTCTCGTCTTCCTCGACAAACCCCGTCATCTTTCCACCACCTCTGACACAAAAGCCGTCCAGTTTTGTTCTTATTTCTGCTGTAGTTAATGTCTTCCTAATCTCTCAGGCACCAGTTGAAAACTTTATCAGACATTAATGTTGATTTTTAGGTTTAATCTCAAGGCAAACTTATCCATGTTTATAATAATCATAAAGTGCGCTTTAATTTTAGGATCTAATTTAAAAGATTTTAGCTTACTTCACTCGGATATAAAATTGAGTAGATTTGATAATAATTTTCCTAATCTTTAAAATTTTTGATCTTTATTGTCAATCCTCTTCACCCTAAATAAGCATGTATAAGCGTAATGAACGCAACAATATCACACTCAATTTATGACAGATCGTATTTTCAACACATGAGACCTAAATAGATTATTTAATCTCAAAGATTTTAGCCACTCACATTAATGAGGTTGAACCTCTATTTATAGTGGAATAACTTTATAATGGTAATTATGATATTTAGAGAAAGCACTACAAATATTAATCTCCTATTTTAAGTTGGAATTGATTTCATACATTAATAACAAAAATATTATGGAAATCAAAATATTTTGTCATCATAGCTCAACACCACAATGACATTGACTCAAATTTGACATTATTCATTTTAAAAATTGTTTTCAAAAGTTACTTTATGTTTATTAATTAATTAAATAATTAATAATTTAATTATTTCATTAAATGAAATATAACAAATATATTAACTATGACAACTTTTGTTACTGTGTCTTAATTAATGGAATAATCAATAATTCAATTAATTATTTCATTCAATGGAAAATAATGAATTTATTATTGAGTGTATTAAATAATTAATTTATAATTAATTATTTAATTTTCTTTGTTTATTTTTCTATTATTCAAATAATGATAAAATGTGACGAATAGACCAACGAACCTATTGTTTTAAGCTCTAAAATTTTTTCGTTAATTAATATAAACTATTTATATTAATTAACATAATTATTAACTATAAAGTAATTTCACTGAATACTTAGAGTTGCACTCTAAAAAATAATAAAGTATATTTACTCAAAGTAATGTCCATTGATATAATCATTACATATGTATTAACCCTCCATTTAGATTCGTAATAGAGCTAAGTTTATAATTCGTTAACCTCTCATATTATGTATTTATCCTTGACTACCATTAGTTCTTGATTGAATAATTAATTCATAACGATTATGAATTGTGCGCTAATTATTCAATATTTGAACTAATAAATAAGGGAATCTATAGAAATGGATTTCATTGTATCGACATTAACATTTTCAACTATTTATTTTAATTCACTCTCAATATACAAGGTATACGAATCATAGCTTGTACAAAATTTTACCAAGTAAATCAAAAAATAAATTTAAAATGAAATAAGAGTTTGTTAAAATTAATTATTTTATATTTAACGAAAATTATCAGAACAATATAGTTTTATCTGGTCAAGTCCTATATAATCGTATTATATAAAACATATTTATCTTATGTCACCACATATATAGTTGGAATATGACTATACATTCTTAATAAGATAATATATGTTTATGACTATAAATTATTTAAAATATTCATACTTCAAATATAAGTCGCGTACTTATTTTAGTTACTACTTTTTATATTTTATCTTACATATATATAATATATATGTCAATATAAAGTTGACATAAATAATCAAAAAACTTTCTATAAATTTTATAAAACATAATATGAAAAACATTACATCAAAGCATCTAAATTTATGCGTATATTACAAAATTGTTCTATTAACCATTAACTATTAATGCAATAGAATGATTAATAAAAGCGAAAACACACTAGAATGGTTAATAAAAGCAGCGAAAACACACGTTACAGACGAGATCAAAGCAACGACTCTACTTTCCAAAGTTTTCCAATCTACATAGATTCTGAGATAAGATTAAATAATCCGCCATGGCCGCCCCCTAGTGGGCCACTGGCGCTGGCAAGGTTTATGAACAGATGACTCAGAAGGGTAGGAAACAGAGGTACTTTCTAAGCCTCTTCTTCGCTCTCTTACCTACACCCTTCTTTTCTCCATCTGTAATGGAGTCTCCACTGGATGAACCTCCCGAGTTAGAAGAATCTCCAGACATGGTTCTGGGTCGGTTCAAGGGTTGCTCCTCTTGAATTCTGCCATTCCATTTTTCTTCCACTATCTGACCAGAATTCACTGTACCAGGAAAATGAGATAACAATATTACTTAAAATATGAGAGAATCTTTTACCGTAAGGCCTCAGAAGGGAAGGAAACAGAGGTACTTTCTAAGCCTCTTCTTCGATCTCTTACCTCCACCCTTCTTTTCTCCATCTGTAATGGAGTCTCCACTGGATGAAGCTCCCGAGTTAGAAGAATCTCCAGACAGGTCGCTGGGTCGGTTCAAGGGTTGCTCCTCTTGAATTCTGCCATTCCAATTTTCTTCCACTATCTGACCAGAATTCACTGCACCAGGAAAATGAGATACCAACGTTACTTAAAATATGAGAGAATCTTTTACCGTAAGGCCACAAATTTTAGACAAACAGCTAATACGACTGAGAGGAATAAATACCTGGAGAAGATTGGAGGTGAATAACCACCTCGTTAAGTCCAAAAGGCACTGGGGTAGTTGACTTGCTAGAGGCAGCTCTCCTGACCAAGTCTTGGTTAATTTCATGCTCTATTTCTTGTAACAAGTCCAGTGAATCAAAGCATTCATCTGACGACAGTGTCAAGCAACTGGAAATTTCTGAACTTGGCGTTGGAGAAGGTGGAATATCTACTAGATCTAGCAGTTCTAAGAAGTCGCCTCTGGAAAGATAGTCTGATTCATCGTCATTTTCTTGATGCAGACTGTGATGATCCGACAATTTCCTCTCCGCTCTCAGCTGTACGGTCCCTTCGTCCTGACCCACCTACAGTAAAACCAATGAATCAACTTATGAAAACAGAGCAAACTTTCTACTGATCTCATGATTCTTCGATGTAACTGATAAATACTCAAGTCTCAACAATCCAAGCCTATTTAGCACTTAATATTCCAGCCCAGAATCAACTGAAAGATTCATTGGATAAAAATCCCAAGCAGAGGAGCACTACGGAGAAAACGAAGTACAAAAGAGCAAAAATTCATAATGGATAAAAATGGTCTGAACTATATTACTTAATTCTACAAGCAAGCCGGGATGAATATCAGCTGGCAATATAAACTAATCAATCAAATTTAAAGTAAATAAGCAGCGTTGATTTGGAAACCAAGTGATCGACGATAAGTACTCCCACTCAGTTTAAAAGGGGTCCTAAACTGCACCATAGTCATGATTATCTGGGTTTTATTTTTTATACCTGACGGCTGCTTGTTGAACCAAATGTCTCAGTACAGTTTTCGCTTCCATCGGCTGATTGTTTTGAGAGAATTTGATTTTCCTCCGCAACAATGTTGGAATCAAACATTTTCTGCATCTTTTGATAATTTTGTTTGACTTCACCGCCCAAAAAGACTCTAAATAAAGAACTAGCTTCCTGCAGATTGTCCAACCAATCCTGCAGATTGTTCATTACGAATAATCTAATCATCCATCGTTTATCAAAGGAGAAAAACAAAACCACAATCAACTCAGCCAACAGAAATTCCAGACTTGTTCATCTTAATTTATCGATCTACCAAACCCAATTCCCAATTTCACTAATTTTCTTATCATCCAAACAATCAGGCAAAAAAAAAGTATAATACAGCAGAGAACCAGCAGTAAGCTTTGAGGAATACCTACCCAATGGATGTATGAATGAAAAAGAGGAAGAAGACCAGGCGAAGTCAGCAGTAGTTTCCTTCGTCTATACTCCAAGCGGGCTCCTGTTGGTAACCTTGGTTGGGCTTCGGGACATTTATAGGGGGAAGAAGTCAAGAGTGGGGAGTGGGGAGTGTGGGACTCAAACTTCACTTAACCATGGTTACTTCTTCACCCCGTACACAATTACTTGTTCCACGTCGACGTTTCATTGGCCGAAAAACATGGATGTTGGAAGCATGTGACCTCATCATTTAGACGAAAGAATTCCTCGGGATCGAGTCTTTCTCAATTAAAAATGCCAGTGCCACTGTCTTCTGGCGCGATACGTAGGTTTGTTTTATTCACTTTCACTTTTCTAGTGTAGTTTCTCCCATTGCAAAGGGGCCCAAACAATACGTGGCTATTGGCCCAGCCCAAATTACTAGGTTTTCTCTCTTATTTAAAAATAATATATATATACACATTTTAATATTACATTTTGTTTATTTATTTTTTCATTAATTAAAATAAAATATTAATTACACTATAGAATTAAAAAATAAAAATTAATTTAGATAATCATTTTCAATTGTACGAGGGTGAAATGGAGAATAACACATATACGACGATGTACTAGAGCTGATAAATGAATCAGCTGAGTGGAGTCAATCGAGTCGAGCCTAAAAAATTTGGCTTATTGAGTCTAACAAGTTAAACGAGTAGAGTCTAATGAGTTCACAAAAAAAAATTTTCAACTCAAGTCAGCTCGCGAATCAGGAGTTAAACGAGCCGAGCCAAGCTGACTAAACGAGTCTAACGAATCAAATCGTACAAGCTGAGCAAACCTAAATGTTTCTAATTTATATCAATATAATGTATATTTTTTAAAAATTTAGTTATTGAAATGATAATAATTATTCATTATTATAATGTCAAAATATAATAGACAATCATCTAATTAATAAAATTATTTTATTAATATATAAAATGACATGTATTAAAGGAAAAAAATTAGAGAAATGTTGTTTTTATGGAAGAAAGAAAGAGAATAAATAAAAGAAAGAAAGAGAGAGCCGAGAGGGAGGAAAGAAAGTAGTGGTGGGATCGTGTAGATGTTTTTCTCATTAGTATTTTAGTTGCATGGATCGTGTAATATTTCTTGATTTTTCATCAAACACAATACTTCCAACAGACTAACATGACGTAGTTATAATTAATATTTCTATTAAATAATATGATAAAAAACTATTAACTAAAAAGATTTAAATATTATATTTTGCAGAATTTTATATGTCAATGATTAATTCAAGTTAATTAGTCTAGTTAGCAATGAAATGTATCTAAAATAATTAGGTAGAGAATAAAAAAAATTCATTTATAATTATGAGAGTTAGTTAAATAACTTATTTTTATCGATAAAACTTTTATTTCAGCATTTATATAAATAAAAAAAATATATTTAAAGGTAGATAAAATAAACCAATCAGTTGAGCCGAACTTAAAAAAATTTAGATAACCGTCTAAAAAAAATTTCAACACAAATCCACGAATTAAGCAAAGCTAAATCAAGTTCGGTTGGCTAGAGTGGGACCTGCTAGTCCGTTTAACATTTCTATTTTGAACTTTTTGTGGGTCCAAAATGGTGGGTCCCACTCCCAAATGCTGGACCCCACACTCGTCATGATTTACCCTTGGAGAGGACGGTCACAATGAACGTCCACCCCGCACGGGATGGGATTAATGGGTTCTCCAGTCACCACGCCCCTTTGATTGTCAATCAAACGCACCAAAAGCTAGGGAAGAGTAGAGCGATTTCATGTACTCGCCCACACTTGAATATTTCCCAACATCGCAGTCCATCCTCGCTCAGAGAGAGATGGCAAGGGGTAATCCTCGTGAACGCATCTACCCTCTCTTTACAAAGCGAGGATCGGGCATACGGGTTCGGAGAATCACGGAGCAGCGGTGGCTGGGAAATGACGTCAGATGGGGCAACGTCTGCTACGACGAGTAGGAGGAAGCCGTCGTGGAGGGAGAGAGAGAATAACAGGAGGAGGGAGAGGAGGAGGAGAGCTATAGCGGCGAAGATATACATGGGGCTTAGAGCTCAAGGAAACTACAATTTGCCAAAGCACTGTGATAATAACGAGGTTCTCAAAGCACTCTGTATGGAAGCTGGATGGACTGTCGAAGAGGACGGTACAACCTATCGCAAGGTACTCCATCGTCTACTCTATTACCGTTTCTCTGAACTTTTGCTTCCTTTTTGTCTTCTTCACCAAAGATCTTGGCTGATTTAGTGCCTTTTCACTATTTTCTTTCTGTCACTCGCTTTTGGATCCAAGTTCAATGCCCGCAGTGGTGTTAATCGGTTTTGTTTCTGTGGATTCAGCTTCCTCTTGCATGATTTTAAATTATCTGTTGGAAATGTATTGAATGTAGTATTTTGAAGAAGAATCTTTCAATTAGTGCCTTCACATGCTGTGATCGCCATTTTTAGCTTCCAAATCGATTTAGATACTTGATGAAAATGCTGCATTGTAATCTGGTTATTAGATCTTTCTCGACAAGAAGAAAACTATTCGAAAATGGAAATTTGAAGTGTCAATAGGCTAGTTGAGTTTCATTACTTCTGTAAATGACATTCCTTTCATTTGGGAATGTTTTTTTTGCAGGGATACAAGACTCCCTCAACTGATATTGCAGGTACCTCCACCAAAATCACTCCTTACTCCTCTCAAAATCCCAGTCCCTTATCTTCATCATTTTCCAGTCCTTTATCTTCATCTTTTCCTAGTCCAATCCCTTCCTACCAAGTTAGTCCTTCCTCATCTTCCTTCCCCAGTCCCTCTCGATTTGATCCCAATAACCCGTCAAATCTCATTCCATGTCTTCGCCAAGTTATTCCCATGTCTCTTCCTCCTCTCCGAATCTCAAACAGTGCACCAGTGACTCCTCCTGTCTCCTCCCCAACTTCGAGAAATCCTAAGCCAATACCGTGTTGGGATGCCATTGCCAAAGAATCTATGACCTCCTTAAATTACCCTTTCTTTGCTGCTTCTGCACCTGCTAGTCCTACTCGCCAGCGGTTTTTTACACCAGCCACTATACCCGAATGTGATGAGTCTGATTCTTCGACCATTGATTCAGGCCAATGGGTGAGCTTTCAAGCATATGCAGCCTATGCAGCTGCAATGCCTACCTCTCCAACTTTTAACCTCATGAAACCTGTAGCTCAGCAAGTTCTTCCCAATCTTTCAATCCAAGAAAAGGGGAGAGTCAATGAGTTCGAATTTTCTGGCGAAAAGGTGAAGGCGTGGGAAGGGGAGAGAATTCACGAGGTGAGACTCGACGATTTAGAGCTCACACTCGGTAGAAGTAAGATTCAGAGACCACAGTAAATGGTCGGAGAATACAACATTTTTTTTCCTAAAAAACAAATGTTTGCATGGTTCAGATTCGCCAATCCTTACAGGAAGAATGGCATATGTTGTCTGAAATTAATTAAATTGTGTATTTTTATTTTGATTTTCAAAGTCTGGTTCATTTCACTTGGGTTTAGACTGTCTTCAACAAGAATTATTCTGTAGATAATGTCTTGTAGTGTCTGTCTGATTGGAAACCTCATCATCTATGCGTGGGATGGTTCACCGGGGATTGAGGAATTGATGTATTATGTGGGATAAACATACTGCTTTGTTTGTTTATTCAACATTGGATTGTTATTAATAGATATAATCTATGTCCAATAATTTGTCTCTTCTCTCTCTACCCACGACTGAGCAACACCCTTTAGATAGTGGAAGTGTAATTTTCAACTTAAATTCCTCCCATATTTTTTTGCAGGAAAGTTCATGCATTGCCCTGCCCTACTGAGTTATGTTTTAGGACGTGGGCCATTGAAGCTGGTTGGAGTTTTTAATTTCACTACCCTACAAGTTTCATGTGTTGAGTCATGGAGTCTAATTTTATTGTTTAGGGTATTTTGGTATATTCACCTTGTTTTCATAACCCTATTTTTTTAGGTATATAAAGATGTAATTAGGGTTTTGGAGGTTGAGAGAGAGAAACAGTGGGGGTGAGGCAAAATCAAGAAACAACTTCTGTAACTCTGTTTTTGATCATAGTGAGATATGTTAGCAGCCAGTGGACGTAACTCTCAAACTGAGAGTGAACCACTATAAACTGTGTTTCAATTTTGTGTTTTTCTTGATCAATCGTTTCGACACAAGTCGGATTAAATCCCAACAACTGATTGCTGAGTTATGGAGTCTAATTTTATTGTTTAGGGTATTTTGGTATATTCACTCTGTTTTCATAACCCTATATCTTTAGGTATATAAAGATGTAATTAGGGTTTTGGAGGTTGAGAGAGAGAAACAGTGGGGGTGAGGCAAAATCAAGAAACAACTTCTGTAACTCTGTTTTTTATCATAGTGAGATCTGTTAGCGGTCAGTGGACGTAGCTCTCAAACTGAGAATGAACCACTATAAACTGTGTGTTTTCAATTTTGTGTTTTTCTTGATCAATCATTTCGATACAAGTCGGATTAGAGCGTCTAATCTCAACCCTCTATTCCCAACAACTGGTATCAGAGCTTCAGGTTGAAGTGTTTTCGATAATCAGGGATTGATTTGTCAAAACTATCGAAGGAGGAACGAGTTCGTGATTTGATTTTTGGAAAAAGGAATTGAAAAAGAAAAAAATAAATCGGTGTTGCCCGCGATTCTGTCCTGAAGCCCTAAGCTGCCCGAAGTTCTTCTTCTCCAGCATCACAGATCTGCCCTGCGATCTCTATCTCTCCAGTGATGAAGCCGTCCCGATTGGAAGTAGTGAAGAACGAACGCCCGCCGATTGATCTGTTCAGCAAAGGACAGGGGAGTTTCGACAGAAGGTCGATGAGCTGTCTTGTGTCGTCGACTGCCGTCCGTCGATCCAGAACAGACGAAGAACAGAGCCGCGTTTTCTGTCGGCCGAAGACAGAGAAGTAGCGCCGTCCGTCGATCGATCCTCTCGCCGTCGATCGATTCTGAACAGAGGGGAGAGAAGCTGCACCGCCGTCCGTCGCCGACCACAGTCCCGATTCGTCCAGTAGTTTTGAAAAACAAAGGGAAATTTTTGTTTTTGGTTGATAAAATTTGGATAATAACTTTTGTGCTGGGTATTGATAAAAATGGCAGGTGAAGACAGTACATACGGTATTAGTAAATTTGATGGGACTGATTATGCTTTCTGGAGAATGCAGATTAAAGATTACTTGTATGGAAAGAAGCTTCATATTCCGTTGAGTGAGAAACCGAAAAAAATGGAAGATGCTGAATGGAATCTTCTTGATAGACAGGTTTTGGGAGTCATCCGATTGACGTTAACCAAAAGCGTTGCTCACAACGTTGCAAAGGAAAAGACCACCGCATGATTAATGAAAGCGTTATCTGATATGTACGAGAAACCATATGCAAATAATAAGGTGCATCTGATGAAGAAATTGTTCAATCTGAAAATGGCTGAAGACACTTCTATAGCAGCTCATCTGAACGAATTTAATACAGTGGTAAATCAGTTGAATTCTGTAGAGATCGATTTTGGGGATGAGGTACGTGCCCTGATTTTACTGGCATCTTTACCAAATAGTTGGGAGCCTATGAGAGCAGCAGTCAGTAATTCAATTGGAAGCTCAAAGTTGGTATTTACTGATGTGAGGGATCGAATTCTACCCGATGAAGTTCAGAAAATTGATTATGGTGAAACATCGACGAGCTCAACATTGAATGTGGAAAACAGAGGGCGAAATGGTAACAGGAATTCTAATCGGGGCAGAAGCAGATCAAAGTCGAGAAATGGAAGGGGTCAGTCTAAATTTGGGAGAAAATTGGAGTGCTGGAATTGTGGCAAGCAGGGTCACATCAAAAGGGACTGCAAAGCACCGAAGAAGAACAATATTGACAAAAGTGATGGAGCAAATGCAACAACTGAGGAAAACATAGACGCGTTGATTCTTTCAGTCGATAGCCCAATAGACTCATGGGTTTTGGACTCGGGAGCATCTTTTCATACCACGGCACACAAAGAATTACTTGAAAATTATGTAGCTGGAAATCATGGGAAAGTGTATCTTGCAGATGGTGAGCCACTGGATATTGTTGGCATCGGAGACATAAAATTAAAGACAACAAACAGGTCAGTTTGGAGTATCAGTAAAGTGAGACACGTTCTGGGGTTGATGCGAAACTTGATATCAGTGGGGCAGCTTGATAGTGAGGGTTACCACGTCAATTTTGGGACCAATGTTTGGAAGGTAACTAAGGGAGCAATGGTCGTTGCTCGAGGTCAGAAAACAGGAACCCTATACATGACATCTATATGCAAAGATACAGTTGCAATTGTTGACAATCAAAGCAACACAGATTTATGGCATTGCAGGTTGGGCCACATGAGCGAGAAAGAAATGAAAATTCTTGTCAATGGTGGTCAGATTCTAGAGTTAAAGTTTGTTGAGCATTAGTTATGTGAGAGCTGCATTCTTGGAAAGCAGAAGCGTGTCAGTTTCCTAAAGGTTGGGAAAGAGCCAAAGAAGAAGCGACTTGAATTAGTGCACACCGACGTGTGGGGACCCGCAGACGTTTCCTCTCTTGGTGGATCAGTCTATTA
Source organism: Begonia loranthoides (assembly GCA_022433065.1). Taxonomy (NCBI): domain Eukaryota; kingdom Viridiplantae; phylum Streptophyta; class Magnoliopsida; order Cucurbitales; family Begoniaceae; genus Begonia; species Begonia loranthoides. The sequence goes on from CM039468.1 coordinate 55,288,123, forward strand.
TGTGACTTTCATATATGATTCAACAAGAAAGGTATGAGTCTATTTCTTGAAGAATAAATCTGATGTTTTTAGTGTGTTCAAGAAGTGGAAGGCCCTGGTCGAAAATGAAACGAACTTGAAGGTGAAATGTCTAAGATCTGACAATGGAGGTGAGTATATAGATGCAGATTTTAAAGAATATTGTGCTATAAATGGAATCAAGATGGTGAAGACCATTCCTTGAACGCCTCAAGAAAATGGAGTAGCTGAGAGGATGAACAGAACGTTGAATGAGCGTGCAAGGAGCATGAAATTGCATGTCGGATTACCTAAATTTTTTTGGGCAAAAGCAGTTAGCACAGCAGCATTCTTGATCAATAGAGGACCCTCCGTACCTTTGAATTTTAAACTTCCAGAAGAAGCTTGGAGCGGAAAAAAGGTAGATTTTTCGTTTATGAAAGTATTTGGCTGTTTATCTTATATTCATGTTGATGATTCTAATAGAAGCAAACTTGATCCGAAATCTAAGAAGTGTTTTTTCATTGGCTATGGTGACTCTGAGATTGGTTATCGTTTCTGGGATAATCAAAATCGGAAGATCATACGCAGTAGGAATGTCATCTTCAACGAGAAGGTTCTCTACAAAGATGAAGTTGGTAACACTTCAAACAGTGGGAGTTCAGTATTGAAAGAGTCTACTGTGGTCAACTTCAAAGATTTTTCAGGAGAAGATACTCCGACTAGAAAAGAAGATCATAGTATTATTGAAGAAAAAATTGATGAGAATACGACTCCATAAGAAAATGTGCAAACGCCGATTATAGAACCAAGACGATCATCCAGAACTAGCAAACCAACTCAGAGATGGTCCCCGTCTCTAAATTATATTTTGCATACTAACAGAGGTGAACCAGGATGTTATGAGGAAGTCAAACAGTCAGATGATTTGATTGAGTGAGAGGCAGCCATGAAAGATGAAATGAACTCACTGAAGTCAAATGAAACCTGGAAATTGACTAAGTTGCCGAAGGGAAAGAAAGAACTGCATAACAAGTGGGTTTACCGGATTAAAGAAGAACCTGATGGAAGCAAGAGATTTAAAGCTAGATTAGTTGTCAAAGGTTTTCAGCAGAAAGAATGCATTGACTACACTGAGATTTTCTCACCAGTGGTGAAGCTGACGACGATCAGAATTGTTTTGAGCTTGGTTGTGAAAGAAGATCTTCATTTGCAGCAAATGGACATGAAAACTGCTTTCCTTCACGGCAGTTTAGATGAAGAAATCTACATGCGTCAACCACAAGGTTTTGAGGTGAAGGGGAAAGAGGAGTTTGTGTGTAAACTTCATAAAAGTTTGTACAGTTTGAAACAGGCTCCAAGATAGTGGTACAAGAGATTTGACAGCTTCATGAATAGTAAGAACTTCGTGAGACGTGAAGCCGATCACTGCTGTTACATTAAAAGGTTTGATACTTCCTACATTATACTGCTCCTTTATGTTGATGATATGTTAATTGCTGGAGCAAGCTTGACTGAGATTGACAGGCTGAAGAGGGAGTTATCTAAAGAATTTGCTATGAAAGATTTGGGTGCTGCAAAACAAATTCTTGGAATGAGAATATCCAGGGATAGAGGTGTTCTCAAACTTTCTCAAGAAGACTATGTGAATAAAGTTCTTACCAGATTCAATATGCAGAATGTGAAACCAGTTACTACACATTTGGCTAGTCACTTCAAACTATCTAAAGATCAATCACCGTCGACCGAGGAAGAGAGGAGCTACATGACCAGAGTTCCATATGCCTCTGCCGTTGGTAGTCTTATGTATGCGATGGTTTGTACACGGCCAGATATTGCACATGCAGTGGGAGTTGTCAGCAGGTATATGAGTAATCCAGGAAAACAGCATTGGGAAGCCGTAAAGTGGATCTTGCGATACTTGAAGGGAAGCTCAGGGTTTGCTTTATGTTTTCAGAAGTCATATTCTAGTTTGGATGAATATGTTGATGTTGATAATGGTGGTGATATTGATAGCAGTAAAAGCAGAACTGAGTATGTTTACACTCTCTTGGTGGTACCGCAGTCAGTTGGGTCTCGAGGCTTCAAGATGTAGTTGCTTTTTCTAGTTGTGAAGCAGAGTACATTGCAGTGACAGAAGCCGCGAAGGAGATGATGTGGTTACAGCCTTTTCTACTAGAATTAGGCTAAAACTACGATGGGAGTAAATTGCATTATGACAGCCAGAGTGCCATCCTTTTGGCAAAGAACCCAGTTTATCATGGCAAGACAAAGCACATACAGGTACGCTATCATTTTATCAAATCCATTTTAGAAGATGGTGTGTTGGCACTTGAGAAGATATCAGGGAGTCGAAATCTAGCTGACATGTTGACGAAAGCTATGACTAGTGAGAAGCTGAAGTTGTGCGCAACTTCAGTTGGACTTCTTGGATGAGATATGTGCATGATGTCGCTGCAGATGGAGAGATGATGTGATTAGTCTCCAAGTGTGAGATTGTTGAGTTATGGAGTCTAATTTTATTGTTTAGGGTATTTTGGTATATTCACCTTGTTTTCATAACTCTATTTCTTTAGATATATAAAGATATAATTAGGGTTTTGGAGGTTGAGAGAAAGAAACAGTGGGGGTGAGGCAAAATCAAGAAACAACTTCTGTAACTCTGTTTTTGATCATAGTGAGATCTGTTAGCGGCCAGTGGACGTAGCTCTCAAACTGAGAGTGAACTACTATAAACTGTGTGTTTTCAATTTTGTGTTTTTCTTGATCAATCATTTCGATACAAGTCGGATTAGAGCGTCTAATCTCAACCCTCTAATCCCAACACCATGTTCATTCTTCAGGCATCCTCACATCAAGTATAATTTATTTCACAAGTTCAAAACAGAAGAAATTTTGTCTTTCATTCTTAACATATAATAATCTAAACATGCCTCCAAAACATCTTCTTACAATAAACACTAACCAATCGTTGTTTCGATCTCAGGGACGGGGCTTGCCTTGGTCGTCAATTGATGAAAAGCATGTTTTCTCCAAAACTTCAGTAAATTCTTTTCCTCAAATTTTGGCTCCAAATCTTTGTTGGATTGCGGATTACACTCGTGGTATCTAAAACACGACACGAGATGATCGTTAACCATTCCGGCCGCTTGCATGAATGAATAAACAGCGGTTGGTCCGACACAACGGAATCCTCTCTGCATCAAGTCTTTGCTCATCAGGTCTGATTTTGGCGTCTTTACAGGTACTTGCCGTGCATAGCGGAATCCATTTCTAATAGGCTTCTTATTAACAAACGTCCAACAATAATTACTGAAGGAACCAAACTCCAGTTGAACCTTCAAGAAAATGCCAACTTCTCAGATCTTGTACTAGACAAATACGACCAAAATTAAAGCCAAGGAAAGTTTTTCATGCCCGAAAGGATTACTTCTGAAGTGAGATCTTTTTATGTCTATCAGGGCACCACAAAGAGCACTATCCCATACCTTTAGAACATGTTTGGCATTCTCTACAATGGCACGAAGTTTTGGCTCAGATAGCAACAGAAAGCCATTTGTTTTAAGTGATAGTAGCTTCTTCTCCGTGAACATTGCTATTGATGATGGGTCAAAATTATCAAAAGCCATCCTGCCAAAAGAAACGCCGATATACATTTTCGAAGAAAGTTTCATGGAACAGTCGATGCCTCTATTGATTGATTAAAGATGAACACGCACAAGCATACCTGAATGTATCTCTCCTATGAAGAATCTCAGGCCAGCTGAGTTCTGCTAATGCGATCGAAAATACAAGCAGTTCGAACAGTCTATTCTCATCATGAACAGGAAGACCCCATTCTTCATCATGGAAAGAGACGTAAATTGGATCTGTTATAAGAAAGTGGCTAGTGTTAATATTATTGAATCTTCGTCGTTTTTATCCATCAATTTCTCAACACCCAAAGACTTCCGTCAAAAGAAACGAAAATATCACAACGGAGTTATTAAAAACCTGTGTTGCTCACCGGAATTTGGCGTGATCCAATCACATCGTTTTAGGGGAACCGAAAGTTTGATTGACATCTCAGAGACTTCATCGCCGTTAGGAGCAACCCTAACTGGTTTCAAATCCTTGCGCTTTTCCGTCCTTGTAGAATTCACTAATTTAGTCAAAGAGCCGCTTGACGACGAATCCGACAAGCAAGAGCTATCAACCGAAACATTATTCTTTACAGCCCAATCAGTAATTCCAGAAACAACCTTGCTCAAGCTCTTCGGCTTCTGGACGGTGTCACTTTTGCATTTCTTCTCTTCCAAAACCCTAACGCTATTCCCGCCAGGACACAGAATCGCTCGCCTCCCAGAATCCAGTTTAGCGCCCGCTTGAGGCTTCGTAGCCACCGACATTGCCTAAGAAACTCTCAAATGAAATACCTCCTATCGAACTAAGCTGCAAAAACGCGATACGTCACAAAATCCTCAAACAACAGATCCTCAACAGCGGAACAGTGGAGGTAACGGGTATTTCGGTGTCGAAGGAGAAAATAGGGCACAAGTTGAAGCTGAAAAATGTTTGGATGCGGAAGCAGAAAGGAGTACAGAGAGCAGTTGCAGGAGGGATAAAGAAGCAACGACCATCAGACCGGTTTTTGGCGTTTTATAACAAGACGACCGTTAAAAGCCGGTGTTACTTGTCGGCAGAGGATGACCGTTTACCCTTAATTAAATTAATAATTTTTAAAAAAATTTCAACTAATTTGTTGCTGTCCGTCACACTAACGAAGACTAAAATAAAGATAATCCAAATTAAAAAGAGATTAAGAAGCTAATGAGTAATTAGCGCGAGGAGGATTAGGCAAAGGGTCGACTCAGTTGGTTGTAATTAAATAAAAGGCGGGGAAGCTTGCTTACCGTTGAGAAAAAGAAATTCAAAAAGGCACCGCCCGCTAGTGCTGGCTGCTCACCCAACGGCTATTTCTAGTTTCTACGCTACACATCATGGCCGGGCCGGGCCGGGTCGGGTGTCCCAGTATTTACTTTTTGTTCTTTCGTCATTTTTTATTGGTTTGAAGCTTACACAGAACTCTGAAGATTGTACGTTTATATATGTAGACACAAAAAGACTGCAACTCACGCTTTCTGCACACTGCACCCAATGTCGAGGGACAAAACGGTTCATGATAGACCGAGTGAGCCGAAAAGGGTCCATGCCTCCTGCATGCAAATGGCATAGAGCTTGTTATGCAAGATTACAGACTCGCCAAATAACAAAGAATTTCAAGTGATTATATTGAAGAAGAGAACATTAGTTTAACAAAGAATTAGCTGCCAATGATGACGCAATCTTAGTGCTATAATCTCAAGCATTTTGAGGCGGGTTTTGCATCGGTTTTCTAAAAAATTCGTCGATTCAGGTTGGTATTGGTCTGTGCAGTTATCTGTGAGGTCGGTTGGCTAATAACTTCAAAATGAAGAATATATATCCCAAGTGAGGTATGCTTAAATGTGATTCGAATTACCTGCAAAATATCAAAAACTTTTTCGGCTGTGTATTTTTGTTGGGAAGTAACGCCCCTCTGCTGAAGCTTATCTGGGTGTAGACAGAGCAAAGCTCTTTGATACGATCTTTTCACTGCATTCCCATCGATAATGTCGACAAGCGGTACAGGTTTCCACCCGCTCTCGGGCCAAAGAACCTGCTCAAGACAGGGAAGTTAAGTTGGAGAACTTGAAGAAACACACAATACAGACTTTGATGATCAATTCAAAGCATGTTTATCACTTGCAGGAGAACAGAGAAAGAGAAGAATGGCAGTAAAGAAAACCAAATCGCTACATACATATTGCAGAGTCGACAAAAGTGAGCGTATATTCCCTTCCTTTCCTCTGGACCATTGTCGTATTTTAGCGTCAATAGCCTGCATCATCAAAATTTTAGTTCAATTACAACGCTAACAGCAAAATGTGTGCAGTTGTAGATATTCATGTGCAACTCCATTACTTTGATTTCTTCCCCATCATTCTGCATCCGTGGTTGTTTGATTTCATCCTTGGGTAATTCTTTTATCTGCCGAACGGTCGATTAAAATCACTTCGTAAGAATTTGATCATGAAAGAAAAAGTGCATGATTGAGTGTAACTATGCAAAATATACATTGGTTTGCATGTCTACAGCATACCAGAAAATTCTCTTGGAAGGTCTCCTCATCAATATCTACAACTGTAATCTTTGAGTCTTCAGGTATAGATTCAGACATAAAAATGAAATGAAAACTATAAAATTAGACGCAATGCGCAGACAAACATTAGTCAGATAACTTTATACACTAAGAAACACCAAGCCTCAAAGACTTTCTATTGCTCTATCTCTTTCCAAGTAATTCCCACAGTTTTTTCTCATTGGTAATGAAAAATATAAATCTGATACCCATTTCGCAGCCCTTACCAGCGGGGCTATTCTGCTCCGAATATGAAGTTTTTGCGGCAGGTTGTTCCTTTGAAGGCTCGTCCACCTATAAAGATATGAAAATTTTACACTTTCAATTCACCAAAACTTATGTGGAAGACATATTCAGAATGTACCATCTAAACTGAATTTGTACCTTGACTGAAACATTTGCAACTGTATTGTTTAAATTTTGCAGTGGAACTTTCTGGTCAGTTTTAGTGGTAGCACCAACTTCGATGGCTGTTCCAGAATTTCCTCTATGTTTCTGTTTAGAGCTCGGGCTGTGGTTGTCCATACCAGCTTTGGACGTCGATGGAAGCTCTTGGTTGAAAATCTTGACAAACTCTTTCACCTTTCCAACTCTCTGTCGATCGGCGCTGAGTCCAGAACTTGATGATGAACTTTGAGAACTAGATTTTTCGACCTCCGTCTTTCTTACCATTGTTGCTTCTCCGTCCTCTTTCTTTGAAATTTTGTTACTGTTGAAACTTAGAGGTGATCTTCTATTGCTTTTCGCTTTGATTTCATTACCATCATCCAATATCAATGACTCTTTTGCTGCTATATATGACAAAAGGTGGTTTAAAATATGGCAAATAAACATTTATGCTAATCATGGCTGTAAAGTCTTACCTCCTTTAGCCTTATTATCATCTACAATCGGATGAGCAGATTGGGATTCATGCTTGATGGCCTCTTTTGTACACTCCGGCAGCTGCTTCTCTGTTCTCTCGGAAAGTCTGATATCTATAAAAGAGTTGACTTTCTCTTCTCTTCTTGAATGTTTCAAAGGAGCACAAACTACAGTCTCCTGAACACTGCTTGCCTTCTCTGATTCTGATTTGGAGAGAATTGGTTCTTCGGCGATTTGAAACGGTTTTTGTTTATTTTGATTGCTCTCTTCCAAACCATAACCACCTGCATATTTAGCTTCTCTTCTTGAGTGGTGTAAGAGAGCACGATCTGCAGTCTTGTGAAGACTACTCGTCTTCTCCTGTTGGGGTTTGGGGAGAATTGGTTCCTCAATAATTTGTGGCCTTTTTTTGCTCTGTTGATTGGTCTCTTCTAAAATGGAATCACTTCCTTCGTTCTCAGGTCTTAATTTGAAATAATCAGTGCTCGTTAATGGATGATCGCCGGAGGGACGATCAGAATTACCCAGAGTGGTTGATGTAGGAGACTGCTTAGCATTCTTTTCAGTCACCATCCTGCCATTAGAACTCGAGCATCTCCTGGTTTTAGCGGTTTGTTTTAATCTCGATACATGCCCTCTTGTCGGTGGCATTGTAAAAGACACCTCCTTGTTTGCCCACTTATATATTGAAAAATGAAATGGAAGTTGGCTTTCGTTGATTGAATCTTCAGTACTTTTGAATGCCATCTCCAAATTACTTCCAATGTTTGTTCCATCTGTATTTTCTTGCCTGGATGGTTCTTCCCTGTTCTGACTCAACTCGTGAGAGGAGAGGCTGGGCCGATAAAAAGACTGAATATCATGTTTTGCATCCTCCTGAGCTTGACTTGATAGGCTGGAAAATCTAGGAAGTGAAGGAGAAAATGAGTGATTGGCTCCACTAAAAGCTGCACCCTTGTGTTTGCTTGAGCTGTGAGTAGCAGAACCCAGCAAAGAAACGTCAATCCCTCCGGCCACTCTTGCGGGTAGGCTGGGAAATGGAAGGCAGACAAGTAAGATACAAGTTCATTTCATGCTGAACGGAGAACAAACACACCATAGCCTCAACCCAGAATGTAATATAATATCTTTCATGATCACAAACAAAAATTTTGTTTTTGAAGTACTTATTCCGATGCAATCAGATTGAAGAATTTTGTTTCTCTCTATCCTTGCAAACATGATATCCAAAAATGTGAAGGATGGAGGAATAAAAAGAGTTGAACCTGAATTTTGCAGTCAGAGAAGGACTCTCGAAGGTCTCAGCCATGGGAGGCAAAGGTCTAACAGGGCTCAAAACCAGAGAACTCGACATGGGCGAAAAAGGTTCCCTATCGTGTCGTATAGGAGTAGAAGCACCAGACTCCTCGCTTTTGAATATGTCGTCAAAGAAACCATCACCTGGATGTCGTCTTGCGTAAGCTGGTTCTTCCCCAAACACAGGCTTTTCACTCAAACCCGACCACAGATTACGACTCGCGACTAGTTCGGCATCTGGTTTTGACGGGAACGAATCTGCATTCTCGTTCAAGCTGTAGCGACTCTCGCTAATAGACGAGCGTCTTCTCGGCGGCCCACCGAACACATCGTTAAAGTCAATATCGGAGTTCCCATCAGAGACGGTAGGCGAAGAAGAAGCTGGATTTCCGAAAGACATTTGAGGACTAAAACCCAAAAGAATACTCTCACTTCGCGGATGTTTCTCCATTTTAGCCAATACCAATCACCCAAATCAACTTCAAGAAAAATATTTCGCCTAGGAAATCGACACTCCCATGGGAACTCGAAATTGAAAAAGAAATTGGCTGGAAACGAAGAACTTTGAGTTGGGAAAACGGGTGGGAGCCCCTCAAGCAGTAGCGGGAAGCACAGGAGCGGAGAAGAAAAGATGGTGAAAAGGAAAAGACAGAAGAAGAGCAGGGACATCACAATGTATGGGAAAGGACTAAGATTTAGAAGCCACACAAAAAAATAGAGAGCTGGTGAAGAAGATCTGCAGTATGTGGATAGGATAAGGGAGAGAACATGACAATTCCAAACGACAAACAAAGAAGAAACATCGCTTGGCTGCAGCCAATCAGCATCCACCTTCCATTATTCACTCATGTACTCCTGGCGACCGTTAAAATCCCAATATTTGTGATGCCCATTAACTTCTCTGCAACTCTCTCGCTGTTTGTACTTAATCAGGAATTTGTACGACAATTGTGAGTCGGCCGGCAAACTGAAAAACCACCTTTTCTACTTTCTTTAAGAATTTGAACGACACTTGTGAGTCGTCATCAGCCGGAAAACGGAGAGCTTGCATCAAAAAACGAAGGTCCCTTTCAGGATTCAAGACTAAGAGATTGCTGTTCAACCAAAACAAAAAAACTGTCTCTATAATCCAACTCGATATGAAATTTTGGAGATCAAGAAATGTGGGGTAAGTCATTGGTCGTTGGAATTTGTTATGTAGGAGACGACAACGGTAATATCATCCAGCTTCCCACCATAATAGCGGAATCCAGCATCTTGAGCAGCCGTAGAAAATGGAGTCTGTCGATCTTTATCCAGAGCTCTTTGCCGGGCAAGAGCCGCTATTTTCTGAGCAGTTACCTGACATCCCAAGCCGGCTCTCACAGCATGAACCACCACAGCTGTTATCTCATTGTTGTACAAATTGTCGAATAAACCATCAGTTCCGGCAATTACGACATCCCCTGGTGCCACTGGGATAGTGAAGACCTAAAATAAAGGATGTAGTTATAACTGGTAATAATGCCGCAGGAAGATAATAATGCTATTGCCTTAACAAATGAAATGATAAAGACGGGTAATATGGTTATGATTACAATTACTGATTAAAATGTATGAATAAGGTAGGGGAGGTACTTGGAACCCAAACAAACGAGAAAGGGGTGGAAGACTTGTCCTCGGATGAATTAACAAGACTATAACTACCCAAACAACAAGTAGCACTATCTCCTTTAAGCAGAAAATATTGCCTAGTTACAAATTAGATACTGGCGTAAGCAATTTAGATGAAAAGCACAAGGTCACGAACTGTAGCTAGAAGCTGCATATATTTTTAGATATTATTCATGTATAATAATAATTGGGATTATGTTATGCATAGAAGCGGGAACTTTGAGTGAAATGGTAAATACAAAATAGTAAGCACTTAATTACCTGACCAGAACTAGGTAAGTCGCCATCACTCCCACTCTCCAGCTGATAGGTGAAGTTAAAATCATGTTGCTGCACAGGAGATCGGAAGACTGTGCATCCATCTCTAACCACCATAAAACCACTGTCTCCTAAATTAATTGCATGAAGACCCTGCAGCAATATATATGCAATTAATTAATGTTGCTGAAGAATTACAAAAATTGCAAGAAAATTGCAGCCCCTGGGGTGCCGAATGCATGCCCCTCAAGTTTCCATTATTGATGAAAAACGTGTGAATGAACGATCAGTGGAATAAAATTTCCAAATCACATCAATGGCAGACTTACATGGTCCAAATCTGTCCCATACTAGTTTGAACTCCAACAAATCCATACATAAATGACCTCACAAAAGCAACTCCCCTATTGATATTACTTGCTAAAATTAACGGGAAGTTCATAAGAGCTGAAATGTGTACTTCTAGAAAAAAAGATAGAAGATCGAATGAGAAAGGCTTTTCTAAAAGAATAACTAAGTACCTGATCTGTGAGTGCAACAATACAAGCAGTTGAGGAACCTTTAGCTTTAGTGCTCAGGTGAGCTTTTTCCAAGACTCTAGCCGAGTCTATTGAACCCTTTGGCTCGTCCTGAATAGCAATCACTGAGTTACCCATAAGTTCACGAGAATATTGTCCTGAATCTACACCAAGATCAGCCCAGCCACCAACACCGTCTGCCACTCCTATCGCATGTTCATCAACACAAATGAAGTGAGCGTCCTCACCCCCAGTCTCCTCTTTCTCAGGATGTGGAAGATAGCATGATCCTGATACCAATTTCAAAGTTTTTCCACATGGAATCCCCCTGTGATGATCATTAAGCAGATGAATAAGAATTATACTTGCATTTACATTGTGATTTTTGAAAAAAAAAATGAAAGCATACTTTGCTGGCACGGTGGAAGGAAAGAACAAATTTTTATCAATAAGATAAACCAATTACTCTTACATGGAGCTCCAATAACTTCATGAGTTTCCCCACGAAAACCATATACACTCGGCAAAAGGTGAATTTAGGAATAGGATCATAATATGTTTATTTCTAAGGGAGCACGTACAATTATAGGGGGATCGTTCAATATTGATTCTTAGTGTTTTATAGCTATTTCACGTCTATGATTCTTTTTATTATTATACAGTGTATGATTCAGAAATGATCAGTATTGATGACTAAAATAGCACAAGCCCATAAAGGTATATCAAAAATCCAAAACAAAATTTAAACCCACTCTGAAATTCACTTCTTATGACACAAATGGTGGGAGATAACAATTTATGGCACACAAAAGATGATCCAGATTTCATTCACAAAGTCAATCCAATTTTAACCATATTGCATGTGAATTAAACAGACTCTTCTGCCAAAACGTTATTATCAATAATTATCCAACAATTACGTTAAAAAAATATCCTACAAACGTAATAAAAAAAGATTTATCAAATGACATACGTTTCAGATGAATCAGGTGAGTTCATAATCTGTTCCTCGGGAGCTGCGTTATCAAATGACATATCAGAGGCAATTCCAGCAGAAAAGGAGAAAGATGGTGAGCTATGCATATCTCTTACTCCTCCGCCTATTTGTAGGTAAGAGTTGCACAATCTTTTTCCAACATTATATGCAAAATATCCGTAAGTTACAGAACCATTAGGCTGTTCTTGATTTTTCAATCGCATGCTAGCTCGTAGGCAGTAGTCAAAACTTATGCTACTATAACATATACATGAACTATTTTCTGTCACTGACAAGTTCTTGTGACTTGAACTTAAATTATTAACAACACATTCAGTGAAAAAAGCCCTGGAACCACAAGCGGCCATTTTGTGATGAAACTTGTTTCCAACTAAAGATTGTTTGTGTTCGCCAAAAGCACAATCAATATGATAACCACAGATTCGAAAGGCATGCCCTGACACCGAGGGAATGGAGAATGTACGAGAAACAGCTCCGAGAAGAGAAATATTCCTCCTCCGATACTCTAGCTCCGATCTTGCAGTAATAGAAGTGCTAGGTAGTGCTAGGTAGTAAGCTTGCATGAAACTCCTATCCTGCCTCTGTATCAGTTCCACAGAATCTTGTATCCCTCTTTCCCGTCCTAAAAGTGATCTTTGAGCTGCAATTCTCAGTCGATAAAAATAAGACAGTGGCATTTTACCCCCTTAAACAAAAGTGTTTTGCTCGCCTCTTCCTATTGCACAGAACACTAAAGAAACGTCTATCCAAAGAAAAATATATCATTCCTCCCAACACATCTATCCACAAATTAATAAATTGTGAATCAGCTCTAGCAGTGTATCAGACCTGATGGAGAAAAAGAAAAAAAAAGGAAAAATAATCAAAGACGGCATTCTAAATAAGAATACAGCTTCCAAATTTACAAGGAATAATCAATACAACTGAAAAATTGCAGAAACATGATATATCCAATTCAGATACGCCAACAACCTGGTGCATAATCTAGGAAATCAGAATCCACAAAAAAAGGAAAACAAAAGAAAAGGATTAACAACGAAAAATACCTCACGTTTTATAGTCAATAAGAGAGCGATGCCCACATATCCCCAGGAGATAACGTCGGAACGATGAGGTCAAGCAAAAATCCTCCCCTACAGCATATACCTCAAAAGTTCACGCTCAGAAATGAAAATTCAGAGTTAGGTAACAAACCCGAGGCTTTCTCTCCTCCTTTCTTCATCCAACTCTCATGGGGATTGCAGTAGCAATGAATTTGGAAGGCTGATCGAGAGTGTTCGCTGGAGGACAACGCAGATAAAACCCTAACACCTGGAATTTAATCATGATTTGTTTGACTATTAAGCGCAGTCGCTGATAGAATTCCTACAATCTATTCTTGACTACTTTAACCCTAAAAAGCAGGGTTATTAAGAAACGCCTGGACCCATGTTTGTCGTTTTATGAGGGTACTTTAGTCAATATCCCAAGCATTGAAAGAGGTAACTGTTTTTTTCCACGTCATTATGTTAGTCAAAATAATCAAATAATTAAGAATCTATTAATTGTAATTAATTAATAATAAATATTGGATCATCAAAATATCTTATCTAAATCAAAGCGTTACATAATTACGATATCATATTATATACATATTCAAGCCACAAGATCAACAGGGCTATGAGCCTATGATCACTACCAATAAGAAAGCTTTAACTTTTAGGAAAAATGACAAATCAACCATCGTGATTTTTGATCAATGACAAATCAACCATTGTGTTATATTTGCTAACAAGTTAACCACTAACGTATGAGAAATTGACAAATCCAACATCACACTCAAGTTAATCCAGACAAAACTGTCTGGACACCACAAACAATTGTTTGGACACCGCCCAGGCAAAGAAGCAAGTTTGGAGGCGCGGCGTCTCTGGAGCTCTCTATTTGTCATGCATGGCGTTCTCGATCAATTGTGTTTCATGGTTACTTCGAATTCGTTATGTATATGGTTTACGAATGCAATGTTTTTATTGGTTTTTTGACCTCTTTACCTTCAAAGTGGCATAACTTTTGCTACGGATGTCGGAATTGGGCGCAGAAGGTATCAAATCGAAGCTCTCTCAGAGCTCTATAACCATCATTGGGTAAACACCATGATTGCCTTTCTCAGCCCCAAAATCAATCGTTTTAGCCCTCAAATTTACAATCAAACATTTTTCCAGACTAAGCAAATGTTTGATCGCAAATTTGAGGACTTAAACGATTGATTTTGGGGCTGAGAAAGGTGGTCATGGGGTTCACCACATGATGATTATAGAGGACTGAGAGAGCTTCGATTTGATACCTTCTGCGCCTAATTCCGACATCGGTAGCAAAAGTTATACCACTTTGAAGGTAAAGAGGTCAAAAAACCAATAAAAACATTGCATTCGTAAACCATATACATAACGAATTCGAAGTAACCATGAAACACAATTGATCGAGAACGCCATGCATGACAAATAGAGAGCTCCAGAGACGCTGCGCGTCCAGGCTTGCTTCTTTGCCTGGACGCCGCTGGTTTGCGGCGTCCAAGCAAACAAAAAGCCTGGACGCCGCAAACCAACGGCGTCCAGGCAAACAACCAGCAGCGTCCAGGCAGTTTTGCCTGGGCGGCGTCAAGGCACTTGTTTGCGGTGTCTAGGCAATTTTACCTGGGTTAACTTGAGTGTGATGTTGGATTTGTCAATTTCTCATACGTTAGTGGTTAACTTGTTAGCAAATATAACACAGTGGTTGACTTGTCATTGACCGAAAACCATGATGGTTGATTTGTCATTTTCCCTAACTTTTATTAGAAGGCAAGAAAGCAGTCTGACTTAGTATCCTCATGAGGACGATTGAGCACCAAATTGGGCCCTGCAGCCTGACGAGCAACGTAGGAGAATGGACATACGCGAGTGACATGATGAAAGAGTATTGTTGAAGGACCTTCACTTCGGCCATGGCCATGTTTTGACTGACGAAGACTGTTGGCCAGATGTCTCCAAGGGTCTTTAAACCTCAGAGGGCTGAACTCGTTAGCATCTTCGCCCCCAACCATCAAGATCACGATGGGTAGCAGTGAAGGGCAGAGTGAATTGTGTATTCGCCGGAATGAATGTCAAGGCCTCCTAGCTTAAAGCTTGTTCTTAGGGGTGGGCAGGAACCGATGAGAACCGAGAACCGAACCGGAATCGAGGTCGGTTCCGGGTTCGGTTCTGGTGCTCGGTTCCGCAAATGGGTGGTAAATCGGTTCTGGTTCTTTGGTAACTTATCGGTTCTGGTTCTCGGTTCTATATGTCAAGAACCGAGAATCGATCTTTATAAAAAAAAATTTCTAACCCTAGAAACTAAATCCCCTTCCCCAACCCCCCCTATTCAGGCTGCTGGAGCTGGAGACTGGAACCGAGAACTGCGATCGGCAAATCCAAGCTGTGACGACCACTCGATCGGCCTTTCGAAGCTGCGACGACGACTGCGAGGTGAGACGACAACTGCGAAGGTACTAGGAGCACTGCGAAGAGGCGACGAACACTGCAAAACTGCGACGGGCAGTGCGAACCAGCAACGACGCGACGACTATGAAGCTGTGCGACCGAGATTTGCGACGACGACTGCGAATATAGTTTGATTTCGCCCCCGATTCTGGTCTAGTTTGTTGCTCTGCTCCCTTCAATCCGAGATTGCTGACTGCCTTTTGATTCATATAAAAAACATATTAGAAAAGTACAAAGAAACATATTCGCAGAAAAATAGCAGTCTCAGAACCGAGAACCGCCGGTTCCGGAACCGAGAATCGAGGTCGGTTCCGGGTTTGGTTCCGGCACCCATCGGTTTTGGGTTCGGTCCCGTCTTCTCGGAACCGAGAACCGATTATTCGGTTCTGGCGGGCTGGAAACCGAACCGAACCCGAAATGCCCACCCCTACTTGTTCTTGCATGTCGCAATGGTCACCTGTTTGGACAAAGAAACAAATCCCAAAAGAGGCTAGGCTTACAATCTTAAGATCACTCAAGTTATTCGCCGTCGGAAGCCATTTATCGCCAGAAACACAACCAACTTCTTCTCTTGCCTTGCTTTCGGGCGGGGATTAGCACTAGTTTCCTTTCCGGCGAATGTGTTCGTCTATAATTAATGGTAAGAGTATTCTCTAATCTTGATTTAAAACTTTATCAATGTAGACGTTAATAAAATAATTTATTATATTAATAACATTACATCAAATAATAAATCAATAATAAATATATTCTATAAGTGAATTTTCATTAATGTTTGAATTTAGTTCATTTATTGCATTATATATATATATATATATATATATTAACATTTACTGCAATCAAATTTCATGGCAGTGGAGTGCTATCAACCGTTTATTATTCAAGCCAAAAGATCAATTTGGAAAAGAAAAAGACGATGATCACTATCGATTAAAAGCTTTTATTTGATTATAGTGCAAGAAGATAGCCTGCAACTTGACATTCTCAATTTGGTATCTTGGTGAAGACGATTTGAGCACCAAATTGAGGCTGCAGACTTGCAAGGAACATCGGGGAATGGACGTACGAGGGTGACACGGTGAAAGAGTATCGTTGAAGGAGGGTTGCCAGAACCACCTTCGCTTCGGCCATGGCCATGTTTTGACCAACGCAGACTCTTGGCCCGAGTCCAAACGGCAGGAACATGGCCAGATGTTTCCGAGGTTTTTCAAACCTCTGAGGGTTGAACTCCTTAGCATCTTCGCCCCAAACGTCGGGATCATGATGGGTAGCCGTTAAGGCCAGCACGAATTCTGTATTTGCCGGAATGTCAAGGCTTCCTAGCTTAAGGTCTGTTCTTGCATACCGCGTCACTAACGGGGCCGGAGGGTAGAGCCGAAGTGTTTCGTTGATTATCATGGTCACCTGTTTGGACAAACAAACAAAGGCTTGACAAGTGAAAATCTTCTTATCTAACGTTATTATTTTCAATCCCAAAAGTGGGTGGGCTTACAATTTTGAGATCACTCAAGCTATCCGCCGTCGGAAGCCGTTTATCGCCACAAACACGCCGAACTTCTTCTCTTGCCTTGCTTTGCCAATCCGGATGAAGGGCTAAAAGAAGGAAAAGCCACGTAAGAAGAATAGCCGTTGTTTCCTTTCCGGCGAAGTAAAAGGACTTGCACTCGTCGATAATCTCATCCACCGGCAGCCTCTCCTCTTCCCCCTTCTGATTTCTATGCGAAGCTGTCAACAACCTCAGCAGATTTATCGAATTCCCACTCGTCTGGTTGTTCATTTCGATAAGTCTTCGTATCGATTTGCGGATGGCTCTCTCTAATCTCCACCTCTTTCTGTTCATTTGGGTTGGCAGGAATCTGATTGTTGACCCAAAAGAACACAATTATCCACCTAGAAATACTCGAAACTCGAAAGAAAAAGAAAAAATGTACCTAAATCCAGGAATGTAGACTCTTCGAATAGCAAACATGAAGAGCTGCAACTGTTGCTCTTGCAGATCGAAGACGTGTTTGCCTTGTTCGTAGCTACTTCCGAAGGCTGTTCTTGATATTATATCTGCCGATAAATAGTGGAATTCTTTGTGAACCTCCATTTCAAACTCATCCCTCCCTTCATTTAATGCCTCCCATTTTTCCGCCATAGTTGAAACACTGGCAACCATTTCAGGCACCCAGCCCTAGTAGTTCAAATAAATTAAAGTTCATCAAACCATTCTAATTTTATAGTTTTATAAAATAATTACACCATAAACACTAACTTTTAACTCAAAAATAAAATAATTTTATAGTAAAACTAAAATAATTCGACCTTTACGCGATCTAAAGTGAAGGCCTTGGTTACTATTCTTCTATGTAATGCCCATTTATCACCTTCAAGCTGAGGAAGCCCATCAGAGAATAGGCTTTTAGCCAGTGGGTTGAACTTTACTTTCATAAACGATTTGCCGCTGTTAAACAAAATCTCCTTCACCAAATCCGGCTCGGTCAGTGCCAGTCGGGGAATAGACCCGAACCAGTGCAAGAAAAGTTTGCCGTACGCGCTGGACCACCGATGGTAAAATGGAATCGCGAAAGGAACTATGTCGTGGTTAAAAGGAATAGTCTTCGCCTGAGCTTCGGCAAAGGAAAGGCGGAGCTCGACGGCGTTGCCAAAAAATGGACGGAAGGGAGGGCCTCTTATGCCCTGTTTCCGGAAGTGGGTATGTATCCGGAGTGGGACCCATAGGGTCGAGTAGCCAAATTTCAAGAGGATTATGATTGTGAGAAGATAAACCAACAGAAGAAGAAAATGCATTCTCAAATTTTACAGAGAAGATCGATCACAGCCAAACTGCCGTTTAGTTTTGAGTGCCGGTGGGTTTATATGGAGGCAATGACAACCCAACAAGAAGCCGAAACCCAATTAAATTTAAGCCACGTGTGAAATTTATTACCTATAAACCCCTTCATTGTTATAAATCCATCACTTAATTCATTTTATATTTAATACACAACCTATTTACTTTAATTTTAAAGAGAAATTAAGAAAACCACAAGTAAACTATAGGTTTAATGACATCTCGTAACGTCCTCCCGTGCTTCCAGTATAATATTGTCTATTTTGGGTCGAAGTCCGCACAAATTTATTCTTGCGATTAGCACAAAACGCGTTGTACTTATAAACTATGCATTTTCTACTCTCTCAAGTGGCAGCCCGCCCTGTGAAAGCTAACAAAGACCCAGGTGTGGGTTCGGCTCATATTAGGGGGCACAATCCCACATCGCTTGAGAGAGTAGAAAATGCATGATTTATAAGCATGGTTCATCTCTCTATCTAGTACAACGCATTTTTGGCTAACCCCAAGGATAAACCCGTGCGTGCTTCGACTCAAAGCAGACAATATTATACTGGGAGCACCGCGAGAAGTTACACATCTCAACCACTAAATAATTTTTGCTAATAAATAAAATACTCAATTATAAAAAACCAACAAATATAATAAACTAACGTTTATTGATAAAATCTTTGGATTCATTCCATTATTATCTAAAGATTAATTCATGTAATTGGATCCCTCACGTGTTCTAATGGACTAATAATTAATACCACAAGTGACATGCATTAGGCCTTAGAGCATAGGTACAAAATTTATTGTCTAAGTTTGGCAAGGAAGAATACTTTATAGACAAGGGAAACATCAAAATACCTAAATGCAGGGGAATTAGAGAGCACATTTACTTTTAGGGAGAAATTAGGTTTGGACAAGAATGAATTTCTCTTATTATATTTGTTGAAGCTATTAAAGTCCATTATATTCTTTCATGGATCTGAATTTTCTAGGTCTTATATAATATATAGTGTTTGGCTAATGAGTTGAACTCAAATTATTTTTATTATTTTATACAGATATTATAATATATATTTTTAAATAAAAAAAAAAATACACGTAACATGAGGGGCCTATGCCGGCCTAAAGAGAACGCAGGCTCAAGTTGGAGGAATGGGCTTGACTTTATTTGTTTCATTCCACATTGCCGTTATCCAATATTCACAATTTGATTGTATTGTCTCCGTACACGTGTCATCAAAAGGGCCCTCCATCCACACACACAAGACAATGAGTCCTACACGTCAGTGCCCATCTCATCTCATTTAATACAAATATTGGCAGCAGTATCACCAATCAAACCCAGCTGACCCCTTGACCACTAAAAATATTGACCCTTTTCGCTTGGCTGAAGCTCTTTTGCATTCAAAATTCTGCATCTCTAGACTTTGTTGTACTCAATTATGCAACTTAGAAATATTGGTTTTGAATCTATCCAAGTCTAGCTTCTAGTCTAGAGATGCTAAGATGTCTATAGATACTAAGATTGAATACACATATCTATACTAGTTTTGTGATAGAATGCATTTACTCATCGGCCTAAATTGCCAAAATAAGATTGATCCTTATTCTGCAGTTAATAGATTTTTCATTGTTGAATGGTGCAACACTCCTTGACGTCATTTGATGCGCAACACTAGAAAACTTTATTGTTCGATTGTGTTTAGAGATTTAGGGTTACAACTTGTTCTCGTAGACGACATCCTTATCGCTTACATAGATAGAGTTGAAAGTCAGTCAATGTTATCATTTACGGGATGTCTATGGCATTGAGAGACGACTATGTTTGGTAAGTTTAAAGACATTTCTTAATACTAAACAACGTCGTCTCTCAACATCAATGAATGTCCTCTAACATCCATGAGCGTCTCTCAATACTAAACGACGTCGTAAGTGGAAGGACATCCATTATGGGCTGTAAAACGTCTTTTGTTGGTTGAGAGAAATCCGTTATGGGCTGAACGATATCTGTCTTAACTCAAGGGACATCCATCTTGGGACGAAGGATGTCCGTTGTGGGACGACGGATGTCCGTCCCTCGATCCAACGAACATGAACCATCGTCTACGAATGCCTTTAGAGGATAGCTTAACTCCATTCTAGCCATCCATCCTCGTTGAGTCCGTCCCTCGATCCAATGGGCATGAACCTTCTTCCGCTAGCCCCTTTGAAGGATGACCTAACTCCATTCTAGCCGTCTTTGTAAGTTGAGAAATGTCTGTCCCTTAATCCAACGGCTATGATCCTTCGTCTACCAACCTTTCTCCTCCCATTTTGGAGGTCCATCCTCATTGAAGGACACTCGTCGCTTCATCCAACAACCAACAAGGACATCCCTCACCTTAATGATAGCCGAGAAGACACCCTACCTCGTGGATAAGCCTTGGACGTCCCTCATCGTTGAAGGATTGTTCATTATTGTTGTCTTAAACATCTCCATTCAATGATCTTTGATGTTAACGAAATTGCAACATCGTTCTTTTTCTATAGTTCAAAATTTTAAGTGTTTATAAATTTTTTTCAAAATTTGTCCCATAACTAATGTCAAACTATAGAGTTTATTTTATTAACTTTCCTATAATATAAATAAAAAAATAGACACGTGCATACTTACGTGCACCTATATTACAAAATTTCACGCTCCAAAAAATGGCTCTAATGATTCTAAATTTGAAAACGTTATTGCAACTCCATAATTTTTTCTCTTTAAGCAAAATTATATATAGATGACAAACAAGCAAGAAGACTGACAATTTGAGTATACAAACAGTATAATAAAGTTCTTGATTTGGCGTACCCACTTGTTTAATTTCCCAAGAATTAGTCAGACTAAGTTTAGAAACAGTAAACAACAGTATAAGGAAGTAGGGAAACTAAGAATGTAGTACTTTTTAACTAAAAAAGAAGTAAATAAACAGCTTGAGAAAGCCTAAAACGAGGAGACAGATTTAAAGAGAAACAACTAACAAGGTTGATTGGTAGGCTCCAATGTCAAAAAGGATGATCATAAGGATAAAAGACCCAAATTGAAGACCTTTCATTTCATCTCCCTCCATTCCTTTTCTATACTAGATCCAATCTTTAAAATTCATTTCAAAGTCCATTTCAAAGCCAAAAGTTGAATGCAATTGAGATTACCAAAAACTTCAAGATCTAAATTTTGCTAATGATCTCACTGCCTCCCAAGTCAATTTAACTATTATTTTGATGTATCTTATGTTGAACATGCCTTGAAAATCTCACCACGCATAACATCAATTGGGACATGTTCCAGAGTGTACCGCTCTGGACCCAAGTACACACCTGTTTTTTCCAAAAGGCTGAGTGCGTCGTTCCTACCATATCTTGAAGCGTAAAGGTTCAGGTACTCAATGTCCTATTTAAAACATAGATATGCAAAGTTAACGGAAAGATTGAACTCAGAACAAACAAGAGTATTGTAAACATGTCCATGAATATATATTTTTTGTAATACGAAAAAATGAAACTATTATAACTGAATTGTGAAAATTGAAAGATGATATGCTCAAAGATATTCAAACAGATCTCACACTACCATTCTCAATTTTCCATGACTACGCTAGAACTACACTCCCTTCTTCCCCCAGATTACTCTGGAACTACACTTACTATCCAGTAACTTCTCCACAATTCTCATCATGCCTATTTTCAACGACAACAAGTCTTTATATAATAGAATCAACTTACGACTATTAACAACTAATTGAATAATCACTACTTTTATATTTATTTAACCTCTCAACTAACTAACTGTATTTGTTAACTTTCCAACAATTGTAAGTGGTAATGTGGTAACGAGGACCTATCATTTCTCCCACCCTTAAAACACACTTGTCCTCAAGGTGAAAAAAAATGAAAGTCTAAAAGATGTTGCCCTTGAAGCTTCCATTCACTTCTTCTCACAGATTGATTCCAACTCTGGTGTTGTATCTTCTAAAATTTCATGATTCAATCTTGTTAATTGGTTACAGTATTGATCCATGGGGAGTTCAAATCTAAGATTCTCGATCTCATGAAAATATAGATTAACAGTCATCCATCTAGACAGAAGCAAAACATTCTTTGTGACCTTTGCTAGCACATTTGAATTTCCATCTTTATCACCTCCCGTCCAAGAACCAAACCTTATTGGGATACATTTCAGTGAAAGAGGCTTACCTGAATGCTTCTTTAGGGCATTACTAATATGCCGTGAGTAATGAGAATGAGCTTTCCATAGGACATGATGCGCAGTAACTTGAGTTGGATTTGTAGTAAGGGCAAAATTTGAACTTTTGCCTGCAGACAGTGTTGGGCACATAAATAGAAAACCCTACAGCTCTAAAACTGAGAATGGACTTACAAATAGAAGCCTAACAACCCAAACATTGGTTATCTAATTTCCAATCTTAACTTTATTCCCCAGCTTCTCGAATCCTTTTGTTAAGGATTTTGTCTTCCTCCTCACCTTCCCAAATCATTTTTCACCGGTTCTTGTTCTTAATAGGCCCCATCAAAGTTTGTTTTCTAGGAAGCTTCAGTTTCATCTGTGGCCCAGTTTTCCCAGACTTCCGCAGCCACCATTTCTTGCTCGACCAAATCAGAATTTATTCTTCTTTCCACTTCTAATTCAGCATATTCTGTTACTTTGTCTTCCTCAAGTTTCTTTGTTTGGCTCTGTTTCTTCTCCTTCTTCTCCTTGGTTTTCCCTTCAACCCCAAATTTTGCCCTCAATAGATTTATGCAAATTTCAGTATCCTCTAATCTTGATGAACACTCCAATTTGGTTTCCTCCATACACATTTTCTTACAGATTTTATTTCCCATCGATTCTTCTTTGCAATTAGTCGGTGATAACTGTTCTACCCCCTTAGTTTTGGTGCGACTCTTTTTTCCGACGAGTTTGGAACTTCTTGTTGTCGCAGATTCGTCCTTCCCAAAAACTAATCAATTCTTGCAACTATTTTCCATTTCCTATTCAGAAGTTGCATTTTCAGGTCAGACCAGCTTGGTTCCCGACCATCTTCAATCTGATTTTCCCATCTTCTTTTAAGGTTTTCTTCCCTGTTCAATGAAGGTAATTCTTCACTGTTTTTAATTTCATGTCCTATTCCTTTTCCGGTGTCAACACTAACCACTGGAGATCGTTTCTCCTCGCCTTTCAATGGTAACTTTCCCTGGCTTTTATCAAAAGCATCCCATCTTTCAATTACAGCATCTACCCTTCTTTTTATATCACTTCTCCAAGACATTATTTCTTCATTTCTTTCCTGCCAATTTGCAACATTTGCTTTTCCTTCTTTGCTTTTCCTTATCTCTCTCTCTATCGATGACGGGTTTCTATCCATCTTGCATTTTAACGTCGGACCAGTATGGTTTATGGCCATAGTCTAGCCGATTTTCCCACCTATCATCAACATAGTCTTCTTGCCGCAAAATTACCAATTTATCACATTGGGTTCCGTTCTTGGAATGGCGGAATTGATGCAACAACATCCTCTTTAATTCTCCCCATGAATAGAAAGGTCTTCGGCTCTCCCATTGATACCAATCTTTGGCGGAACCTTCAAAACAATCAATTGTCATCTCCAATTTTTCTACTGAGAATTTGTAAATCTTAAAATATCTCTCAATCCCAAAAAGGCACTCCTCTAGATCTTGACCTGAAAAAGCAGGAATTCTAATCTCGCTTCATTACTCCTCAAATTTCTTTGATCCATGGTTTCCCCTAGGATTCTAGGGCTTTGATACCAAATTGATAAGCTCAAAGATCTTCATAAACGAATAGAAAGAAAAGTTACAAACAGATCCCACCCTACCACTCTCAATTTCCCCCATACCACACTAGAACTACACTCCCTTCTTTTCTCATACTACACTGAAACTACACTTACTACCCAGTAACCTCTCCACGGTTCTCATCGTGCCCCTCTTCAACTAAACTGAGTTTTTATATAATAAATTCAGCTTACAACTACTAACAACTAATTGAATAACCACTTCTCCTATGTTCATTTAACCTCTCAATTAACAAACTCTATTTGTTAATCTTCTAACAATTGCAAATAGTAATGATGACCTATCAGAAGCTAATTATAAGTTTTTCTGACCCATAGAAAACCTAGATCTGTAATTTAAAGATCATAGAGAAATTCCTATATACAATCAACATACGCCAAACATGATTGCAGTACAACCAATTTTTCCAAAGGGCTTAAAACAATAAAACTACACATGTTTCAATAGGAAACTAAATAAATGGAAAAAGGCATCAGTCTTAAGTTAGGCATACCTGCAAGCCGCTTAGAAGACGCTCAAGCCGTGTTGATGCAACTGGTTGATGAGAAGAAGAAAACACCTCACCAGGGTAATAAAGAACCCCATCCCCAGGAGGAAGACCTCTTCTAAATTTTATCTATAAGGAGATGTCTGATTAGTGAAACGAAAGTATAAGATCTTAAAAATGTGTATAACTGATACAATAATTTCACAAACCTCTGCACTGGGAACTGTTGCCTTCTCGTAGCAGTTGGCACCCCAATAAAGAAACCCCGTCCCACCCTCCTTCCATACACGCCACATTACTGCACGATGCTGAGTGCCACGCATCCCAAGGTGCCAATTAGGGTGGGGATCAGCTGGTCCTAGGCACACATATGTCCACCACTCCTGAAGGAAATAACAAAAAGCAAATGTAGTTCTCTTCAGCTGAGCAATAGTGAAAGAACTAAACCAACTCTTACACAACAGTATACTAATAGTTGTGGGCTTAACATTACCTCACCAATATCCGGCTGTAACTCAGCAATAATTTCCTTTACCAAATCCTCCCGATTGCCAAGCACCCACTCACTGTAAGTTAAGAAAAGTAATTATACAAAGAGGAAGGGAATTTCTTAGGAAATACTTAATTAACAAGAACAAAAAGTGCTAATCACTAGTAAATTCACTAGCAAGTTAACAGGCTATTACACATATTATTAAGTTCAATTTCAACTACACGAAAATGGATTTCATAAAATGGAATCTTAGTCACAACTCCATAAATTTCTCACAGTTGATAACAAAGAATAAACCAGTAAAGACAAGAAAGACGATACAGAGCACTGTACTCACAACTGTACAACCGTAAATTGTACGACAACCAGATAAAGGCCCAGAATAAATCTTCATAGAAAGGAAAAAGATGATGAAAATGTAAACCATAAGCACCACAAAGAAATCACAAAGAACTACAAACAAAATTTCAAAAAAAGCAAATTTGCTCCCCCTCTTCAAGAACGAAAAGAATTCAAAGAAATTTCCGGAAATTTCATTAATCAAGTGATTTACAAAGTCCAGTTTCCCTTATACCAACTCAGTTTCTAACTAACTAAAGAAGTTAGCCATGATAACTGTTAGGTCATGTATTTAGCCGCCAACATGTCTATCTTAAATGCACCATAAGATTTATTAAAGAAAAAAAATCAAAAACTAAATGTCCAGTGTGGCAAACTAGTAAAACCAATAAATCTATTGCTTCGAATAGACTAAGCAAAGAGCAAATCTAGTGCCAATGCTAGGAATTTGCAAGATAAAAATAGTGACTGAACATATTTGAAATACCATCAACTCCTACGGATCCATTCTCAAGCTTCAAAGAAGCTCCTTAAAATCCATACAACAAGTACCGGAATCATAATAATCTTTCTGTCATAGATTTTTGAGAACTCAACTTCCACAATTCGTCGTATTATTTAAACATTACTCCCTGCTATATTCACCAACCAAGATTCAACAATAACAATTACAAATTCATCATTTATAGCAATACCTGGTACAATAAATTTGAGTATGGGGACGCAAGAACTTTGGAACCTTCACAAAAGCCTCAAAAGGGGTAGGTGCAAGAGGTGCATCGCTTGGCCCTGCAAAAAAAAATCATATAACAACAATTGAATGAATGCTCGTTAGCAAAAAAAACTTCTCAGATGAAAACTGCATTGCATTAGTACTCATGAACAATGAAGCAAAGTATACACCTTTCTGTAAATAGCTAGAGATCCTTCAATAATATCAAACATCAAAAAAAAATTTCAGTTCTCTATAGCCCTAGTCATTTTAAGCCTTCAATTTATTTTATAACAGGATCACGGCTGATTGTAGTTTGAGCCAGTAAAGGAAATAAAAAACTCTTACCACAGTAATATGTCGTCAACACACGAGCATCAGGTGCGTATGCATGTATTCCACTGGCCATGTTTCGAACAGAATCATAATGTTCAAGATTCAATGGCTGCCATAAATTAGTGCATGAGATCATTATATCAGAGAGATTGTGGTGCATGGTATCGGGCCAATTTAATAAAGCATAGCATAGTAAAAATAAGCAGCCAAAAAATATGATTATCCATGTAGCAAACGAATATGATTATTATTTAGCACAAATATAGATTAATTTACATAAATTTCAGTGGAATATTTAAAACTGATGTTAATTCTGGCCACACGAAAATTTAAGTTTTTGTGCAGTTTGACGACAACAAAGATACCTCATCCCATAAGTAAAAATAAGCTTTGTTCCAGTGTGGTTTTGCCCTCAGTATTTCAATTTCTTTTTGCAAGCAATCCTTCCCAGCATCACCACTGTGGCACACCAACAAGTTGGTTGAAGTTCATCAGTTTCCATCAAAAGGATACCTGAGAGAAGCAAATGGAGGAGACTGACTGTATACCCAAAGATGGCTCTACTATATGGTACAGCATACGCTCCAAGTCGTGGATCTGAAAAATATTCATCTGACTTTGGATGATCAGCTACAAAGTAAAACAAAAAAAAAGCTCAATCTTCCATCAAAAAAGGAAAAGTGCTATTAATTATTATTAATTGTTGCACAAATGAAAATTGACATCAAAATAATAATCAACTCGAGCTTGCTTCACTACCTGGCCATGGGCAGGTATATGTTAAAACTCGCATGCTATCACCCCATCTGCAAAAGTATGGGCTAATTCTATATTGGAGAAGCCACTTAAAATGCTGATCCAATGCTTCAAACCAATCCGGAGTGCCATGTTTCACACCAAAACGATCTTCTATTACAGTATCAGATATCTAAAATGCTGTTATAGCAAACATACTTCTGAAAAAATAGACAAAATTACGGAAAATGTGAAAAACTACATAATCTCATATTGCTAAGTAATTTTGGGTGGTAATTCATAAAAGAGGTATATTGCGTTGAAACACACACTGACAATAATTGACTATTGCTCTACTCAATCATAGAACTAAGTTATCCCATTCAACAAGAGCAAAATAGTGTTTAAGATCATGTAAAAATGTAATGAAGGTCAAGGTGAAGGATACGCCAATTACAGCAGGTAGCGAAGGTGTAGCAGGAAGGACGAAATTCCAAACTGTTAAATTTATCTTTACACGCACTGAGAGATTTGAAAAGGCATCTTCTTCCATAACATCAATCGAGCAATTGTCTGAATTGAATTCAGAAAATAATGGAGAAAAAATAACTGTTTTCAAAGAAGCCTCTGCCGATCTCACTCTTTCAACCTATAAGAAAAAAGATTATCAAATCGTTAGCTAACAGTATCAACAAGACTAAAGCAAAATAGAATTATAATCAGAGACACTACCACGTCATCCACTGGGTTCTCATCAATATGTTCCAAAACATCAAGGCAGTTATGAAGTTCCCTGTACAATTGATACTTCGCAGCTCTGCCAAAACATCGTCCTGGAGATCTGTTACAATTGAATGTATTCAAAAACTTTCTTCAAACATTACACAACTAATGAAAAATTATAAACACAAAATTGATAAGACAACTAAAACACACAATTTGACAAGTTATAAGTCTGGAACACTAAACTAATGCATTACAGGACATTTAGGAAATGAAATAATTAATATAGAGAATAATAAATGATGGTCTCACTCAGCATCTGTATTTACAGCTGTGATGATGATCTCCCCCTCATACAGGCCTGGAGGTTGAGTACTCGGAACATCAATGGAAATCCAGATTGCAGAGGTTTCTCTGCAGCAAATACACAGAAGAAACGGTAGTCTCAGGAAACAAAAATGAATCCACAAACATCAAGCATAATAATGACCTTGTTAAACGGATTCAGTCAATACCCTGGAAGTAGCTTCACACGACTAACTGGGAGTTCAAGCGGCACAAGAGCATCTGGAACACCCAATATGGGCACCACATGCCTTAGCGTTAATGACTGTCCAACAGCCAACCTGCAACAGCCAATATTTCTTATAACTGAGTTACAAGTAAGGCATATGCTAGTTCTTGCAGCACTAACCGATCACCAGATGTTGAGCATAAGTCAGCACACTGGACCTGGACAACCCCAGCCCCAGAAGATGTTTCCCATGAAACTTTTGGGCGTAAAGCAATTTGAACACTTTCCCTCTCATTTCTGGCCGCAAGAAGATTTATCTGAAAGATATAACCAAATCCACATTTGGTAGTGCAATTTAAAATTAAAAAATCATTTCATGACACCAAAAATGACCGGTAATTGCATATCCTACAGTTAAAAACTACATAAAGAATCATTTTTTCTAAAATAAAAATATTATCAAGCTCAGTAAGGTGCATAGATAAACAGCAAAGAAAGTATGTGCAATATTAAAATGCTCCTTCATTTTAGGTTCCGACGACATAAAAAAAAATCGGTATAATTAAGCACTTGCATAAGCACACATATCATAGCACATCTACATAAGAACCTTTAAGTGAATAATTAAAAATTCCTTGGAATTCAAAGATTAGACCTCTAGTAGGAAAAACAATTAGACATATATCGGATTGGATAAGAGAAAATCATCACAAAGATAGGAAAAAAATTGAGAGACAAAAAAGAAACACGAGAAATACAATGAATAAAAAGCTAAAATGGCTATCCATCGGAAGATTAAGATTACATGAACCACGCTACAATATGTTAGAATAATCTACAATCTATGTTTGAGGTTCTCACACAAATGTGGCTCAACTTCACAAGAGGACAAGTTCTCAGGAGGACATGTTCAATGGGGGAATGCCCTTATTCCATTCCCTGATCCAGAATAGTGGGTGCGAGAGCACTGTCATTGTGGAGTAGTTTTTGAGTTTTTCAGAAAGCTCCCCACATCCTCATGACACCTTCAATATTTTTTATACATGGTAAAAATAGGTACACTATTAAAAAGTACAAACAACAGATGATGCACAAAGAAATATCTACTATCGTAGTTTGAAATACATCATCTCACTATATAATCAAAAGTATCATTGAGGTACAGTACATTGAAAAAGTATATATGAGTATTACTGGTTCTAAATTTCTCGGTATTTCTTGTTGGCCAACATTTGCAGTGTTTGACATGGACCATACGTGTACTAAATCAGCAGTTGGAACTTCTCTAGGATCAATTAATCCTTTAGGAGGATCTGATCCATTTATGTCACCATCATTCCATCCATAACTAGTCCCTCCTCCTGCAACCCCCTCAACTGGTGGCACAAGATTGTCCAGAGGATTTCCTGTTTATCGTTTTAAGCAATAAGTAACAATGAACATGTGCTGGCGGCATGAACATCTAATTAGTTTCTCCATTTTTATAAGTACACAAATAGGAAACAATTTTCAATCTTCATGATTAACTGCTTACTGGTTAAGTTCAAAATAAATAAACAAACCAATATGATTATGATGACCACAAAGGCATGAGCTTCGTGAAATTAATCCTTCCAAAAGATCACTTACAATAGAAATGGATGCTTTCGACCAAATCTTAATTTACAACATATTCGACTATGTTCTGTCATCTCCAGTACATATTTATAATTTGGACGACCGGTTCTTTAACCTTCGATCAACCTTTTGCTTACTAACTTAACTTATCTCCATTATTTGGAAAAAGTGATAAATCTCTGTAAACAGACAAAACAAAGTCTAATCGAACTCAATTTAAAAACGGCCGAGAAAACAGAATCCGTGCGGCAGCAGAAAAAGCAAAGGCTAATATATTAATTTTCATCCGAGTATCTATCATTTCTTATATTTTCAGCAGCTAAACGAAGCAAAGGGAAGAAATCACTAAAGAGTAACGCGATTGCTATTGTGGCGGTTAGTTATGTGGAGCAGAAAACCACTACCGAGTCGGGGCAATAAAAAAAAAGACTCAAGTCGGAGACTAACCTGTAATATCCATGAAGAAGCAAAAACCTCGCCGAAGAGCTATCAGTGGCGGAGAACTAGAATTCTCTTCCGAACTGAATTTCGGGCAAATGAACGGAAACTCTCCGGAAAGAGATGGTTGCGTCTCGAGAGAGGGCGAAAGATTGCGTTGCTAACTTCAGAAAGGGACGCGAGCGATGCGAGACATGCATTGCACACTCCACTTTTCTTTTCTGTTTTTTTTTTTCACATATATATATATATAAATTAACAAAACAACCACTGTACTATAAAAACAATGACAAGTTAACCACCGAATAATTTTCGCTAATAACTTAAATACTAAACTATGAAAAATAAACAGAGTAAATATCACAATTACATTTTCTATTAAAAAACGTTATCATTTCGCTGCGAAAAGTTATTTTTCCACTAAATAGATTTAAAAGATTATTTTTTTCTATAAAAAGTGAGAAATTGGTGATGAGCTGTAAAAATTGAGATTTTTAAATGATATTAAAATTTTATATATAAATTTTTCGCATAATTTTTGGTCAAATGTTTAAAGTTGAGTCGTTTTGTTGTTTAACGGCTATTGTGTTTTTTTCAGTCAAACGATCAAATTGGATTTTTTTGAACTAAAATTTAATTTTGAAAATGTGTTAGTAAAAATTTTTTTTGACTAAAAAATTATTTTCAATTAGTGTTTAGAACGAATTAAATTTTTAAATCGAATTTTAATTGAATTTATTAATTAATATTATATATTATTATTAAAAAAATTATAAAAAAGAACATAAGCGGTCTTCTTCTTCCCCTTTTCTTCTTCTTTTCGATCGGTAGGGGAGAGGTGAGAGAGAGAAAGAGTCAGAGCCCCAATCGGAGCTCCTCTAGTTTTTGACGACAGATTTGTATTCCCGTTGTCCATGCGAGTAGCTATTGTAAAGGCGATTTGCGAATCGATAAATTTTTCTTTTCGTTTTCCCCTTTTGAAGTTAGAGTTTCGTTTGACCTCAGATTCGAGGTTAAAAACTTGAATTCTGGAGAAATTTATAGTTGATATTGGTAGATTTGGAGTGTATGTAGGGTCATTTGTCGTTAGGAGTCGAAGATCAAGTGAAACGCACAAAAATCGAGCATTTTAGGTGAAATTGGTTGACTTTTGGTTGACCATTCAAACAGTGGTCGATCAAAAGTCGACCAGTGAGTGACACTGGTCAATCAGTGATCGACCAGTAGGCTCTGCGACTGTTGAGTCTTGGATGGTTGTGAGCGTGTCGTATCGACCGTTGTGAGGTCTCGGTTGACTGTCGACATGTCTCGTCGACATTAAATGGTCTCGGTTGACTATTATTGAGTCTGGTCGAGGCTGCAAAGTTCTGGTTAACCTTCGTTTTGCCTCGACGACTTTTGAGTGGTTTCAGTTGGCCACTGTGATGTCTTGTCAACCATGTTTGGGTTCAAATGACTTCAGTTATGTCTCTTCGACTGTTGAGTGGATCAGGTTGAGCGTGTTGTGATTCGTCAACCGCAATCTTGTCTTGTTGATCGGTTGGTCCTTCTGGTTGTGTGTTGAATGCGAGGTTGACCTTGGCTCTGTTCTTGGTCAACCGCACTATTTGTTCATGAAGTTGAATTTAGTGAACTTCACTTAGCTTCGTCAGTCATTTCCTATTTTCGGTCGTGAAGATTCTCGGCTCAAGGTGTATGAGATTAGTCGTTCCTCGTTTGAGTTGGGAAGTCTTGTGTGGGTTCTTCCAGTAAGGGTTGGTTTATCAGTTTAGAGTCCTTATTGTATCCTTTGTATGATTATCGGGATGTTGACATCGGCCTTGTTATAGATTTCGAAGATGTTAGTGGTGCAACCTTCCTTCCGATGGTGAGTGGAGCTGGCTAGTTGGTAAACATGTCGTGGTTGTTATCGACGTAGGGATTTTTATACTTTGTGCACAATATTTCCTCATGTTTTCAAAACTGATATTTTGTGGGAAACCACACTTGAAAACCTGACGGGGACTGTTTCGACAGCACGCCTGTTTTTAAGTATATGTATGTTTCCTCACGTTTATCTTACTGTACATGATATTTCATTTTGTTATCTGTGCATATATTGGGAGGATAAATCCTCTTAATGCTTTAGGAACTCTCGCGTTAAAGCATCACAAGGATATTGTGTGAAACCTTCTACTGCATGAATGTTGATTGTTTGTACGTGCAAAAGGGGGATGGGGCATTGGTGACATGTCATCGAGTTTCGAGCCCCAAAAGTTGAAAGAGAAATGGGAAGGTGATGATATTTTCTTGGGTTTCGAGCCCCAGAACTTGGTCAGGGTTTAGTCACACAGATCAGAAGGTTGTATGTCGTTGAGCTTTGACTATCCTAGTATCGTTCCATTTGACGGGTGGCATGACGGTTCGTAGCTCCACTCGTCAGCAACCATCATCCATTTGGAACCCAAAGGTATTTAAGTTGAGAAGCAATTTTTTGCGAGCAACCTTATCCGTTCTATTTGACCATACAGGTTGTGTCGACTCGGAGTTTTAGCTTGTTAGTAACTCGGGTGACGTGTTGGATCTCCAGATCGCCGTCATTGTTATTTTTCCTCTAGCTCATGAGGTGTTGTTATTGACTGATAGCAGCCTATTCTATGATGAGTGCCAGATGGGTCATTGTGTGACCATTATTTTTCACTGATGACGTTTTCGTGCAGAAAACAATGTTGCCATATTTTTGTGATATAGCTGTCTATGTATACAACGAGTTTTGATGAAGCCACATTGAGGGTCATTGGCTAGTTTGATAAAATGATAAAGAGGTTTTAAACATTTTAAAAATTCATGTATAGTAAATGAGAAGCATTAAATGGTTTTAAAGAAGATGAGAAAAATATATTTTAGCATGCATTGCATTTAGTATCGACTTCCCTACTGAATTTGTCACTCACCCCTTATATTCTATTTTTCCAGGTTATGGTATAGGCTCATGAAAAATCGTAATTAACCTAAGAGGGGGGTGAATTAAGTTTATAAACTTTTTCGTGCGATTATGAATTTCTCTAACTGTAAATAAATTATCACAATTATAATCTTATCTAGCACACTAATTAAGAGCTATAAGAGAAGGGTTAGACCGAGTTGTTAACGCGGTTCGGCAAAGCACGCCTACGTCTGTGCTTCAAGGTTCTCCCTTGAAGATGTATTCTGTAACGACCTGGATTTTCATAATTCTTTGAAAATGCGAGAAATTTAAATTTTTCAAAACTCTTTATAAAACAAAATCAGAGCGCGACGCTAAACCGAATCGCTACTGACCATTCGTTAAACTCGTATTGAAAGCCAATAATACAAAATGCAGAAGCGTAAAATAAATCATTTATTTTAAAACATTGCAGAAGCGTAAATAATTTAATGAAAGAACTCAATAAAAGGAATGAAGCAATTAAATATAATTTTAATTACAATTGTTTTCTCTTTTCATTTAAGCCTGGCCAGCCACGAGTCTAACGCGTGCAAATCCTTCATCCTTGCTTTATTAATTGTTCGTCGTCTTTCCCATTTACTCCTAAGTCTGTGTGTTTCTTTCCTCGTACTAATACCTATACTTACACCACAAGTAACTGTAAGGAAATGAGGTAAAACAATCATATATATACACACATACACCACTCTTTAGTTTTCTTGGAATGAATGCCGGTCCAAACCAAATCTTTCTTTACGTTCTGTTGCGTTTGTTCGTTACTCGTACATCGAGTTGAATTAAAGAAACCCTGGGGATTGGGAGTAGCCTATCGGATATTAACCACTTAGTGTAGCTGGTCCTGTACCCGAATAGGGAGGAGACCTAGCCAGCTACCTGATTAGACCCGCACTGCCCTTCCGTTCTTTAATTCCCATTTCATCATCATTTCATCATCGTTCTTTCATTTCGTTCATTCGTTTTTCCTCACGTTGTATTTGTGAGTACTCACCCCGTAGGTGATACTCCCTATTTGTCTATAGGTAATATTCCTTATTTGTTTCTATTATTATAAACGTAACAATACCATAGGGAAAGATTCACAAAAATTCATAACAATAGAAAGAACAACCATAAGGAATAGCAATTAACATGGAATTACGGAAATTGAATGAAAATAAATAACTAGTAAGGCAAGAGGTTCGAACAAGAAATACAACTTGAATTTACATAATATGGCAGTACAATAATTGACTATTTTAACATGCTTCTAACATATTTAAAGATTCACGGAATCATTTACAAAACACTAGAGAATTCAATAGTGAATACAACAAATAAAACGTGCTAACATGTTTCGAATTCAGTAGGAATTAAGAGCAACTTTTTCTAGTCCATTTATATGCTTCCTACGTTTATCTTTCTAAACAATTATTCTAATCAGTTATCTACTTAATTTAACATGCTTCTATGTTAATTACATGCTTTTATCCTACTTAACTAATCATACTTTGGTTTAGCAGAAAATAACATACTAAGGACATGTAATCGAAATTAAGATCGTAAGAAATAAAACTATAACGAAAGCATTCATTCACTTAGCCAATGGAACTCTTAACTTCCTTCATACTTAGTTCCTCTTTCTTTTATCTTTCTGTTCCTCTTTCTTTTATCTTTCAAACATTCTTTAATAAAGTAAAGTGATAAAAGAAATTGCAGCAAAGACAATATAATTATATTAAAGGAAAGTACGGTAAAGAGAAATACACAAAATATTAACAAAAATGAATAACCTATTAATATTAGTCTACTTTATTACATGCTCAAGTAGAACTAACATTTTAATAAGTTGTCTAAATTAATTTGCATGCTCAAGAAGATAAGAATAACTATTTTAGTTGTGATCCTAGTTAATTTACATGCTCAATTTTCATTCTAATGAATTAGTTAATTAACATACTAAATGGATTATCATTTATCGATTAACATGCAACTAAATTGGTTAAACTAACTGATTAACATGTTTATATTATTCTTAATCATTTACACGCTCAAGTAAACATTCTTAGTAAATCAAACGTTGGATCAAACATGTTTAATCAAATTATACTTGTAACTCAAATAAAAACAGAACAATTAACAACAAGGAAATATAAACTTAAGGAAATACACAGCATGTAAGCTAAACAGTCAGTAAATCATAAAGAACAGGTAATTCTCGATGATCTTTCTACTCCTTCATACTTTCAGGATTAACTTATCTATCTAAGCAATAACATTTTCCAACAACCATATTTATTCACGTAAGAACAAGCAAGTAAAGTAATGAAAGAGTTTAACAACACATAACGTAGAGCATTTAACAAGACATTTAAAGAACTAAACACCTCCAAACTCACACACTCTACTTGTGGTGTAGGGCCTTTTCTGGCCAAGACATCCCTATTTCCTTACCTCAATATTTTTCTTGTGCGCTATCACTTAATTGTTGTCTCTTTTCCTCGTTCCCATACCTTCACAATTAAAACATTACTCATAAACATTTCCATATCGACTGCTATAATTCCCATAATCACAACTTATGACTTCATCATTATCCATATTATCATCTTCTACTTCTTATCTGCATGAATACCTCAAGCCAGCCACATAACAGAATTTCAAACAGACAAACAACAACTAAACGGCGTGTCTCATTCTCAACAGGGTTTAAAGACTCACAACCAATAGCAACCCAGAATATTCTACAACCCAATGTTTTCCTCTTACAAAATTCCATTTACAAAGTCAAATAACAGACTAAACAACATTCACATCAACTTTACAGACTGATAATAGAGAAGAGAGCTTACCAGCCACCAGTGAAGCTCTCGGCCAACACTCCACCTCCAAAGAAGTCCACCACCAACACTCGGCTTCTCTCATTTATCGATAGAACACAGCTTATTGACATAATACAGCTCATGCTTCCATCCATCCAACAATCACTCTGCATTTACACCCACTAAAGGTAGAGTGCGAGTCCAGCTGGAGTTAGCTCATGCTTCCACCAGATAGCATCTTCGTAAATCCATCTAACAATCACTTTGCATTTACACCCACTAAAGGCAGAGTGCAAGTCTAGATGGAGTTGTCTGCACTAGCAGACAACAACCCAACAAAAATCGGATCAAGACAGCATCGGTTGGGCTTGGGTCGGAGCACCCGAGTCACGGGATGTCGGCCACAGCCCGACCTGACGCCCCCTGCCCCCTGCCCCCAGCGAAAATATACGGTGCCGGTCGTAATCGACACCAAAACGCCTCAAATCGATGCCCAACTAAAGAAATGTATAGGAGGACGAAAACCATACCTCAAATCGTTGCCGGAACTCGGCAAATAGGTAGGAAAATTAAGAAAATAAGAACAAATAATAGAATGGAATTCTGTTCGGAGAAGTTTAACAAATTCTGCCGTGAAAAAGGGATTGTGCGACATCATACAGTTAGCTACACTTCTCAGCAAAATGGACTTGCTAAGCGAATGAATAGGACTATCTTGAAAATGGTTAGATGTATGCTTCTAACTGCTGAACTTCCAAGGACGTTTTGGGTGGAAGCTGTAAAAACTGCTGTTTATTTGATAAATATGTGTCCTTCAGCTGCTTTGAATTTCAAGACACCGTTTGAAGCATGGCATGGCTATGCTGCGGACTATGGAAGTTTAAGGATCTTTGGGTGTGCTGCCTATGCACACGTAAAACAAGGAAAACTAAAACCAAGAGCAATAAAGTGTATTTTTTTGGGATATTCGGAAAGGGTCAAAGGATATAGGCTTTGGTCCATTGAGCCTAATCAACGGAAAATTATCATTAGCCGTGATGTTACATTCAATGAGCAACATTTTTCTTTGAAACCAATTGTGGATATATCTTCTGGAATAAAAGAGAGTACTTCGATTGAGGTGGAGCTTGAAAGAAATGAATTTGAAGAGGATAATGAAGACTCGTTTCATTCTTTAGAAAATCAACAAACTGTTAGTATTGAATCTACTACTGAAAATGATACTATGGATTATCAATTAACTCAGGACTGATCAAGAAGGGTTATTAAACCAACTCAGAGATTGGGGTATGCAAATATCATAGCTTATGATCTGCATGTTGCTTTGGATTTGGAAAATGCAGAACCTCTTTCCTTTTCTGAAGTTTTATCCAGAGATGACGAGGATCTGTGGATGGCAGCTATGAAAGAAGAGATGAATTCTCTGATTAAAAATAACACTTGGGAGTTAGTTGAAAATTCTTGAAAGTAGGGGTGGGCAATTCAGGTTCGATTCCGGTTTCGGTTTCGGGCCGGTCGGAACCGAATAATCGGTTCTCGGTTCGGAGAAGCCGGGACCGAACCCGGAACCGATGGCGTCGGAACCGAACCCAGAACCGACCTCGGTTCTCGGTTCCAGAACCGGCGGTTCTCGGTTCCAAGACTGCTATTTTTCTGCCGAGTCCTGCTTGAAAATCTCAATAACATTACATATAGATCTATTATATTCTTCTGATTCACAACTGCCAGTCAACACGTATAAAGAGTTCTCTTAGGATGTCCTCACCATTACTTACATAATACAATATGCAGAGAAGCCACAATTGTTGCATTCAGGCCAAGAGATCATCTCCTTCTTCGTCATCTTTCTCGTAACCATTAATTGCTGAAAAGAACAATTATATGATTCATTTAACATTAAAAAGTTTCACGAAATATAGAAAAGTATTTATCAAATGAACGCACCTTCATCAATAGTTTCGTAGTCATTTGTTGG
Source organism: Begonia loranthoides (assembly GCA_022433065.1). Taxonomy (NCBI): domain Eukaryota; kingdom Viridiplantae; phylum Streptophyta; class Magnoliopsida; order Cucurbitales; family Begoniaceae; genus Begonia; species Begonia loranthoides. The sequence continues at coordinate 55,326,202 of CM039468.1, forward strand.
TTGCGACGTATGTAAATGACTTTGGGTACGATTAAGAATCCAACTTTGTGTGCAAATTATAGCTTCAACTGTTTCCGGTAGGAGGGCAGTACGTGAGGAATCAATAACACGACCCCCACAGCTAAAAGCTGACTCAAAAGGGACAGTAGAAATTGGAATGCTGAATATATCTTTCGCAATTCTGATTAACACTAGATACTTATTTATCATTAATTTCCACCACCTTAATAAGTCAAAATTAGGTGCAAACTTCTCAGCTCGCTCACTCAAATATTCCTCCAACTCTGAATTTGCAAACTTCTCCATTGAATTATCATAGAATTGTGCATAAACTATGTCAACCTCATTTGAGGGATTTGCAATATTAATATCATTAAGAATCTCCAGCTCATTAGCTAAATCACCTTTATACTGTAACTATAATTGTTCTAAAACATACTTCGTTGCTTTCACATATTGATCAGCTTTATCGGGTCCCATTAGAATTGAGATACAATGTTTTAGAAACTTTGTTTTGCCTCTGGGGTCAAGAAGGACTGTCACGAATAAAAATGTGTTCATCTTATCGAAATGTCCCCAATACTTTTTGAACTTTGTCATCATTCCAAGAGCCATGCTCATCAACGATACATTGTCACTGTTGGCATACTCATCAATGATCATATTCAAATTGCAAGCTTCAGTGACATATTGGTGAGCTGTAATAGACAAAGATTTCGAAACTTTTATAGTGCTATCGTAAAAGGCCTTTAGAAACTTCACAAATAGTCGAATGTTATTCCAATCTGTACATGTAGGATGACCTCCCTCTTGCATTGCTGTTGCGTAAGTATTATCACATTCTTTCATTTTATCAAACGCTACAGCATACTTTTCGGCATTAGCATCAAATATGTGGAGTTCCATCTAGTCGGCACATCGAGAGTTACATTGCCTTTAAATGTAATCTTTACACTATCGATGCAGGACTTGAAGAGCCTAAGTCTTTGAGGAGAAGATTTAACGTATTTCACTGCATTTCTGACTCGAACAATGGAATTATGATGCTCCTTAAGCCCATCAGAAACGATCAAGTTCAAAATATGAGCAAAGCATCTAACATGCATATGCTCTCCATTTAAAACCAACCCATCCCAATTTCTTACAGTTCGGACCAAGTAAGAAATAGCAACATCATTGGATGAGGCATTGTCAACTGTTACTGTCAAAACTTTATCAATCTCCCAGCCAAGTAAGCATTGCTCCATTAAGCTACCGATTGTCTCTCCTTTATGGTCAAAGATCTCACAAAAGTTTATTATCTTCTTCTGAAAGTTCCATTCCTCATCAATCCAATGGGCGGTCATCACAATATAACACTTATTTTGTGTCGAAGTCCAAGTGTCTGTAGTCAAACACACTCGTTGATTTCTTTCCTTGAAGTATGCTTTCAACTTCTCTTTTTCTTTCTTGTACATCTTCTCTATATCTCTGCCAATAGTTCGACGAGAAGGCATAACAAAATCATTCCTAAAAAATTGAAGTAATTCTCTGAAGCCTTCCCATTCGACCATTCTCATCGGTAATTCATCTTTGATTATCATTCGGGCTATACATTCCCTTGCACCCATCTGACTGAATGTTGGCTTATAGGAGCTGGAGCAATCTCCCTCTTCTTTTTTTTTAAATGGCAACTTTTGTTGATTGCTATCTGAATTTGAGACATACTTTTTGCACGTTTTTAAATGTTTCCACAAGCTAGATGTTCCATTCTTTTTTGTATTCGCCGCAAACATTTGCTGACAATACTTGTATTCTGCTTTACTATTGTCTACATCATCACTTTGAATGTGGACGAAATGCTCCCAAACATCTGAACTCTTTGCGCGTTTTTTAGAAACATTTTGTGTCATTTCTGCCATCTTATTTGTATCCTGAAAAATCAAAGAGCAAGGAATGATTCTCAATAACAAACATAATAAAAATATTTGTAGAAGTTAATAGTAAAACACAAAATCTGTAAATTGCAATCAAAGTAGTCAAAATCTGTCAATTGCAATCCGTAAATAAAAGTATGAAAGTCATGCTTCTCAACGTCTCCAAACAACAGCAAGAAAACCAGAATAAGAATAGTGAGTAATATCAAAATGTAACAATAGAAACTTGCTCCTAAAAAATATTAGCAGTGGTGAGAAGTATCAAAATGAAACATCGAAAATAAGTTTTTTAACACCTAAACCGAAATAGCACAAAATACTCCTCGGCTCCTCGCAGCTTTGCAATGGCTCCTCACAACTTCTCTGTCGTCAACTCGTCCTCGCAGCTTCGCAATCGTCCTCCTCTGCTCCTCGTCAGGTCGTCGCCGTCGTCAAGTCCTCGCAGGTCACAGCTTCACCTTCGCTTCGGGGATTGGGGTCGGGATGCGGGATAAGGGGTTAGGGTTACAAATTAGAAACTGGGTAATTTGAAATAGTCGGGTTTTCGGTTCTTCTCCCACATACCCGAGAACCATAACCGAACCCTAAACAAAGAACCAGAACCGATTAGCAACCCTTTTTCGGAACCGAGAACCAGAACCGGACCCAGAACCGAAATCGGTTCCGGTCCGGTTCTCGGTTCCCAACGGTTCCTGCCCACCCCTACTTGAAAGCAAAATGTGATTGGTTCAAAATGGATTTTCAAACTAAAAGAAGGAATAACAGGGGTTGAAAAACCTCAGTACAAGGTCAGGTTAGTGGCAAAAGGTTTTGCCCAACATAAAGGTATTGATTTCACTGAAATTTTTTCACCTGTAGTTAAACTAACATCTGTTCGAGTTTTGTTGTCAAAGGTTGCTTTGCAATATCTCAAGCTTGAACAGATGGACGTGAAGACGGCTTTTCTTCACGGAGATTTACAGGAGTCTATTCTAACAACCGAAAGGGTTTGAGATAACCAATCCAAATAAGATTTGTTTGTTAAAAAAATCATTATATGGATTGAAACAATCACCTAGACAATGAAATAAAAAATTTGATGAATTCATTATTGGTATTGGGTTTATAAGAAGCAAATTTGATATTTGTGTTTATTATAAAAACTGTAAAGAGAACAGAATGTTTGTCTTGTTATATGTAGATGATAATCTAATAGCAGGGAAAGATAAATCTGAAATTTGGAAATTGAAGCAAGAATTGAGGAAGGTATTTGACATGAAAGATCTAGGAAATGCTAAGAAAATTTTAGGCATTGATATACTGAGAAATCGGGAATTAAAGACGTTGTGTTTAACACAAGCAAACTACTTAAAACGAGTGTTACAAATGTTTGATTTTTCTAATCTTAAACTGGTCTTATCTCCTCATGCTAATCATTTCAGATTGTCTAAGGAACAGGAACCAAAAACCAGGGAAGAAGAGGAATACATGAAGAAGATTCCTTATGCAAATATTATGGGCTGCATCATGTATTCAATGGTGTGTACACGTCCAGATCTTGCCTATTCTGTAAGTGTTGTTAGCAGGTTTATGGCTAACCCAGGTACATCACACTGGTATGCACTAATATGGTTGCTGAGATATATTTCAAACACTTTGAATTTTGGTTTATGTTTTGGAAATAATAAACTGAATACTGCTGCTATTACTGGATTTGTGGATGCTGATTATGCTGGTTGTATTGATTCTAGATGTTCTACTTCTGGTTTTATATTTACTGTGTTTGGTGGTTCTGTTAGTTGGAAATCCGGTTTGCAGAAAGGTGTTGCTCTGTCTACCACAGAAGCTGAATTTGTTGTTGCAACGGAAGCATTCAAGGAAGGGATTTGGCTTAAAGGATTGACTTCTGAGCTGGAGATTGAGAGTTCAAATCTTACAATCCATTGTGACAGCCAATCTGCAATTTACTTGATGAAGAATCCCGTTTTCCATGAGAGAACTAAACACATTGATATCCAGTTGTTCTTCATCAGAGAAAAGATCGAAGAAGGAGAAATTCTTGTAGAGAATATTGCAACTGAAGAAAATCTAGCAGATACATTGACAAAGATTTTGCCTGTTACCAAGTTTAATTTTTGTTTAAATTTGGTTGGTGCATGTTCTATTCGAATTTATAGGTTGTGTTTTCCATCGATTTAGTATGTCTGAACCAAGGCGGAGAATTGTAGTGTGGTTCAGGAGTGCACGTGGTCACGTGTCATACTCAAAAGTTGTGTTGTGCTTCTTGGGTTAGTGAGGTACAGCTGGCACTTGTGTTTAGAAGTAGGTTTAGGTGACCAAGATTTAGTTTAAGTTTTTTAAGTATTATTTTTGTTTTCTAGAAAGAGTCTGTAATCGGGGTGAGAGAGAGAATAACAGGGGAGAGAGTTAGGGCTAGGGGTCTTTTTCTTCTTCGTTTTTAGATTTGCGTCTATAACTTTCTTGGACGATTTTCGTCTATGACTCTTGATCGGTAATACAAGTTTGTCGTCTTAGTCCGTGGATGTAGGGTACATTACCCGAACCATGTAAATCTGCTATTCTCTATTTTTTGTATTTTTGCATTTTGTTTTCTTGGATTGAAATCGGTTGAATCTGTATGATTAATCACCAACATATCAAAGGCATCAAACCGAGCAGAGAAGGTAGTCATCATATGAGCCAGGTCTCTTGGAGTCTAGTAATGTCGGAGGCGGAGGCATAAGGTTTATGACAAGTGGAGGGACCGGGCTCAGTGGACAGAAGAGATGACATTGGTTCTTCTGCGTCGTTAGGTTGGGGAATATCGTCAGTAAAAGTGGAAGTGACACAATTAGGCTTCACAACCCATTGTCCATCCCTACCTATAACAAAGCCCATACGACCCAAAGTCTAAATAGAATAGATGTCCATGCTCCGTATAGACAACATCAGTATAAACAGCATAAAACAAACACTCATCAGGTACTATTAAAATCGAGCTGTAGTCAAACTTTGCTTAAATTCGTCAAAAGTGGTCTGACACTTTTCATTCTAAATAAATTTCACATTGTTACTGGTTAACAACATTAACAACATAACAATAGAAGAAAATTTTCTGCACAAATCGATGATAATAACCAGTCATACCCAAGAAGTTATGCACCTAATGACATATTTGGGTGTCTGCCAATCTAACACAACTTCAATCTTAGCTGGATCAACGGAAATGCCATTTTGGGAAACAACATGGGTGAGAAATTTCACTTTTCACGCTTTGCATATAATTAACGCTCTCACAGCGTATGCAGAACAATTCTCGGATGCTCCAATATGCTCATCAAGAGTCTTAGAATATATCAAGATATCATCAATGAAGGCCACAACAAACTAGCCATGGTCGAAAGAGCCGATTCATGAGATTCATAAAAGCAGCTGGTGCATTAGTCAGATCAAACAGAAGCACCATAAATCTAAAATGTTTATAACGAATCCGAAAAGATGTTTTCGAAAAATCTTTTCCTTGCATTTTTAATTGATAATAACCAATATCAAATTGATCTTCGAGAAGTATATAGATCCTCCAAGCTGATCAAATAAGTCATTAATCTGCGGCAATAGATACTCCTTCTTGATTGCCACAAGATTCAAATTTCTATAATCAATGCATAAACAAAGCGAACTATCCTGCTTCTTTGTAAACAAAACAGGCACACCCCATATTGAAATACTGTTTTGAATAATCAATTTTTGCAACAAATCATTCAACTGAACATTCAGTTAATTCAATTTAGTAGAAGCCATGTGGTACGGAGAAATCAAAATTAAAGTAGTGACGAGCATCAAATCAATGCAAAAATCAATCTCGCGGTCGGGTGGCAACCCAGACAGATGTTCAAGAAAAACATCAGGGTAATCACAAACCACTGGCAAATCAGAATCATGTCTGACCGTAACAAGGTCGCCGCTAATAACAAAAGTATCCTTATAGGACTCCAATCTCCTCCGACCACCCAAACAGACTCACAAAATAGGATTAATAGAAAACATACGGATATTACATGGATGTACTAGGATCTTTCCATTTTCTAACGTAAGGGTAATATTCCTCCAATAACAGAATCTTAGCTTTGTATAAGTTTAACCAATTCATACCTAAGATTACATCAAACAGATTTAAGGTATAACTATCAGATAAATCGATAGTTCGTGCCCGCCAACAATAAGGGCAGCAGATCGAACAAACGAGACACATTTCATATATCTTATTTAGAAAAAAAAACTCCAAATTAAGGAATTTTCTAGCTTCTTAACAGTCACACTCTCATGATCCAAATTATGATGAACATTGATCATATGCTAGCGATTACCAGTGTTGCAATAGTTGTTTCTAAACATTATCTCAAATCGAGTCCATGTCATCAAATCTAATGGTTAATTCAATTTAAGAGACTTGCACCATACATCTGCCCTTTTATCAAAATAAAAGGTTGTAAACCCAACCCAATACTCTGTTGGGACTTTAACAGTAGTCAAATTATTTGTATCATCTTTGACCAATTTTCAACACTCATTGGGCAAGCTCCGCCCACAAATATTAGACTTTAAATGTTTTATAATTTCATCATAAGTGATCTCAATACAAGCTACTTTTAGAAAATTCTCTATTGAAGTCATCATTCCACTTAAACAACTCAAATCTTTAGTCCAAATATTCTCAACTGCTTACGCAGAAACTTACACTAGTGCCGAATTATATAATTCCAATATTAGTTAGAAGTCTTTACCATCAATTTTCGAATCAGAGTCTTCAAATGCAAGGTTCGTACTTAAACTAACAGATTTCAAGTATGAAAGAATAAACATTGAATTTTGAAAGAAAGGCTTTGGATTTCTTTCTATGATAGGTTTCTTAAGTTTAAACTTCACAGACCCACACATATAACCCAGAAGAGTTCACAGACTCATAGGTTCAATAAAGCTGTTTCTAATCATTCACAAAGTGTACTTTTCATCACTACTAATTAAATCTGGACCACTGCAAATTACCAGTATCCAATTAGAGAAATCCTTCATCCACTAGCGAAAAATCTCAAGATGTCTTCGTAGCAGCATTTTAACACAAATTAATTTTTGTACTTTATTATTAGGCACAGTATTTATAAATTCTTGTATATTACTATACTATCTATTTTATAGATATCACTTTTCAAAATGGAATCTGGCTTTGATACCAAAAATTCTGTCACGACCCAAAAGGGACCCGAGACAGAATGGGGAACGACTCGGCCCAAATGACCAAATCGTCCGACTCTTTTTCTCTTAAATTTTATTAATTGACAGCGGAAGAGTTAAATATTAGTTATAGCTAGGGCCCAACAAACAATGGGTTTATCAGGTCCAACAAGTGATATCGAATAGTAAAACAATACAATCCAAAATGAAATAACTATGTAAAAATTTAGAATAGGGATTACAGTCATCCAGATAAAATATACTTCACAAAATCTCTCAAGGGAGAATACTAGAATAAAAATAAAACTTCACTGGATCTAAACTTGATTTGTCAACTGGAAATCCAATTGATAAAATCCTGAAATGTGTCATTGGGGTGAGTTGACTAAACTCAATAGAGATTATGTTTTTAAAGAAAAATTTGATTAAAAGAATGTTTACGCATGCATAAATTTAAAACTCACATTTCATAAATTCCTTTCAGAAAATAGTGAACAAAAGGGCATGTATATAAAATCACTCACTAATATGTGGTACTTAATTAAAATAAGTCATTGTTGTACAAATTAAAAATCACAGTGAAAATGGAGTCACTCACGGACTCCGGGCACACCATGCCATAGACATATAACAGAATAAAAGCGATATTCGGCGATCGCAAAAGTCAAATAATACTCTTATCAGGTTTAGGGATTCACAACTCAAGGACACAACATATACAGCTGTCCTATTACCTATTTGCACTTTAGGGATTTGAACTCAAGGACATTTGAAAAATCTCTTATTACCCAATTTAATAACAAACAAACACATTACGCACGGTAGAACGTGTGAAAATAAAATAGACCCCAAATCGGGTGATCAAACTCGATTCGCACTACCAAATTGATCAACAAATATTTATAGACATACTTAATTGGAAACGCAAACAATGAAAATAAAATATAATATAAAACTTCAACAGTCATAAAAATGGATGCATCGTTTTGATATGAGACAAATTTCAAAATATTCACTTTAAAAAAAATTATGCTATGCAGTGTATAAATTAAACCCCTACCTTGAAGTGAGTTTATACCGATTATAACCCAAATCCAACGTCCACGGATCTTTAACTAATTATGGGTACCTATCCAAAATTAAGACATTCATTTTTGGGTCAAATTTTTATAAATAAAAATGTCCAATTATTATTAAAATCAACATAATAGTGATTTGATAAATAACCCAAGATTTTTGCCCAAATTAGGCCCAAAATAAGTTTGAAATAAATGATAGACTGTGGTCCAATTTGAAGCCCAGGTTGAAGCTCAGATTGCAGCTCAAGGGCTCCTTGGATCTGAAATCCAACTAACCGAAACATGGCCTGACCCAAGGCAATCTCACAGCATCATCCTCGTCCTCATCGTAGACGATTGCATTCTAACTTTTCTTACTACTTCTTACTTTTCTTCCACATAATCCAAACATCCGTCAGATTTCTTGTCGACCATCACAAACGCTGCTCTGATACCAATTTATTGAGTTTGGTGTTTAATTTTCTTAGTTTTCACTTACCAAAACACTATAAAAATGCACTTTCACACTAAATTTCATAAAAAACAGAGTCTTGATAGAACAACAACAAAATTAAAGGGTCTGCAATCCTTTTCAACAATCCCACTTTTTGAAATGTTTGTTTTTTAACTGCCCTCCTCAACTTCTCTCTCCTTTTATTCTCTATGCAATAATAACATAATAATAAAATACTCATAAATAACTACCACATAATTCATACTTACACATTTTATTTTTTACGTCTGTCATATAAGAAATTAGTAGGAGGTGTCTCCCTCTTAACATAATTTTAAAAAAATTTGTTAACTTTCTTTAAATTTCATAATTTAAAAAAATAAAGGAAAATTAACAAAACAATCACTAATCTATGAGATCGATAACAAGTCGACCACTAAATAATTTTCGATAACAAATAAAACACTAAACTATGAGAAATGAATGATACAAATATCGTCGTTAACCTGTTGAGAGAAACGTTAAAAATGAGAAGACTTTTCAAAATGAAAGATTTTCAGTTAACCTGTTCGAAATTGATTTTCGTATTAAAATGGAAGATTTTCAATTAATTGTTTGTTGAAAAATCAATACTCCAAGCTAAACATATTTTCGATTCACTAAGGAAACTTTCCAAAAAACAAATTTTAGAAACGTTATGGTATTCGAAATTGATTTTGGTATCAAAATAGAAGATTTCTAGTTAACTGTTTGTAGAAAAATCAATTTACTTCAAGCTAAATATGTTTCTAATTCACTGAAAAAACTCGTCTGAAAATTCGTTGTTTGCTACACTGAAAAATGACAAATAATTCAACAAATGAAGTGCAAAGAGTATTTTTTATTGTGAAAATAATAACTTTCCTCGGCGGAAAGTAATCTTTCCTTTTGTAGCGTAAACTTATTTTACACAAACTATTAATTAATTTTTGAGATACGCGTCCAATTTAATAATTAAGTGTAAATGACAAATCAACCATCGTAGTTTGTGATCAATGACAAGTCAACTACTATGGTATTTTTTCTAACAAGTTAACCACTCGGGGTCTCTAGTCTCAAAACGCCGCTCGATATTTCCTTTGTTATTTTTTCAAACTTCAGTGGTTAACTTGTTAAAAAAAATATCATAGTGGTTGACTTGTCATTGATCGCGAATGACGATGGTTGATTTGTCATTTACCCAATAATTAATTATCAAATTAATTATAAATTAACAAATTAATTACCAATTTTAATTTGGATTGACTTTAATTAATTTTATTTTATAATTAATAAACTAGTAATTAATTAAATATCTCAAAAATAAATTAATATTTTGAATAAAATAAGTTTTTGTTACAAAAAATACATTTTTTGTAAAAGAAAAATTATTTTCTATAGAAAAAAAATCATCTTTCTACTACAAAAAGAAATTAAATTTTAAACAAAAAATCTAATAACAATGTTTGTAAATTAAATATTTTATTTATTAACAAAAAGTTAGCACTTAATTTGCCATTGATTTTATAATTAAATAGTTATTTTATTAATTTCTCAAAAATAAAAAAGATGAAGATACTATGCTTTTAAGTCTTAACATTGAAATATCAAACTGACGTTGAAAATTGAACAGACAAAGTGGCTCAATCTTTGGCCATACTCATATAACTTAAATCTCTTACAAGTTCGAACATTTCTACTCTTTCATGCCATTCAACAAACTCAAGGAATGTCAAACAAATTGGGTTGAGCGAACCGAAGAAACTTCAATAAGACCAATAAAAACCACCTGAGAATTGTCGTGAAGGATCATCTTCTTCCCTCCATTTTTACACGCTTCTTTTCCGGTGCCTTCTCCAGTTTGAATGCCTCAAATACAGACTCCGATTGGTACGAAATGTTATCCAAACTACAGTGCTTGGATTGTAGTGAAGATTGCCTAAGTATTTCAAATAATGAAACGCCTGAATTTGATTCAGCCGCGAATAACATCTGCGTACTTGATTTAGCTTGAGACTGGGAAAAGCTAGGCCTGGCTGGACCAACCCTCGCAGGTCGATTCTCCTTTTGGAGCTGAAATAGTTGTCACGAGGTCAAAAAATTCAAGAATAAAAGAACTTAAAAACCACAACATAGAGGGAGAAAAAATCTATTAACTTACCGCATCATGAGCTTCTTCTGATATCGTTATTTCACTTCTGCTATTACTGTCGTCACGTTCGAATATAAAAGATCGGCTGATATTTGATCCATGTTTCTTGGATGATGCCAGTGACTGATTTGAACTCCGACCTAAGAAAGATGGCTGCGAAATTTGACATTCTCAAAGATTAAAAGAGTAGCAAATTACCCAAGAAAAGTGCAGCCAAGCCAGCAGAATCCCTTTGTTCTTAGTAAGAAATTTTCATAAAATCATATGTAAATACTGAGAATATGTTCTTGATGGGTAACAGCAATTTTCAAGTTTCAACTCATCATTCGGCATGGCAAGTACCTTTGAAGATATGTTCTTGATTCCTCCAGGTAGTTGCAGGCTGGAAAAGGCTGGAATAAAGCAGAGGAGGTCATTAAAGTGTAAGAACTCGTAAAATTGGAAGATATTAATAATTGCTTGACATGCAACAAACATTCAAAATGTATTTTGCAGCATACAAGTTGTCATAGTTTTCTTCTTCGTCTCAGGCACAATATTCAGCTTCCTTATAAGACCAAAAACCTCTCTGGAACTTTCATCTTCTCCTGGCGACAAAAAAATGGTCTTTTCTCCCTGTGCCACATCAATGATCAGAAACCACACCCAATAAGATCAACGGATAAAAACTAAAAAATTCATGTCCAACGAAAAGCTCTGAACTCACAGCTTTTTCAAGCAGACACTGTTGAGCCAGTCTCCTCTCTGTTTCTTCATCGTCTGAAAAGTACATATCATCTGCATCTGTAAACATTTGAGAAACCATCTGCTTCATCTTTCTTAAGTTCATACGAGCATTTGTTCGAAGTAAATCTTCTGCAGCTTCATTATCAAACGCATTATTTTCATCTTCCTTCTCTTCATTTTCATCTTCTACCAAACTTTCCTCGATTAACTTCGAACCACACTTCAATTTTTGCATAAGCTTTTCTGTTCCAACCGCATCCTGATTTTCAAGCCATTTCTGGTGGAGTTGTTTACGTCTTTCACTATCAATTGGCTTTTCTTTATATCCAGTTGCAATCATATCCTTAAGTTCCTCAACATCCGTATCCTCCTCTTCTTCGGTATCTTGAAAACGCATATCATTATCACTGTCATCTTCCTCTTCAGCTTCATCGTCGACAAAAGCTTTCACAGGATCGCCACTGGGAGATGACAATGAATCAGCTAATCTATATGGACAAGGATCAACATTTTCCTTGTCGTTGTACTCCTCATCAGATCTGCAAAATGGGAAGTGCTCAAGTTTTTCTTAAATAACAAAATAATAATAAATAGGACCCAAAGTAACAGCATATAATCAAATCCAAGCTTTGAATCTTATAGTCCTATCAAACGAAGACTAATACCAATTCAACCCTAAGTTAAAGTCAGTTGAAGAGCATCCATAGCATTTCCTAACTAAATAGTCATGAGTTGACATCGGCATTAAGCACATGACTCAGAGAATTATGATTGTATTTTCAAACTAAGGTGATTAAGCATGTTACTGCAAGAATTGTAACTAGTGGACGGCATGGGATAAATGGGTGATAACAAAGAAGAAACTTTCTTTCTTACAAATAATACAAACAGATAGCTGTCAAATTGAAAAATAAGCATAATCAATAAAATTAACTATAAAAAAAAGTAAACGCATTCGCACTCGTAATCGGGTGGAGCAGAATCCAACTTTAAGTTCATCGTCAGTATGGATGGTGCTAGGAATTCCTCCTGAGGACTGTTTGGTGATTTGACTGGTATCTCATCATCAGCACTTGTCTGGGAGTCTGAAAAGAGTTCCTAAAAAACCAAAAGATTAAAGTATTAGGTCCAGAGATGCAATTCATGCAAAAAAAAAAAAAAAACCATTGATGGTTTGTAATGCAAAGACCTGAGTGTCATTAATAGGAGGTCGAAATGGTTGCTTGGATTCTTCACCAGGGTCCTGCAAGTTGACAGGAGTAGAGTAATGATACAATGTTAGCTAATCAGTAGATACCAATAGAACCATAACATTGGCATCACATTATTATTACCTGAGTGTCATCAATAGGAGGTCGAAATGGTCGCTTGGATTCTTCACCAGCATCCTGTAATTTGAACATAGACGAGTAATGATACAATGTTTGCTAATCAGTTGATAATAATAACAGAACCATAAGATAGTTATCACGTTATTTAAATTTACAAGTGTATAACAGATATGCTGAGTAATTATCACTGAATTGCTCGAGTCTAGCCTTTTTACAATTCCTAAGCCACAGCTCAAAGAATGTCCGGGAAACCTAGTCATACCAACTCTTAAATGTTTGAATATTTTCAATGGAGACAGACACACCAATTAATCCTACGAACTTCAACCTTAAATAGGTACAGAGTAATGTGGATTTTGAAAAGGTTGCAAATGAACCAAGCATTTATCCGAACTCAAACGATTGTCATTTGGCTCACCCTACAAGATGGAATACTGCCAACCTTTGACTTGTTCTTTCCATAGCTTGACCCACTGACACTTGCTGTATGTCTTTGATCCTCTACAAAAACAAGAGGTTTAACCGACTCTTCATTCATTGATTCTGCACCATATTCACTTCCGACCCTATCCAAATTATGTTCCAAAACAACCCTCTTCAAAAGATCATCATCATCATCGTAATTGTCTATCACAGAATAATCCATAATGACAGATCTGCTACCAAAAAATGTTTCATAAGTAAATTACCTGGCATATATAAACGGGCAAACCATAAAGAAGCACTTACTTCTTAGAGAGCTCTAGTTTCCTTTTTCGAATTTTCTCCAAGACAGATGACACGGACTTTGCAACCATTGGTATAGGCTTGAACGATGCATCTCGGGTTTCTAATCAAGCAGAAAATGAACGAGAATAAAATTTTAAGTAGTGGCCTAATATTTTCAAATACCTTTAGAACTCCAATAGCAAAATAGATAGTTTTGAGCATACCTCGTAAGAGTTTCTGAGATTCAGCCCGGAGCTCAGTAATCATTTCTTTTCTACCCTGTGATGTGTAAACTACCGAGAGTCTAAGTTTAAGAAATTCCATGTTGCAATAAAATAAAATCGAACAGCTTTGTTGCTTAGTTTCCATTAAGTATTGGCAAGGACCATCTTACCTTCTTTTCCTTCATTTTCGAAGTGGTTGCTGTAAATGTCCTATCATCTCCTGTCTTGTTGGCCTTCTTGTCTTCTTTATTATTCTTATTTATATTCTTCTCCTTCTCTTTTTCGAACACATCCAAAATGAGACGATCCTTATCAAATTCATTTACTCTTGAATCTACAGTTTCCTCTTCTACTCTTGTGTTTTGATTTTCAATTTCTTTTTCGATGATATAGTCTTCTTTGTCCTCCATGTCGTCTTCATCGCCTCTGTTGTCTGTATCCTCAATTGCAGAAAGAAAGTCCAGGGCCCTCTTAGCCCCGACTCTGCCTTCCACGCCATTGGCATCATGAACAGAATCCAATTTATTTTCTGCTTCCAACCTTCGTTCCCATGACTCATTAGTTTCCTCTAATTCTTGGACAATGGATACATCAGAGTCTTCTGTGTCGACTTTCGAGGTAGACAGCTCAGGCACATCGGATTGAAAATGGGATCTGACAGAATCCTCCGAAACCCGGATTGATTTCTTCAAGCGCTTCAGCTTTCTTTCGGGTATAAAAGGAGATGCTATCCTGGAAGGCGAAAATTGCTGAAAATCGTCGTCACTGTCCATTTCCACGCTACTTTTTCCCCGCGATCACCCAAAACAACCTAGAGTTTGTTCACAAAGCTCTCCGAGAAATTCAGAAACGGAGGACTAGTTGCCTTAAAACAATCTGGCGGCAATAACTTTCAATTCCCCCTTTCTGAACGCGGGAATTGGCGATCTCCGCACATGATTTAGCGTGGAATTTGGATCGAAGATTGAAATTTTACCGCCAAAATTGCCGGCTAATGAGACCCTATTTTAATCGGACCTGATACGATTGTCAAGCCCAATAGCCCGGGACAGTCACCTGGTCCAAACTACATGTCGTAAATGCTCCGCAGCTTTCTTCAACCTCAAGACTTAAAATTTTCAGAGATTTTAAATTCTAATATTGACGTCATCAAATCAATTCATTAAAAAATAAAAATATTCACGTGCAAAAACTAATAGAAAGAAATCTCTTTACCCCCATTGCCTCCTTACATTATTTTCGTTCAAGCATTGAACTCCTCTCCAATATGATGATTTGATTAGACTTACACGTTCGGTTATTCGATCTAATAGATCGGATTAAGTTAATTACGATTGACGAGTTGATTTCTTTTAATCTTATTGACAAATTAGTGCTATCGTTTAAGGGTGGGCAAAAACCAAATCAAACTGCAGTTCGAACTAGAACCAACAATTCGATCTTGTTTGAGAAACTAGACCTGAATTTGGAAGGAGTGGAACAGTAACTCATAGTTCAGTTCAAAGTTTTATGGATCAAAATCATGAAAAACTAGACCAAACGTGGTCTAATCCGACCCAAATGCGGGTTAAACCTGACCCAAAATCCAGAAAACCGGTCCAAAATTTTTGTTTTTTTTTTTAAATTTGAAGCCAAATGGAATGGGACGAACCGGTCCTTTGCAGCCCTACTACCCGTGGGATTTGAGGAAATTGAGGTGAAGAAAGGGAGATAGTGTTATGGGCGGTAATGATTAGGAGGAAAAGAAGAGCCAAAAATAAACCAGGTGCCTCCTACATTCATGCTTAAACCAACCCTACAAGCAAGGAGCACCCTTCGCAAACACCATCCTCCTCTTCTCTTCTTCTCATCGTCAATCCATCTTCTCACATTTTCCTGAATTCTGAGGCCAAAAACCCACCTCCATTCCTCTCGCTAGGGGGAGGAAGAGGGAAGATTTGCATTTCTAGCATCATACTTTTGGCTTCTGTCCATGTAAAGTTCTCATTTGTTTTTCAAAGTTTGTCCAATGAGAAAGCTGTGTCCTAACTTTGATAACTTAGACGGATTGGACACTGTTCTTGAGGTGCCCATTCCGGAGGAAATGTTCATCAACATGGGCAACAACGCTGCCCATCGATGGCAGAATTTGCGAGCTTTGATGAAAGCTCCATCGGCTGATAAATCGTCTCATTTATCCGCAGCTTCGAACAACGAGTTCATGGCATTGCTCAAGCTTGTCGGCTCTCCTTTAATCCCGTTTCAAGTTCATTTAGATCAGACTCTAACGCGCCCCATCAGAGATTGCTCCATCGTAAGCTACCCATCGTTATTTTCGATAATTATATCTCTTCATCTGCATTAATTTATGCAAAAACTCAGCAAAAAGTTAGATATTTCAATGTGGGTAATTTTAATTTTTAACTTGTGATCAAAGTCTAAAACTGGATGAGAACAGGAAGCTTCGACGGCAAAATACATAGTACAACAATATGTAGCTGCCACTGGAGGGCCGGGGGCGTTGAATTCGGTGAACAGTATGTATGCAGTGGGGCAAGTGAAGATGATTGGATCTGCAATGCAACGAGGCGACGACAGCGTCCAAGCAAGAGGCAAGCAAGAAGTTGGCGGGTTCGTGGTTTGGCAAAAGAATCCCGATTTGTGGTGCCTCGAATTGGTCGTGTCCGGTTTCAAGATCACTGCCGGCAGTGACGGCAAAGTCGCTTGGAGCCAATCCTCCTCCCAGCCTAGTCATGCTAACAAAGGCCCCCCAAGACCTCTTCGCCGGTTTTTTCAGGTAGATTATACCTATAATTTCGAGTAATGCACTCTAATCTTTGCAAGTAGTTGGTCTCTCTCTTGGTGACGAGGGAATACATCAATATATACTAGGCTTGATTGTCTTCAATTGCAGAAAGTTTACGAAGATCTTCAATTGCAGAAGGCTTGTTTTTTAATCACTTTAGTCTTTTTTTGTCAGCTTTTATCAGAATATCTCTTTAAATAGAGGGTTGAAGAAGCATTTGAAAATGCTTCCTGAGGCCTAATGTGTTATAATCGTGGGCGAATTCTGCAGGGATTGGATCCGAGGTACACAGCCAACTTGTTCCAAGACGCCGTCTGCATCGGAGAGAAAGCTATAAACAACGAAGACTGCTTTATACTGAAGCTTGAAACAGATTCAGCCTTCCTCAAAGCGCAAAGCACACCCCACGTAGAAATCGTCAACCACACGATCTGGGGATACTTCAGCCAACGGACGGGATTACTGGTCCAATTCGAGGACACGAAGCTGGTGAGAATGAAAGCCGTGAAGGGAAACGACAGCGTTTTCTGGGAAACGAGCTTGCAATCCATAATCGAAGATTACAAGTACGTCGAAGGGATAAACATAGCCCACGCAGGGACGACGACGGCGAGATTGTACAGATATGGGGAGGCGCATAATCACAAGAAGAAGATCGAGGAGAGCTGGAGAATTGAAGAGGTGGATTTCAACATTTGTGGGTTGTCGATGGAGTGTTTTTTGCCTCCAGCTGATATGAAGAGAGATCAAAATGTGGGGGATCAACTGGTGGGAGAAAGCTAGGGTTCTTATGGGTTGTCTTGTATATATAGGTGCTTTAGTTCTTCATTGGATTAACTCTCTAATTCAACAATATGAATGTGATGGCGCTGATTGATTGATTGTTCTTTCTTTTCTTTCCTTTTTTTGCCTAAAAATATGCCCTAAGAGTATATATTTTGTGTAGCTTCACCCCACTTTATATAATATTGTCATTCTTTTGGCAAAGTTTATATAGTTTTGTTCATGGAGTTAGTTCAAAACTCGTTATACTACATAGGAAAACTCTATTTATAAACTATTCATTTTTCACTTTTCCAAACGATATGAGATTATGCATCCCCAATAGTTAATGATGCACAAAAGTCGGTTCGGTTGGATTTTAGAATCGAACCGAAACCGAACCAACTTTGTTGGGTTTGTACAAAATGGAACCAAAATCGAACTAGTTAAGGCGAGGAACCAAACCAAAATTCAGTTTTGATTCTACTCATTATATAAAATAACATTTTATATATATATAAAATTTTTACTAATGTAAATTTGACCAAAATATTTTAAATGGATGAGAGAGCGAATGAATTGATGGTCATTGGATGAGAGAGCAGATGAATTGATGGTCGATGAATGAAATTCATGAGAAAGCAGACAAATTGTTGGTCGTTGCATAAGCAAGGTTGGACGTCCTTCAGTAAAGGGGGACGTCCGACATTAGGTGATACACATCCTTCATTGATGGGGAGACGCCCGACACTAGGTGAGGACGTCCATTAAACATATAAGGAATATAAATTCTACTTCATCATTAAAATTTAAATATGGTAACATACAAGTTTTAATTCATCATTAAACATACAAGTTCTAAATCAGTTATAATTTGTCATTAAACAATAAATATACAAGTTCTAAGTCATCACTGCTCACTAGTCACTGAGCTCGACTGGTCCACTATTTTCATTAGTTGATGTAAGCTCTACAAATTATAAATTTCAAACAAATTAAGAAAAAAGATAATAATCAATAAAATGAATAGAGAAGAAAAATATAAAACACACCTTGATCGAATTTGTCAATACTATCCACTACATCGTTCAGGTTGATAGATTGATGTTTTGATAATCGAATCCAACTTTGAGTGAAAATAAGAGTCTCGACAATCTTTGCTGACAAAGAACTACGAAATGAATCAAGTATACATCTTTCACTACTAAAAGCTGACTCTGAAGCAAATGTTGAAATATGAATAACCAATACATTCTTCGCCATTTTACTTAATATTGGAAATTTCAACAAATTCACTTTCTACCATGTTAGAATATCTTATTTGACTAAGAAAAACTTATAAAATTTCAGATAATATATTAATCAACTTTAGTTTTATTATTTGAAACATCATGTTCATTAAGACGGTTACAGAACATATCATATATCTTATTGTGAGTCAAACTATTACTTTGTCTCTTTCTTATAAATGATGATGATGCTCCAACACTTACTACGATTATCTTCTGAATTTTCAAAACTTAAATCACATTTATACTGAAAATATAATCTTTCAATCATAATTTCTACTTGACTCATTAAATCATTTGTCTTCTCATTATTAACTAACTTGGTAAGACAATGTTTTAAAAACTTTGTTTTACAACTAACTTGTTTCAAAAACTTTGTTTTATATTTATGATCTAATACAACTGTCACATACATGAAGAAATTAATTTTATTACAACTTCTCCAATACTTATCAAATTTTCCTTACATTCCAATAGTCTTTTTCCTTAATAATGCATTATCACACTGAGCATACACTTATATAACCATTTTCAAATTACATATTTCACTAAAATAAATATTCGAAGTAACATCCGAGGAGGCCGAAAACAATTATAGTTGTATCATAAAAAAAAATTAAGAACTTGATAAGTTCTCTAACATTCATCCAATATTCTATTGTGGAGGTTTTTCTCCACTCAAACAGGCAACATAATGACTATCGATTTTCTCTTAACTTCTCAAAAGCTTTTTTAAAATTTTCAGCGCTTTCTAACATTAAATATGTAAAATTCTATCTGGTGTACACATCAAGACAAATATTATTTTTGCATGTGATTTTAATATTTTCAACACAATTTCTAAAATGTTGCAGCCTTACAGGTGAAGACTGAACATACTTCACAGCTCTACGTACTCTCGTGATATACTTTTGATGATCTTTTAACTCATCACAAACAATCAAATTCAAAATGTATGCAAGACATCACATATGCATGTGTTCCACATTCAAAACTAATTTATTCTAATTTCGAATACTTGTGATTAAATATGAAATCGCAACATCATTTGAAGAAGCATTATGGACCATAATAGTTAAAACATTTTCAATTTCCCATTCAAACAAACATATTTTTAGTTCTCCACTAATCATTTCACATTTATAACTCGAAATCAAGCAAAATTAATAATTTTCTTATGCATAGTCCAATCGCTATCAATATAATGAGCAGTTATACCATGTAACTCATTTTGAATGGAATTCCATGTATCAGTAGTCAAACATACTCGTTGAGAGGTCTTTCTAAAGTATTCTTTCAACTTCGTTTTTTCTTTCTTATAAATATTAATAATATTTCGTGCAATAATATTTTGTAAAAAATGATTGAATAATCATTTAGAAGTGATAACCAAATTATAAAGACTAAATCCAAAAAATTAAAATCAATTTGACCAAATTTAAATAAATCTTAAATTATAAAAAATAATAATATATTTTACTTGAATATTTATGAATAATGCTAAGTTATATTTCATTTGTCTTAATTGTTTTATATATTAGCTCTTAAAATTTCTTTGACTTTATTAAATATGAGAATATAGAAATATTATTTGCGTGTCATTTTAAAATTATCACGAGATATATTGTTTATATATTTGCATAATAACAATATTTACTTGGTTCATTTTATATAATTAATTATTTTATTTATTAGAAAAATTTATTTATTATTTAATTTTTTGAGGGGTTGATTTGGTAATTTCACTTAATAATAATATTTCCACTTATCTTAGTAATTTAATGACGGCTGCGTTGCGAAACCCTAATCTATAAAAGCCCTATATAATCATTCGGCTCTCGAATCACAGCCAGTTCCTATGGCGCCCCCATTCTCTCGAATGAACGCTCTCTTGTTTGGATTCTGCTGAAATTGAGTTCGAGACTAATTTTTGTTGAATCGCTCAACTTTTTTCTGGCGAGGTTTGTCTTTCCGTAATTGATTTTCTGTGCGTCAAAGTCGTGCATCTGTTTACCCTCTCCTTTTTGTGGCATATTTTGAATGCTCGAGGAGATAAAACTGATGCAGAAATCGAAAGGTCGGCCTTACCAGCCCAATGCATCCTTGTTCTTTGCGTTGGCGTCAAATGAACCTTCCGAAATCTCACCTCTTAGTCGGTGATTTTCTCCCCCACTCCCAAATGAACTTTCTTTTTAAATCTTCCACAGTTATCGTTTTGAAAATGATTTCACAGCTGAAAGTGGCAGATGATCGATAATATATTTTACGCTTATTGATATACTGATAATCTGTGCTGACTCTACTCCGCTTATTATCTGATGCCATAGATTCAATTTTTATAATCTCAGCTCTGTTTTTTTTTTTCCATCAATTTTTGGACACGTTGGTCGTTGGTTTCTCCATTGATTTAGTTCTTTTCTCAAACTTTCACATTATAGCTATTCAATGCTATAGTTTTGTTAGCTTGTATCTAAGTTTATCAAAGAGTTTTAAATTTGATGCCTTTTGATTGTGGGTCTCTGGCAAATGAAGAATAAACTTCTTATCCTACACACTGAAATAAATGTGGACTATTACTCCGCTTATTATCTGATGCCTTACCTTTGTCATCACCGTTTTACATCATTCAAGTGTTTGTTGCCTTTGATGATCGTCCCGAATGTTTTTGGAAATGCTTTATTATTATTATTATTATTATTATTGAATTGAAAGTTTGCTCTGGTTTTATAACCACGTCTATGACGAGAAAAAGCAGACGGGCGGTCAGAATCTGATGCTATGTTGAATGTCTGCAACATCCATTCGTGGATTACTGAGGCACTGTCTTTATCTCTTTTGTTTTGAGGGGAGTAAAGTCAAAAATGTTTTTTGAAATGGTAACAGAGTATAAATCTGAACCTATTGGTGCTTGTTTTTATTATATTTTGCATATCATGGTCAGCAATGATGAAGTTGCTTAGTTATGTCTGGACATATGAGATTTGTCTATGATTGAATAGTGCAGCATCTGAGCCAATTGCACAATCTCCCTCTTGTTATGTGATTCTTTGGTTGCTTTCTTATGATTGTTTTTGAAGCGTTTGAATATCCAGGTATTGTCATTCGTCAACTACCTATGGAAAAGATGTTTCTCCATCTAACATCTATCCTATGAAACAAAAATACGGGTAAAGGCAATTGCTTAAATGTCATACTGAGATTGTACAGATGGATCTCATCAATAAATGAAATGAAGGAGCCTCGAGCTTTGGTCATCATGCTCTGAGTTTCTGCAATGGGTTGAAAATGTTTTATGTACACTCATCATGTTTTTCTTTTAAATGAATTGACTTGGAACCAAGCAAGCTTAGTTTGACGCATCCTGTAGGGGTTAAATTGTATTTTACATACAAATAAATGATAGAAATTAGGGAGAAATACATGTTTGATCTTGAATTGAAGGAGTAGTTTGAACTGGTATCCCATCCTGTTAAAAACAGGCACTTAAAACACTATTTTATACTTGAAGATCTATCTTTGCAAGGACATGCACAGTATGCCCCATGTTTTTCCAGCCCAGGGCAGTTAAAAATCTCTTCCTCCCGCATAAAAGAAAAAACAAACTTAAATTGGAAACCTAAAAATGGCAACTCAAATAAAATAAATTGAAGCTGATCTAGTGTTAAGCTTCCACGTTGCTGGGGTTTCTCTATAAACCCAGCCGCGAGTTAGCCCTCAGACTGCACAAAAATCCTAGAGCAGATAAAAATATTCTCTGCTACTCAGCCCTCTCTATAAAGGAGAAAAGTCCCGACCAAAAACACCATTTACAAGCAAGAACTTCAGCCTAAATGTGTATTTACAACCTTAATAACATCGCCTAATCTTCTTCCATGGTCTGAATCTCACCCATCATGATTCTGTTACTGACAACATTAAATCCCAAAATTGATGCACTAACCTTCTTCCCTTTCTTCCCTTTCTTTTTACCTCCTCCCTTGGAAGTTCCGCCTGGGGTGAGAGTGGAGTTTTCATCAACATCTCCTGAATTTGCATACTGAGAATTCACATCTTTGGGACCGAATCCAGTTGCCTTCAGATCATTCTGAGTTTGAAATGCAGTTTCAAGGACGTCTGCTGATAGCAGCTCCTTGTAGTTGAGGAATTTGTCAATGAATTCGTGATCAGGATCATACGATCCAAGGTTCTCTGTCAAAAGCAACTGGGCCTCTGATCTGGATTGCTTCAAGCAAAATTCTAGAAAACTAGTATCTAGCAAAGCAGAGAAAGAAAGATTTAGCCAAAGGAAACTTGAAAACGGAAAAAGAAAGCTTTAGCCTAAGGAAACTTGACTACTTGAGTGCAGCATACTTTGTACCAATTTTAGAACACCTGTTAAATTTATATTAGCACCTGTTAATATTAGCACCGTTGACCCTCTTAAATTTATATTAACAAAAAAATGGTTCGTTTCTATCTTTTATAGGGCACTGGAGATTTCAACCAAACAAATATTTTTTTGGGGTGTACCTTTTGACCCAATGAGCCGAATGCATTCACTTTCACACCAATCTCTGAAGTCGATGGCTTCTGCACAGCAAGGGAAATATTCATTTCCAAATCATTTAAATATTAGAAGACATAAAACAAATAAATTAAAACACTCCAGTCACATTAGACCTGAATGCTTGGTCCTAGCATCTCTTTTTCCTCTCAAAGATGACTGAACAGAGGTTGAGGTAGATAGAGAGATCTCAGAAGCTTTGCCAATCAATGATCTTTGTCTGCCTAGTGATCCAACTGAAGTTCCTTTTCCCGTAGTAGCTATTGTTTCCCAGCTACTCTGAGTAGCGAGATGCGGAAAGTCAGCCCTGTTTGAAGAAGATTGTCAATAAATCACAAAAGATTCATAGACAGATTACATTTCTATCAGTAATACGACAGAACTGTTTCCTTAGCACTTGGTATGTTACATCATAGACTTGTCCTTCATTTATTTTGTTACCCCTTTTTTCCCAAAAGAGAAGCTTTTCAGTAGCTCAGCATACATATTTCATAGGCCATAGAACAACTAAACAGAAAAATGCAAGTTAAAGAAAGATAAAATACATACTGCTGCGTTTCATGCTTCAAATTATCAACTGGTCCCCAAAACAAGTCTTCGTCCCCTTTATTTTTTGACTGAGAAGGTGGGCGAGAATAAATTGAAATTGGGGATGCAGCCTTTGATGGAGATGATGCAGAAACCGACCACGAAGGAACATTGCTTTGGGAAATTTGAGTTGGCTGGGATTTTTGGGGAGTAGGCATTTGGGATGGATGCTGAGAGGAGATCCTTCGTTTCTGCTCCTTTTGTATGTCTCTCAAAGACGTCGGCTTAGATACCTTCCCAGAGTCAGTAGACCATGCTGGGGTAAGGGATGAGTTTGCTGACTCTCCCCCCTTCCAAAAAACAAAATCACTCAAAGAAGGTCCTGATGGGATTGTGGGTATAACTTCCTTTTCCTGCTGAGCTTGCCGCGAACTTTTCACTTTCTCTATGGGACTTGAACCAGTAGGTATGTCAACCGATGCGACGGGTAATGAGGCCTTGGTTCCAACCCTCTTGGCTTTTGCAGCCTTCTTCCGGCTCTTTTTAGTTTCTTTAGCCTCGATAAATTTATCATCATCCATAGATTCTGAATACTTGCTCATTGATACTAGGGAAGATGAACTGTACATAGAGTCAGAAACTTCACTATCCCCTTCACTAAACTTAGGGAAAACATCTTCATCCAAAAGGTCATGTAACTGATTTTTCTTAACCTTTGAATTTAGAGAAGCTTCTTGTCTCCCAGAACCTTTTTGAGTTTCTCCAATATTGCCAACAATCCCAGTCCAAGAAGTTGCCAAACTGATGGACTTAACAGAAGTAGTGATCTCAGATACCACCACTTCAGTCTGTGCTTTTTTCTGTTCTTCCTCCTGAATCTCCAATAATGACTTTGCTTTGAAACCAGGGGCTGGCTTCCAAGCTCTTTGACCAGTCTGTAATTGGATGCTTACAGTGTCACTTTTGATTCCAACTGTTTCAACACCATCTCTAGAAAAGTTTCCAGGCATTGAACTTTGAATTTGTAGGGGATCCACAGCCTCTGAAGAAATAATTTTCTTACTTTCATTTCCTGACTCCTGTCGCTGTAGTGACTGCTCTGCGCCTTTGTCTGACTCCAATTTCAACTCACCAGACTCCGGCTTGCTGCTTTCAGGCAGCTTGCAATTCTGTATACTTTTAGCTATCCCCTTCCCTTGATCAGAGTTGGGTTGTAACTTCAAAAATTTTTGTTTTTTAGATTTCTTTTCAGAAACTTTTCTTGGTTCACGAATTTCAACATTTTCCACTTCTTGCTTAGAAGATCCATGACTGCATGCATCCCTCTCCACCTCTAGCTCTCCGTACACACTTTCCAGATTCATCTTCACCTCACAGGCAGTATCAGAAATTTCTCCCTTTCCTCCTGATGATAAACCAACAACGACTTCATCACTCTCAAAAAGTTCAGAATCTACACCAGCCTCCGATGTCAAACTCATGAGAGTTCTATCGACATCTATAGTGCGTGTTGTACCATGATCTATACTTTTAGGAGCATTAACTTCAGAGGCAGAAACATCCTCTATAAGATCAGCGTGTTCCGTTGACCTGCTCATAATATTTGGCAAAGATGAACTCTCAACCATTTTCGGTAGAGCCAACATCTCCTTTAGGAGGATATCATTAGCCTGTTCTGAAAAGGCAGCATTCATACTTCTCTGCTGCGTACCAAATAACTGATGTGGAACTGTAACGGAGGAACCTTCCAAACTAACATTAGCAGTGACATCCTGGGTAACTTGCAATAGCCTATCCCCAAAGTTAGTAACATGTTCTCCTTGCACATTCAAAATGGGAAGTTGGGAACCATCATGAAGCATCTCTGGTGATGACTGAATCTGAGGCAGATCAGTAAATGCATTCTGTATTTGCACAGGAGAGGCGTGTACCTGACCATAAGATGGATCTGCAATGCGTTGCGCTGACAGAACATGAGAGAGCAACTGTTGTTGACGTAATAGCTGTAGCTGCTCCTCCTGTTTCTGTTGCTGATTAAGTAACAACAGTTTATCTAACAATGAAATCTGCTGAGTGGGAGCAGGTGCCTGTGAATACAGCTGCAATAAGTATTGCTGTTGCAACATATTTAACACCTGTGAATCTTGTGGTAAATTAGATGAAAGCAACTGCTGCTGCTGCAAAATATTTAACAGCTGTTGTTCTTGAGAAAAATTTGAAGACATTATAGTTTCTGGTGCTGAAACCAGAGATGGATTTTCAATAGCTCGAGGAAGTTGATTAGTGAAAGATGGCGGGTTCTGAAGTTGAAACCTCTGTGGCTGAAGCCCAAATGCCGCCGAAGTAGGTAAATTCTGATCATGTTGCATGTCAATCTTACTCTGGAGTGCATCAGACACACATTGGCCAGTAAAACTTGACCAGCTGCCAGCCACATTATTAATTCCAGATGATGATCCGTCTGATATGCCATGGAGGATAGACATCATGTCAACATTCTGGGAATAAGGAGTCTGGTGAGGATTGTCCAAAATTGGGGTTAGAAGTTTTGATAGTGGTGCACGGGAATCTTGAAAAAATTCTGATTTGGAGACCATTGAGGTTGTATCTCTGCCTTGCCAATACTGATATATATTAGGCAGAGACTTCTGCCTTTCCATTGCCATTCTTTTCGCAATAAGGATCGGGTTGTTTCCTCCATCTACTCCTCCACTCACAGGTAAATTATGAGAAGTATTTCCCAAATGTATCGGCATACCTACAAATGAAGTACACAAATTCATGTTAATATTGGTAACAATTCACAAGGTAATAATGGACGACAAAAAATACATAATAACTATATTTTATTGACAAAACAAACCTTCTGAAAAAGAAGAATTCTCAAAAGATGAACTGCTTAAATTAGCAGACATCAGCGACTCCAAAAACTTATTTTCGGCTACTGTCGCTGAGCCATGTTTATGCCTGGTCTCATTTCTCACCAGCTCCATATCGCTCAGACCAGAGTGACAATGTCCAAACCCACTGGAGCTTAGGTTAGTTGATGCATCCACGTGTTCAATTTGCTTGGGTCCACCAAAACCAGGCGGTGGCTGGGCTTTGGCTTGCAAGTGGGGCATGACATCACCAAGTGAAGAAAAAGGTGAATCACTTGGAGCACTTTCCGGGCGAACAAGTAAATCCAGGCCAAAATATCCAGCCTCAAACCACCCAATAATATCAATCCCAGTGAAAGGCCCTTGAGTTACACCAAATGGATCTTGATAATAAAGCCTAAGATCCTCAGGAGAAGACTGTATAGGTTTTCTTAATCGCTGTTCTTCACCAAAAATTCCAGATAGCTGCCTTCTAATAATAGGATCATCACCAATTTGACCTCTAATGTTGTCTTTGGTGTACAACTGATTTGCCAAACTGTTTCCCAATTCATTAGTAAGATTCTTTGATGGTTGTAATAATCTCTCAGGGGTCCTAAAGCTGACATCATTTGGATTTTCTACCCAATTAGGCACAGATGGATGTTTGTTTTCTCCTATTGACAGGGTTTTCCATGTAGCACCAGGATGGACTGATATATTTTTTTGAAAACTTGATTCCTTACTACTTCGCATCTCATCTGCCTGTGTGTACTTACCATCTTCCCTGAAAGCTGCAGGAATGTAGCAATCAGAGTATAGTCAGATCAAATATTCAAAAAGAAGGGAAAGATTATAGCTTCTCAAAAACCAAAAAAGAATTGAATACCATAAAGTTAAATTTTTAATCAGGGTAAAGCACAGGACTACATCGCTTCAAAGCAATCTAATTTTCGCTGGACAAGCCAATTTGAGAATATAATTTGAAAAAGGAGACTCATCTTAGACAATAATACAACCCGGTCTATGTCAAAGATGTTTTTTTTTTTAAAAAAAATTTTAGCCTTTGTTACCTTCTGCTTTGAGCTTATTTCCAGAACTAATCTTGCAATCTTGAGAGGTTTCCATTTTCAATTGAGACCCTTGAAATTGCATCTGTCTTTCATAAGCTCCATCTGAGAAATTTATCTGACTAACTTTAGTGCCCTCAGAGCCTTCCTCTTTGTTTTCATTGAGATCC
This sequence comes from Begonia loranthoides, assembly GCA_022433065.1. Classification (NCBI taxonomy): domain Eukaryota; kingdom Viridiplantae; phylum Streptophyta; class Magnoliopsida; order Cucurbitales; family Begoniaceae; genus Begonia; species Begonia loranthoides. The sequence continues at coordinate 55,354,005 of CM039468.1, forward strand.
TGAGGTAAATCTTCTCTAGCAACTGCTAAAAAAATAAAGTTGCAGCGAATGTTAAATTTCTTTCATAATTAAGAATATTATAATAGTATAAAATGTTATACAGGTGGCATATAATATCAAAAGATGTTACAAAGGTGCAATACCAAGTTTGTTTCGTCTTGCCTGCCCCATATCTAATGAATTTCGCCCATCCTTTGATGTTTGAGGTGCACCACTACTTATAACATCACCTATATCAATTCCATTCAGAACAACCTATGCAAATATAGAAAGCAATCAGATAGACAGCTAAAGGATTTAGTAAATTGTTGCACAAATATCATAATACATATTACCATTTCCTCGGGATTTGGTACACAAAGTGCCAGAGGTTCTAATGGCTCTTCTAATGTAAGAGAAGGCACAGGAACAAGCCCATCAAGTATACTTTGACATGATCTCACTTCAGTTGTTCTGTACACATCAAGTAACTTTGTCCTAGCATACTTTAATGTATAAGGCTCACCCTGATCGCCTTCAAATTTATCCCCCGGAGGACCATAAGGAATAGAATGAATAGGATTAGAATGGTTCATGGAGCTACCAATGGAACCACTCCTGCCACGACTCACTGAAAAGGTTGGAGGTGTATTTTCTCCACGCCCACGTCGATACGAAAATGTAGAAACTTGTTTACTTGGTGTAATTGACTGGTGATGATGAGGTCCTCCCCTTCCTCGGCTTTGAGAGGAAGCAGATCTCCATGGTCGATATTGATTTCCATCCCTATCATCTTTTCCATGACTGATACCATGAGAGGAACTTTTATCATGGAGTAAGTCACCATCTTTCTCAGAGTCCACCCACTTCTCACGCAAGCCTTCTGGTTCTTTGTCATCAGGTCCCCAACGGGTATTCCATTTGCTTTCTCGCCGTTGATCAAAATTACCATCTAAGTTACTGGAGTCCATCCGCCGGTCAGATGGAACACGGCGAGATTCCCCAAAATTTCTATTGAAAGAATTTTCTATCCAGCGATCTGCCCTACGATTGTCACCCAAATCCTTTTCTCCATCCTTCCAGCGATCTTTGTGCAGTGAAGAATTGGTGTCTCTTTCCTCGTCGCGCCAACGGTCACGCTTATCAGCCTCCACATCAAGGATGGATGGCCTAAAAACATTCTTTTTCATTGGGATATCATGCATCACCTCTACATTTCCTGATGCCTTAAGTGTATCTGAGCGGTTTCCATTCACTGGTTGCAGGTTGCAATTGATTTCCTGTAGTAATGTTGCAACAAAATAAATAAATGCACGAGAACTACTAAAGGAAAATAGAAAGATGAATATCAGAGGCAATCACTTTTCAAACACTAGAAAACTGAAGGACTAAACGACATTATATCTATAGTCAATTATGATATTCAAAGAGACTAAATTAAACACATTTTTAAAAACTAATAGATGACATACCCCAACCTCTATTCCCTTAGCTTCTCCTGCCTTAGGCAGTAGCCACTGAGGTGACAGCGGAATTAAATTGCCAGATCCTTGAAAATCTACATTAGAAATAAAGATAAAATATTGGGAGGGGTTTATGGTAAATATACCATGATACACATCAAAACTTTCTATGACACTCAAAATATAGACAATTTTAATGGAGGAAAAAGGGCCCCCAGAAAACATTTACATAAGAAATCAAACAAACTAGTGACTGATGAAGTTAACCCGCAACGTAAATTGCCTTTGGACATTCATAGTGATTTATCTCCTCATGAAATGCAAGTAATAAAACAATTGGACTCATCATTAGGATCGTCTTAATGTTCTTCATATTAAACATTAAATTGCATAATTTCATCAAGAGAGACTGTCAGCAGCACATTTTTTTTTATAAATCATGCAAGGAAATTCTATTACCCTCCAAGTATGAGGCATAACTGACAATGCTGTTGGGTCCTTGATGATGTCTAAATACAGATTAAACATATTTATTTGAAAACCTTGTCATCAAATGTGAAAGCATTTCAAACAATCAGTGGTCCCAGCTACCAAAAAGAAAGAAGCTATTCAAGAAGAATAAACAACAAACTTTTTGGCATGCATTGTAGCCTGAACTTTCTTTCCCGTGTAGAAGAACAATAAAAGAAAGAAACCCTAGAAACAAAATTGAAGCTTACGTCTTCATCCCAGAAAAGAAAGACTTCAATCAACAACCTAAAGAAAAAAAAAACAAAAAGAAAGGCTGAGAATTATATAACTAAAGGAACCAGTAACATCCATTATTTCGTTCCAAAGTCTAAAACCTAGGCATAGAGGAAAATTTATCAAGCTCCAGCAATCAACAGAAAACCCTAGATGCGTTACAGGATTCAAAACCCACGTATGCAAAAGACAAAGTCCTCACGACTGAAGTGACAACGAAAATGGAAACCTGGTATCACTGGGGTAAGCTAAGAAACAGGAGAAAGGCAGCAAGAAAAATGTGAGAAGACAAAGAAAGTTCAAGGAAATGGTGGTGAGAGAAGGAGCACCTATGGAGATCTGATGAGGAGTGGTGACAGAAAGTTTGGGATGGGCATCGGAATCGGAGCGGGCAGCCATGATCAGTTACAGAGAGAGAGAGAGAGAGAGAGAGAGAGAGATGGAGGCAAAGAAATCCTTTCGGCAGTCGGTTGCACTGGAACAGGGTGAGAGAGAACCTGGTCAGGGTTGCGGGGGAATATAAAGTTTGGAGGCCAAACAGAAAATAAAATGTGTGCGTACGTTAAGAGCATTTGCGCTAATGGTTCACTTTAGACACAATCCATTTTGTTTTACGACCTTGACGATTTCTATTGATTCTCCGGATAAGCTAATCTTCTTCACGCGCAAGCGCTGTTTGTTAGCACCACGCGTCTTGAGAAAATGGCCGTATACGTATAGATCAAATCCGTCGTCGTTGGAGAAACACGCGCTCTTTTTTGCTCTGTTTCGTACTGCGATGCTCGATGTCGCTTGAACAACATCGAATCATCGCGTTTTGAAAATAAATTAATGAAAAACACGGCAAATGCCCATTTTTATTATTAATAATATCAATATTAGGGAAATTACCAAAATCGCCCCTAACTTATGAGATCACTCAAAAATCAACCACTAAATAATTTTTGCCAACAAATAAAATACTCAATATGGTAAATAAACGGAGCAAATATAGATGTTACATTCTCCGTTAAAAAATATTTTCTTTCTGTAGTGAAATGTAGTCTTTTTGCTGCAAAAAGTGAGTTCTTCGAATGAGACTCTGGAAATATTATAAAAGTTTTTCATAGATCTTTTCTTTTTATTATTTAAATAAAGTTGATTAAAAAAAATCTAACAAATAAATTTCGAAATGATGAGAAGTAGGTAGTAAAATAAAATTCAACATTGATGATGAGAATCATCACAAGTAGTCGAGAAAAATATCAAAGTAAATAAGCAAGTCAATGAAATTTGTTATGGGCGTTGCGACGCCTGATATTAGTGAAATTAAAAAGGGGATCAAATATTAAGTAATGGAAAAACTTTATTTGGATTTAAAGACTAATTGGGTAAGTTGTTGAGGCCATTAAATCGAATCCAGAAGTGTGTTACTAAGGAAATTTATGACTTAATCGGGGCAAGCAATCTAATCTAGCTTTCTATAATTTTATTAAAATGAATTCGTCCGGAGCAAATAATCATCGTAGAAGAATTGACATAATCCATTTGAGAAAATGGCCCAAGGAATGGAGTGGACAGTAAATTATTGTAGGAGAGTGAATTAGAACTTGTCACATGGGAATTTGACCCACCCAAAACACCTCCTCCTCCAAATCTGAAAATGGGATTTGAGTTTTTACCAAATTTAGTTTTTTCTTTGCAGCGAATCGACATGTTCATTGAGTGCCGGGATTTTAGGACTGTTCCATCCGAGGCTTCATAGACTCGTGGGCCACCCATCTAATCGAACGACGCAACCAATTCTTGTCGGCTCGGGTCCTTCTGTAATTGGTGCTTTCTTTTAGCTCATTCCCAACTTTTTGCTAATTGGAGATCTTCAACATCCCACTAAATAACCAAGTTTTTGGAGTTCAGAATCCATGGATACTAGTCACAATCATGATATACAATGGTATTGCGCACTGCAGGCCATGTTGAAACTTAGGCAAGTGATTGCAGCTATAAAGATGAAGCTTTCTTAAAAAAAACCAATGGAAAGTTGATCAGGATTGATTTTAGCTTAGTAACCTCTTCCATTTATTTAATATCATCAACACCACGGACCGTACGAGGTTCTTGATGGTCGGGTTATTCAGCTCTCGGCCATTATTGTATCTTTTCAAAATTATAACAAACCGAGAGATGCTTTTGCACTTTGCATAGAGATGACGAAAACCTTAGCGATACAATAACTTCGTCCGGTGATGCGATCCCGCTGCGAAGAAGTTGTTAAATCCGTGGTAGAAGAGTCGGGAGTTCAGAAGGGATATCCGAACTTGCCTGCAAAGGAAGTCAATCGTTTAAGTTGTCTAACATAAGCATCCTCCCATTAAAAGCCAACACAGATGAAATGAAAATTAGTTCAACTGAAAAAAGATCATCCCATAAAAAGCTACACAGATGCCATTGCATGTATGATAAAAACCTTAAATAAATAATTTTATTTTTATAATCTGATCAGGTTGTCACACTGATTATAAGCTTATTCTTACTAAATGTTATGCCGGAATAGAAGAGTTGTTGATGTAGCATCAACTATAAATCATAAGATTAAGGGCTTGATTATTAACTTTATAACCTTCTCATAAGTTTCAAATTATAACCTTCTCATAAGTTTCAAACCACTCCCCACCCAGAGAGAGAGAGAGAGTCACCTCTAAATATCTGTTTAACAACAAGGTTGTACTGAAATTAAAGCCATCAACTGGTTCTCCTTCAGTTCTTGAAGCGTGAAGTTGCTTACGAACATTAGTAGCAAGTGACTGCACTCACATGCATAAAATTAATTAGCAAATGAAATTGCGATATTTACAGAAACAAATTTGAAACTAGTAGTAATGTCACTCAGGAAGGCAACACAAAACTTAAAGCAGTTTTTGGAATGCCTTTCAAATATCATATATTGAAAAACTAATACTTTGGAATAGACGTTGCTACTTCATAAACCATACCTTCCCCAGTTCCACTCCCCATTGATCAAAAGAATTGATTCCCCATACGAAACCTTCGACAGCGATTCTGTGCTCATAGATAGCTAGTAACTGGAGAGGAAGAAAACAAGCCATTGTGTTGTATCAGCGATGGAAAGCCACTGAATTGGAGAAATGGTTATAATGACGACATAAATTTCAGGCAATGAAATATTTTGTTATCTTCATGAAATTTTCTTCTGAAGAAACTGTTTACGAATCTCAGGCACATTGAAAACAGCTGACCAAATTATTAAGGGTGTCATTAAACCTCTCAAATGCTTCAACGTGGACAAATAGCATATGGAGGTAAAGCATAGGAGCTTGACAAGGAAAGAATAATAATAAACAAGAAGAAAAAGACAACAAAATCACAAAGAAGACCAATATCACAGGCCCTCACAAAGGAAGCAGAACAGGGTAATAAAATCACCTACCTGACCGATATTGTAGGCACTCAACAAAGGAAGCAGAATGCTGAAAGAAGGACGATTGCCAGAGAAGGTCTGTGAAAGATTCAACAACCGTTATGGTATTCTTCTGGATTTAAATAGGACATTAAAAAAGAAGTTTCAGAGAGGTAACCTTGTGAGAAATAAGATGTTCAGGCACATTTTCATTATGCAACTGTTCGGGAGTCTACACAAAAAAGTATAAGTTAGAAATACATATGAATTAGAAGAAATCAGAAATATAAAAGAACTACATTAGATTCATCATTGCAATCGGGCATACACTAGAAAGCATTTTATTAATTTTCTTTTCCTCTAGGTCCTTCCCAGTTAGATGGATATAGCAAAATCCAAAAGGGTAATTTTCTTTCTTCCAAATGAGAATTTCTTATCCTTGTTTTGCACATTTTACATTTTTTAATATAGTTTCTCTTTCATAAAAAAAAAAAACAAAGTTTCTAGTTGATCAAGTTACTTTTTGCCTCATTTTGAAGAAAATTAAGTGTCTCAGATTTGTGAAAGTAGTGAGTTTACAACTTTAAATAAGCAGATAAAAAATCCATTTAGCCGTTGTCAAAATTTCAATTTTTTCAACTATTAGTAAAGAAAGTAAGAACATCTGAAAGGAAAAAAAAAAAGCAAGAAACAGGAGACTGTACAAGAAAAAAAAAAGGGAAAAAATCACCTTTCCATAGGCAAGAGCATCTGGCTGTGCGAAAAAATTAGACATAAGTTCATCATGATTACTCACTACTTCGCCTGAAAAAAGGATCAATTTCAAGTTCTATGCTTCACATAACACTGAAATTTAAAAGGAAAAAGAAAAAGAGACCAATAATATAGTACCTTTCAAGTACACAGGTTGTTGACTCTTCACAACACCAATGAAATCACAGGGAATAACACGACCCTGAAATTTTAAAAAATAAATACCGTTTCAAAAATATTAGAATCTGAACAATAAACATCTTTCCTTATGTCAGTGAAGCTATTACGTGTATTAGAATTACCTGATGAATTAGCTGGTAAAAGCTGTGTTGACCATTGGTGCCTGGTTCACCAAAATCAATTTCACCAGCCTCAAAAGGCAGTGGCACTCCATCAATAGATACCCCCTTACCATTACTCTCCATGCTAACCTAATATCAATATTGCACGGCAGAAATTTAGAAAACTAATAAAAATACCAAAGAAACAATGGGCTATAAAGGCATGCCTGCTGGATGTGTGGAGCAAACTTTTCCAGGGCTTGGGAGTACGGTAAGATGGCCTGAATATTTAAGTTCAGCAACTTATATGTATAGAAATTATAGAAACACTAACATATATTGAAGCCTGATAATGTGAGAGAGTAGATGAGTGGTCTCACTCTTGCAGGATGCCCAAGAAAGGAAACATTCCATACACTCAACAAGCCCAAAAGCACCTGAGAAACAACACCACATAATTGAGCAACTTCTGTCTACTGTAAGAAAACCATGATTAACCTTTACATAAGTCACACCCATAAGCATTTAGCTAAACATGAGGTCACTATTACCCAAAAAAATGCGTGAACAGAAAGAAATAATTTTTTCTCTCTCATGATGTGTATTCACAGAGAAATAAGTTCTCTCATGATATGTATTGACTGCCTCCAATTGCTTTTGAATCTGATAGGCATATTCTTATGCAAATAGATCAAAATGTAGGGGGGGTGGGGTAAGGAATATGTCAACTAGAAAAAGAAAAAGAATATGTCAGAGTTTGTTAGCTGAGGTGGCAAGAAAAAGAAAGAGAGGAGAGAAATAAAAGGGCAATGGGGAGGAGGAATTAGGGAGGAAGAAATTGGTTAAGAGTGGTTTAGGGGTGACGAGCCTCCATGAATGTGCTCAGGAGTATGTAATTTGGAGATCATTTTAGTATTAAACTATCCTTCTTCTGATCTGTGTTTCAGGGGCCCTATCAGAATCCTATTCAGCATTTGTGTTTTCTGAAGAATACATACATGATGCTGCATGTTTTATTAGCAATACGCTCTTATTATCAACAACAATGTTTTCCAAGTCACTTACAGGAAGATTTTTCTCAAACGGGGTTGAATAGAAATGCCGATCAATGCTTGAAGCCCCCTTCAAAAACCTTCAAGAGAGAAATGCAACTTCATATTAAGAGAGAAACACAAATCAACTAACTACATCAACATCATCTCTAAATAAAAAGCATTGAGGAAATTTTGTACCTGCTGAAACGACTAATTTACATATTAATGGATTTGAAGAAGGTAAGAATAGTAGTTTTAAAGGCGAAAATCTCATTAAAAAATGAAATATATGGCACCGCAAGCTTAATGTCACAATATTTAATGCAAATAACTGAAGTTTTTGCTATGACCATCCAACTACATAGTTCTCAGTTGATTTTAAGAGCAGTATTATACTTTTGACAAGACAAAGTCAAAGGGAAAACTCACGACGAAGAAAACTAACCCTCACTTAAGTAGTGTTGCTTTAACAAATCCTCAATCTGAACTTTATCTTTTTTTTTTTGCAATGCCCCAATAATTTTTTGTTTTCCAATGCTTCATAAAGTTAATGTGAACAAATGCCTTTCAATTGAAAGAGAAGGAAAATTGCCACCACTCAATCAACTGAAAAAGTATAGTAAGTAGTAACCGAGTACAAGAACAACCTAAAAAGAAAGAAAGAAATTCATATGACATTTCAAGTTACCGTACTTTTCAACAACTGAGAAACCATATTGGATTGATAAAGGCAATACTCCTACAGCACTGCAAACTGCAAGCCACAGATTCACATACCAACTAAAGATCTATTCTAACCTTAATTAGCTTCAATGAAAATAAGCAAATTCACAAAATCCAATCCAAGAAAAAGTACCACTATATCGTCCACCAACCCAGTCCCAGAATGCAAAAGCATTGTTTGGATCAATACCAAACTTTTCTACAAGCTGCAGAACATGGTAATTATAATAGATGTGGTTGGATAAACACTGACAGTTTACTAATCACCAGAACGAAGAGAAAAGTAAATGATAATACCGCAAGGTTAGTGCTAACAGCTACCATATGCTTCGCAACAGCAGAAGGCCTATAATAAAAATGATTATATAGAATATATCAAACTTTGAGTAAAAAAAAAGGAAATGTAGAAAAAGACCTGCAATCAGACAAATTCTTATTTCTTGACATTTTCAGCAGACAAAATCAGAAAACTTTCTTTTCCTTCATGTGATAATAAAAGTGGTATTTAAAAAGTAAAATCGAGTAACAGTGACTCAGTGAGTTTGTTAATCCCACATGAAGAAAAACTGAAAGTTCGCGCTGGTCCATATCTAGTGGTAAAATCTTCAAAGAAGCAGAAGACCAACAAAACAAGGGAAAACTCACTCACCCAAGAGAGTCAATTATCCATTCTCTAATTGTCCTAGCATTCAGCATAGTTTCCGCTGTAGTAAAAGTCTTTGAAACCACAATGACTGCAAATATAGATTTAAATTTCTTAGAAAAGGAAAAAATATCAGCAATGTATAAATAACTAGAAGCTCAGGGAATTAGGCACCGACTCAAAGAAATTCAGAACTATGTAATTAACTTACCTAGAGTAGTCTCCGGGTTTAACCCAGTGATATTTCTTGCCACGTCTATGGGATCAACATTTGCAAGACTGTCAACAGAAGCAAAAAACATGGTTATCTTGGAGATAGAAAGAGTTTTTTTTTTTTTTTTTTTTTTGCAGAACAGTGATTAAATTTCCAACAAAAACATATATCATCAGAAATATTATATAATGATTACATCACAGAGTTCCCTCCACAAAGTCATTTATATAATTCTTCACCTCCTCCACTCCGCCAGTTCATTTCTTGATTACCTACTTTTAACAATATAGACACAGGTAACAATGTAAATGATCTCTTACGTACAGGCAAAAATGGGGATAGTTTGGGAGAGGAAACAAAATTAAAAGACGTATTCTAGAGAAAGGTGTGAAACGATGATTTGCTGATTGAAACCAAACAATTTCAAATAACATTTTTAAAAGATGAATGCTAGAGAAAGGTACGAAACGGTGATTTGTTGATTGGAACCAAACCAAACAACTTCCATTTTTAAAAGATGTTTCCTGGAGAAAGGTACAAAAGGTGATTTGTTGATTGAAGCCAAACAATTTCAAGTAACTTATTTAAGAAATAGTTCATTGGTAGATAGATGAAATAAAACAAATGACATGTAACGTCACTCACAAACGCAGTTGGCGCCCTCTTGCACTTTCAATAGCCTCTGGATCTATAAGTTATAATCAATAACTATTTAGTTATTTTCAGACAAACCTAATGGGTAAATGATCCCAAAAAATATGGGATCACAAAAAAAATCAAGATTGTAACCTGTTTGGAGAGCAGTGTGGACAAACAATGGGCCTAAGAAGCTTCCACCAATACCAATAGCTATAACATCCTTGAGCGCTTTCCCTGTGGATCCTACCTATAAAACTTATGACTGTTACTCAAAATTCAGGCATCATGTAATCAAACTGCATAATAAAAGACAGAACACATTACCCAGGAACCACTGCGAATATTCTCTGAGAATTCCTGAATCTTGTCTAATACATTCCAAACATCTGGGACCACATTCTTCCCATCACTTTCTATAACTGCATCCCTTGGAGCACGAAGAGCAACATGCAGCACTGACCTATTTTCTGTGCTGTTTATCTGATCCACATACAGAAAGACATGTATTAAATAACAATGCATATAAACTAACTGCAGTCTTTTACCAAATAACCTAGATATATCTTCTAGTAAGCTAATCGGTAGAAAAACTAAAGACAATAAAGAGCAACTTACATGCTGCCCACTGTGCATGCGATTAATTTTTTCCTTCAAGCTTGCTGCCTGAACATAGAGAAAAAACCATTAGCTCTTGAATTAAAAGTTACCATGTCCCAGCAAAATAAATGACCTGTAATTACCTCTGCCAAGTTGAAGAGTTTTTCGACCGTTTCAAGGTTTGCACGTTGCCGTGAGTAGTCTAACAATATTCCATCGTATTCACTAGAAGAGATGAATGCATAATAAAAAAAATTTAAGTTACTTCAAGTCATGTAATGCCTAAATATGTATAATTTATAACATGGCACCCCACTCAAAAGAAAAAGGTAAAAATGAAAAGAAAAATAAAATCAAAGACCATCGTACACAATCATGGATTGGCATCTTCCAGTGTCGCTCATTAAACTGCGTAAATGAGTCCCTTTTATGTCCTCAGCATGAGCCTGAAATTAAAAGAAAAAAGAGCTCACACAATAGGCAAATTTCACAATTGAAGTTCTTTCACCATAAAGTATCAAAATCAGCTACCTTCAAGTCCTTCCATGCATCCGTATCGCAGATTAGAGGAGAGGAAGCCATTCTTATCAGCGATTCAGCCACTCAATCCCTGAATTCAACCTGATTGCAAGGTAATAATGATGAGAGAATACACAGAATTATTAAATTAAGAACTAAGGAAATCACTCCCTCATTCTCTGTTACACAAATGAAAGTTGAATCAATGAGAGGAGCTCTTTATACTCGCCAAGTAATCATACCCAACACGTTCCTGAAAAGGAAAAGAAATGAAAAAAAAAAAAAAAAGAAAATGTTGGAGAAGGTTGGTTCAAGCTCATAAAAAACGAAATCATATGGCGTCGAAAAATAGGTTGATTAAGATTTCCTCAAGAGTTCCGGACTTGACAACTAGAACTGAGAGGAGGAGAATATACCTGGAAGAAAGGAAGAGCGACAATCGCTTAGCTGGGAGGCTGTGAAATATGGAGATTAGCTTTTTGTGCAACGGAAAAATGATCATATGGTTTATGGGTTTGGATGGTACGGCGTCGTTTAAAATGGAGCAAAATACGAAAAAAATGTTCCGTTGCCGGGAATCGAACCCGGGTCTCCTGGGTGAAAGCCAGATATCCTAACCGCTGGACGACAACGGAATGCTCGACTAAACAACTTTCTTATAATTATAAAACATATAATAACTACTGGCTCTATTGTCTATTAGTTTCCATGGTATATTATCTATTTATCGTGATTTTTCTGTAGAAAGTTGTATAAACAATTGAATGTTTGAAGAGATTAGTTTTTCTTTTGATGAAAGTTCATAATTTGCCTTACAAGATAACAAATCTTTCAAAAGGTGTCATGGGCTGCTGTAGAGGGCTGTGCCTGGAATAGTGTCACGCCCCTTTTCTCATGGGGCCTAATGGGCTAGGCCCGATGGGAGGCTTCCGGGAGGCCTCCCCAAATGCATGTTGGGCGTGCATTGTGTTCGGACAAATTAGTTCGAACAAAGGATGGTTTTAATCGGGACAAAGTGGCGGCTGGACAAAGCCGTCCGGGCTTCAGACAGCGCGCTGGGCCGCGCCAGCGTTGGGCCGCGAGGATGAGGCTCCAAGTTTGAATTTCAAACTTGGATAAGATCCGATCCAAGAATGATGGATCTCAAGCTTATGTGTCCGCAGCTAAAGCAGCAAATCCATGTGGGGCCAAGATGCACTTGAAGCCAACCAATGGGAGCACGCCACACCCGGGAGATGATGTGTCTTATCCTTTTCGAATTTGAATGTTATCCAGGGGATTCAAACATTCAAATTGGCTTATCCGGGATGACACAACACGGACCAATGGGAGAGAGCCATCGAGGAGGATGATGCAACTCGACCAATGAGAGGAAGCCATCGAGGAGGATGACAAAACTCAGCCAATGAGATGAAGACAAGTCACCATTTTGTAATCTAGGAGATTAGATGGATAACTTAGTCTATAAATAGTGACCTTGAGGCACCAAGCAAAGGGAGTTCGATCCATAATAAAAAGGTGGATCTATCCTTGTGCATTGTGTGGTGTTCCTTGGAGAAAGTGTATTCCTTGGTTCTTTTATTGAGAATAGAAAGAACGGGTTGGGAGTGGGACTCCCGTAAAGCGATCGGATCATTACAAAAAGGCGACAATTGTGGGTGAAGTTCTTGTATTCACAACGAGCAAGAGCTTGGGAAGGCTGGTCGGAGTGGGACTTCGGCGCCATCACACGTTTCGTACCAATTCCGCGGGTCGAAAAATTTGGGTGTGACAAATAGTGATGGCTATTTAATTGGGAGGACTCCTGCGTGAAGGGTAGTTTGGCGTGAACAATAGGTTGCTCTTTCACTCTAAAACCTCTTCTCCCTCCCTCCCTATAGTCTTCTTCCCCGCCTAGGCAATATCCTTCCTGTAATCTTCTTCTTCTTTAGTGCTACTGTTCTCGTCTCTCTTATTCCCTCTCCTCTGTAACCCTTTTCTGTGTTCTCCTCCCTATCCTCTTTTTTCCTTCCCTCAACTCTACTTCTCTGTTCTGTATCCTTATTTCTGTTTTGTAATTCTTCTATTGTAATTCACTCAGAATTAATAGAAGATTCTGTTGTTGGTTATTTTATTGGTTTATTTGATTGTTTTTCTTTGATTTGGAGCCATTGCTCTGGTTATGCTTAGCAAAACCATAACAAAAGGCCGCTTAGTTGATAGAGTAACTTAACTTATGTCTTCAGTGGATCGCGCAATGGAGATTATTGTATGGACGACACTGATTTCCCTCCTGAAAATCTTCCGCCCTTCAGTTTGAAGATTGAAGCCTAACCCAACCTCTAATTCCTGGAATTTCTGTATTCTACGCCGACAGCAGACACGTTGTTTCACTTCTTGAAACGCTGGGTCATCAACAGCTACACTCCAGAGTATTCCCTTATTCTCATTTAATTCTGCGTGATTATTGCTATTTTGTAAGTATGATTCTCGTTTCGATTTTGGAAAATGGAGTTACCCGAAGAAAGCAGATGTTTTAGAAATAGAGTACTTCAAGAGAATATCAATCAGAGATCTTTCTACAATGTTATGGCTGATTGAGAATTAATTTCTTACAACACCATAGCCATACATGATACAAACCACTCAATTAGAACAAAAAACCACGGCTGAACAAGCTAATTCAAACCTTGAAATGTTTTTCCCTTCCTTTTCTCCTGGAACCCTCAGATGTGAAATAGATCTCTAGTAATCTCGTCCACAAGGTCACTGAGGACGTGCTTCTCTACGCCCCTTATCACATCATCTCTCTCAATAAAATAAAACATTCTCTCATTCCATCCCAAATCCCACATACAATTCAGGTCGGGATTTCTGTCGTAGAGATCATTCTCCAGCATTTTTGGCAAGTAGTCTTCCAAAGGGCATTCGTTTCTTCCTTTTCTACCATAAAATTTCAACATTTTAAGGTCATTATGCAATTGCTTTACCAACCCATCGAAGGATCTAATTCTCATTAACCTCATGGAAATGCTTGTGGAGGGATGATTAATGAGTTCTTGCCTTTTTCCTTTTCTTTTGATTATTTCTAAGCTGCATTCCAATGTAACAGTGCTCTCTTCGTCTTCAAAATCATAGATTCCAATCTCAAGAATTCCCGTGGGAACCTTAAGTTTGAAAAGTGCCTCTGCAATGTTCAAGAATAGTTCGCCTGAAATTAGTATTTGCTTAAGGCGACTCTCACTTTCTGTTAGTGCCCCTTGTTTTCTGGACTTTGTAAAACTGCTTATGTGATCTGATTGCTGAGGGCAGGCGATGTGCATTTGGTCCTTAGCAGTCACTGCTACATAAAAAGGAAAAAAAATATTTGAATACAAATTTCTTAAATTCGTTAAATGATTCTTCAGTAGTCATTGAAATATAAGATGATAAATTTGAGCTTCTTTATTGACAACCTTAAATGAAAGGTAAGAAAAAACATTTTCTTGTGGATATTACAAGAAGTTAGTCATGGAGGGGAGTAGACTACCTGCATCTTTTCTGTCTATTATTGTCTGCTATTTAAATGCCTAAGTAAAATGGTGATCTAAACAAAGTAGAATGAAATTTCAACTTTTGGAATTATACATACCTGTTGGTGCATTTGATGTAACATTGATACGACTGAGTTGTTTGTCTCTTCCCAATATCAGTTCTTGTGGATTGCTAGTGACCATTGTGTCTGTTTTCTGATACTGCTAAAGCTAAGATTTACAAGTCAATATTTGATTCTTGTAATAGGCGGACTACAGAGGAATGAAGGTTGTGTTTTTGTAATGTGTAGAGATGTTTTTCTTTTTGAAACTCTATTAAGTCAATTCATAATAACGTGAAATTCTATCAAATGCAATTCATAAGAAGGTGAACTTACATTGCCATTTGAAGGAACTTGTGGCTTTTTAACGATTTGAAACTCATTGCTGTCAGCACCATGTGAAGTATCAACTTGTTTGACTTCTTTGGGGAGTTTTTCTGGGACAGTGGCCTGTTTGATGCTTGGAACTGGCCTATTGGGCTCAACTACAGTTGCTTCCACTTCTTTAAACCCACTGACTTTAGCTTGGTCTTCTCCACTGTGTGCATTAAAATTTTCTTGTATTATTGGCTTTGCCTCCTTAGTAATTGGATTCTTTTGTTTCAATGGTTTTGCTAAATTGTGCATAATCCCATTTTTTCTTGTACTCTCATCATCAATTTTTTGAGAGGCCTCACTTTCTTGTATTCTAGTTGTCTGTGCCTCTTTTGCGGCTAGTTCATAAGACTGTTTCCGTTCTGTTCCTACTTGAACAGATGCATTAAGTTTTTGAAATTCAGCTTCTTGACCCTTCTGATAATAACTTGGTTCTGAACTCCTGTCGGTTAAAGCATCTACGAAGCCAAAGCCACTGCTTTTGTGACTTATCTCGTATCTTGCAAGGTCTTCTTGGTATCTGCTGTTTGGAAATACTTCCGTTTGGATGACATCAAAAGCTTCCTTAGAAATTTGCTTTCTTTGTCCGGGGTAGTCATTATTTAACTGCTTCTTCCGAAGACTTAACAAATTGTCTTTGGGTTTTGATAAACTCCTTGATGTGATTTCAGGTCGCTTTTGTTTTCTATACTGCAAATTTTGTTTTCCATTCTGGTTCTCCCCCTGGTTTTCATTATGCTGGACTTCTCTTGTCCCTGCCTTCTTCAGAACATGTGGTTGTTGGAGTTCAATGCTAGTTGGGGACTTCTTCTGATTTTCTGGTACGCCGCCCTTGCTTACATATCTTTTGTTAAACTGCAAAATGTTCTCCTTGTACCCCTCTGGGAATGCACTTTTTGATATTTTGATTGGCTGAAGTTCCTTCTGTTGCGACCCAAATTTTAAAAGCGATCCTCTACTTTTGCCTTTCTGTGTTTCTTTCTGCTCCCTTTGCCTAACATCCTTCTGTTTTCTCCCTCTTTCCTGGTAAACTTTCTGGTGGGTGATGTTTAGCTGCGGTTGATCCATACTACTTTGTTGACTGTCAATTGTATTATCCCCTTTTGCGAAAATTGTCATTGATCTGATTCCATTCAAGTTCTTCCTGGTTAGGTTTTTACCTTCCTCAAGCTTTGTACTGTGAGTTGGCATGCTTTTTGTTTTAATAAATTCAGATGCAACTTTGAGGTAGTTGATCACTGGTCTCTTATCAGCTTCCATCAGTTTTTTATTTTCCATAGTCTTTGATTCAACTTTTTTGTTGCTTCCTTCTCCAGCGAGCTGTGAAGAATTCATTCCCATTTTGGAACTCAATCCTTTCTGGGTGATGCTCTTGGAATGAGAATCTTCCAGAATATCATCTATCCCCATCAATTTTGCAATAACATTCGACATCCTAGCCTTTCCCTGCTGAGAACTGGAGTTATTCTTCTGTTCTGAGAGTGTGGCAGCTGTGCCATAGTTGGCTGATTTCCTGTGGGCAGCCACATTTTGCGGAATTAGAGCTTGATTTTTGTCGAGAAAGTTAGATGGTTCTTGATGATAATTCAAAGCTGGTTGTGACTGCTTTTGACCGCTCCTTTTAACTCCCTGGATATTATGAGAATTTTTAGAGATCTTGTCAAATGAGAATCTTGGTAGAATAAGCTGCTTCTGCTCATGCATTGGCTTTTTGTTATCTTCATCTTCATCATCATCCAGAAGTGTGATCCTAGTCTTACTTTTTGAGCTAATCATATATTCTGAAGCTTCTTGCAGGTTTACAAGCATTCTCAGGGATTCTTCCAAATCCATGGCTCCTTTCAGAAGCTCCTTCCCTATTTCAACCGAATATTTGTTAAAATTAATGCCGTTGGAGCACGTCTTTAGGATCTGATTCAACTTCTGGGCTCCTTTTGATATTTCCTTTATATGAAGATGCGTTATGGTAGGATAGTTGGGCTGGAACCCGTCTGAACGGCTTCTTTTTTCCATCTTCCCAAAATTCATTGATCCTCTACTGATTTGATGCAGGAAATTCAGCATATAGTTGTTTCTTGCAAAATCTGTGCTTCTGCGTTTTCCTCCATTTTCAAGGGCAAAAGCTAAGGCCATGGAGAGATCTCCTATTTGATGAAAGCTTTGACCTCTAGAGTAAGGGACAACCTGATTTGAGGATTCTTCATTGTAAGGTAATCTATTACTTCCACTAGTATGTGTATTCCTAGCTCTAGAAGCAATCTGCATGGTTTTTAAACATAATCTTAGTAGGAAACAGTATGGATTAGACAATTTAAAACTGATCTAAGAACTTACATTTCCTTGTGTTTTCATGTCCCGAGATCCTCGAGGAATTTGCTTGGTGACCGAATATGCATCTATCAAAACAAATATTTTGAAAATATCAAACACAAATTTGCATAAGTTGTTTTGAACTGTCATTTTTAGAGCGAAAAAGACACATCGATCGACTTATTTTTAAATCATTCTCGTATAACATGTAAATATTTGTAATATCTGTCGATTTCGATTGAATTTATATTCTAATAATCTATGTGCTGATCAAAGGTGTTTCTCACATAGTCTGAAATTACCAGTTCATGTGTTTATAAGCAAGTGATTACCTGCTGTAATTCTGGTTGATTTGTCTGAGTTTTGAGGTGTAGCCATTCTTTCTTTTCGGAGGCGGAGATCATCCAAGAGCTTCTGTGCAAAATCCGATCTCTTTGCCATGTGGTTCTCGAAGCGATCGCGAATTGATTTTCCAGGCTCGGGTATGAAATGAAAAATTGAATGCCTATTGCAGAGGAAAAGAAGATCAATTTTGATGCCGTCTTTTTTTGGTTGGAATGGTTCTTTCTTAGTTGGTTGAGGTGGGAAGTATGGTCTGTATGAGTGCAATCTGAGTACGAAATCTAGTCTGTCTCTCTCTATGCGACGTTTACTTTCATTGTAATGCAAGCAAAGTCACAAGTCTCAAAAGGGGCATCTCTTCCAAGGCTTTCCTCTTTGGCAATCCTTCTCTATTTTCCATATATTCTCTTCTCTTCCACTCATGAGTTGTACCAGAATTACTTTCAGGGCATTTTTCAAAATGAAATCTTTCTTGATGGGTTCAGAAGTTTTGGACCATTAATGGATGTCTTCTTCTTTAGTTGCCAACCAGTTGGATGAGATTTGAAAACTCCATTGATATTATCTTCAAGATTAACTGAGCAGTTAATTGGAAAAGATCAAAACATATATTGACAGAGATCTTTCAGCCAAAAACAAGCACACCCCACTTCTTTAAAGCACATAATTTACAAACAATGCCACTTGATCCACCTTCTTTACATGAAATAATCAAATAACAACACCCTTTTCACTTCTGTAAGCATATATGCATTCTGTTCTGCCAAATTTTGAGTCGAAATTCAGTCTCAAAGATTCAACTGGAAAATCATATGCGAACTTTGCTTGCTTTGAAGGTGTCAAAAGAGGCTCCACCTCAACCTTCGAGTCGTCACTTGGTATGTACGAACCAATAATCCGATTCCTACCCCGACCCCGACGCACACTCCCAGCCCGATTCCGACGCCGACTCTTACTCCTGCGTTGAACCAGGTGAGCTCGCCATTTTCACCCTCTAGATAATCTGTCCTTCCCCAGTGTGTGTTACTGTAGCCTTGTTCAGTTTCTCGACTGTAATTCTTCTGCTCTTCCACCTACGAGAATTAAAGATCGAACCATTGATTAAAGATCACGATTAGGAATCGGTGGACTCTATTTCTTTTTACCTGAAAACCATATTTGTGATCTGAGTATTTCTGTCGTTGGACTGTATCGAACTCGTTCTTTCTGTCATGCGTTGATCCGTAACCCACGCGTAAAGTTTTGGTGAAGATGATCGGCTTTCTGGATGAAAAACCTGCTATGTAAACCTCGATTTCTGGCCAAAGCGATTCTCCTCCGACAACATGCCTTTCCTTGAGAAAAGCAGCACCAGCTTTGTCTCCTGTTTGGCAATTCATCTGCCATTTCTTGGCTCTTTCTTCAGATTTACCGACGTAGTCATTACTTTCCGCCATGTCCAAGACCCCGGAGAGAAGTAGATCCTCACCGTCGAAAACTTCAAACTTCATACTTCCAGTAAATTTCACAGTGTCAGTGCTTATAAATGTTGTCTCTTCAGATTTCTCATCCACCCTATCTCTCCTTAGAAGTGAAGAGACGCTGGTTTCTTCAGAGTACTTAGAGCTCTTCAGGCTATTAACTTCTAAGAAGGTGTTGGGAGTTAGAGGAACGTAATTGACTGTGAAAGATTCCGGGGTGGACTCATCAACTCGGAACTTACTCAGCCTTATGTACAAGACTCTTAAATCAAACCATAACGGCGAGAGTTTTATCCAGGACTTGTAAGAAGAGTATTTCACGATCTGAAGATTCCGGTGACCTGTTTCTTCGTTATTTCTCTGCGCAGCACTGCAATTCTCCATGGTTTAGGCGCTAAGTCACCAAAAATGGCTGCATAAATCAGTTTCAAACAGTATCAATCAGGCTTCCTTTGCAAAAATACAATTAAGAATAGCAATATTAAACTTCAAATCGAGAAGTTTCAGAGCAAAATGAAAATTCCAGATCCAGGACACGAGAGTTTTCTGCTTCACATGAACAACCAAACAGAACCCTTCTGAGAGAAAATACAAGAAGAAGATAAATTCAAAGAAAATGTTCGATCCAGCTATAGAAGCATACAATTACAAGTTCAGACAGGGAAGAACTCAAAGAATTTCAGTTTCAGGTGTATGGAACCCATAAGAAACTAAAAGGGTGCTGGAGTAAAAGACGATCACGAGTCAACGAGAGTTATAGATTATGAGAAGCAATTGCTAAGACAGGCAGAACACAGCTTCAGCAAATTCTTGATACCCACGTGAAAACTCTGAAGGATTCAAGAGAAAATCAGAATTAAACGGAAAGCATACCCAGAGTTTTCCAGTTCAGACCTTCGTAGACATTCAGCTACGCAAAATAAACAGAGTGAAAATTGCAGAAAATGGGCGTAATTCAGAAAACAAAGAACAACCCGCATCCAGAATGGAATATTATTCTTTCTCAGGACGGCAGGAAATAAAACCAATGAAGAAAATACAACACTGATATGGATTAATCTGTTCATAGTTGTCACTCTCAAATTGGGTCAATATCGCTTTCAACCTCTGAGATTAAAGCGTCAGATTTCCTTCCCGGACTGTGTGGCCACAAAATACTGTAGCGACCCCATAATCTCTCCCTCCAGAAACTTACAAGTGGAAAGTAATCGGCAACCAGTTCAAGCCTTTGTCTTTCTTTTCTTAGTATGAAGCTTGGCAGTGGGCCAGATGGAGAGATCGTGTTAGAGGTTGAAAAATGGGTTTCTCTGACGACCAAGAAAAAAGTTTGATCTTATCCAAATTGGAGACGTGAGCGTTTGATCCAATTTAGTGGCTTGCTCCGTCTTTGCAATACGTGAAATGAGAAATTACTCGTGTTATCTTTCTAAATAATTTTAGGAAATTAACCAAACAACCAATATAGAATCAATGGCAAGTGATTAAATAATTTTTGTTGACAAATTAAATACTTAATTATAAAAAATAAATTATATAAATATTACTGTTAATTTTAGGAAAATAACTCAATCTTACGGTTTTAGAGAATTTACAATGGAAAAGAACTAATATCCATGAAAAAATTGTAAAAACTCGAGATTTTTAGTAGAAAAGAGTTAATACACAAAGAGAATGAATTTGAGAAAATACTGTATAAGTTGATTTTAATTTTTTTTAATTTTATAATTTAGAAAATTATGTAAAAGAATATATAATGTTTTAGATGTCTGGTGATTTATAATTGTTTTAATATTCATGAAAAAATCACAGAAGACAATGAATTTGTTCCTTATCTGCAGAGGAAAAATACAAAGGAAAGTCATCTTTCTGCAAAGAAAATGTGTCTTTTCACTGCGAAAAGTCATCTTTTCGCACCAAGTCATATTTCCTCTGTGGAAAGTAATTTTTCATAAATCTTATTTCAATAACTCACTTACTACAGCAAAAAGACAATATTTCACAACAAAAAGATAATATTTTTTAATGAAAAATGGAACTACAATATTTATTCCCTTTTTTTTCAATAATTGAATATTTTATTTATTAGCAAAAATTATTTAGTAATTATCTTAATTATTTTGTTAATTTCCCAACGTATTAAAATAAAATATAATTTAAACTTTGACATTGTAAATCATTGTCAGATTCAATCTTTAGCAAAAAATTATCCACTTATTTAATTATTAACAATTTAATCGCAATTTATCCGTTAAATTTAATTCAGTGTATATCACGTTTGTTTTTATTTAATTAGATTTTAAAGAGGAGGGTGGGCACAACCATAGTTGCTGATCAATCAACTCAAATATATAGATTTCAATGGCTCTTCTATACAAAAACTGTGAAGATGGGTGATGCTCATTGAGTTATCTATTGACAAATGATCAATAATCGACCATCATGTCTTTCTCTGCATTCACCTTCTACCTTCTGGCTTTTGCTTCCATTGAAAGCTAAGAAGCTTAATCGAAATAGCACGATAGAGCTCCAAGTATACCGGGCTATGGCCGCCATGAGGTTTTCCTTGCACACAAAATGCCCTCCTTATCTTGAGAAAAAGTCATCTGGATTTCCCAACTCAGACTCCTTAGTATCGTCTCTATAGGATTCAATATTTCGACTTTTTCACGGATGATTACCCACCCTCCTGGCCGTAATATTCGATCCATCTCGACAATGATCGATATGGGTTCTCTGCACCTGTCAAACAGCATTCGAATTTTAAGGGACGGCGTGATGAACAAAGAAGAGTTAAAAAACTTTGAAACTATTTGAAACCTCTCTCTCACCTGTTCTTCAGTCGCGAGAAAAGATGGTCGGCATGCAAAACATCATACGATCGAGGATAAGTACCAAAAGACTCGCACCAATCATGGTAGACGCCAACCAAGCCTCGTTCAAAAATTATTGGAAGTGTATCGGGTGCGTGGATGGGGACGACATTCATCACCCACACCTTCTGGTCTGTGAGAGCCGATGCAAATCTGTTCATTTTCAAGTGAAATTTTCATTTTACTCGTCCAAAATAGAACAACAAGAAGCTATAATTAGGCATTGCATACCCTCCATAGATAGCTTTCATGTCCATCACATTCCTTACTCGAGACCAGTCGATACCGATTCCAGAGAGATAGGACTTGTCGACAATGGCTTTCCAGTGGCTGGTATCTGCAATTACCTTTTCTTTGTTGCTAAACCAATCAGGGTATGTTTCCAGCCTCTTAGGCCATTCCTCTGGCCACTCTGCTCCGTGTTCTTCAATGGAAGATGGAATGGGGTGCAGGCAACTTCTAATAGGTAAATACCTGTTCAAAAAGATGCAGAATGGAGAGAGGCAGATGTTAAATAGAGAGAATTAGAAAGAGTAGAGAGAGCAAAACCATACTTTTATGTTGGGTAACGTGATTTAGACCAAAACATTTAGAATTATTTACTTATTAGATTTTAAACTTTTCTTTTTATATACAAAACCTCCTCCTTTCAGTTGTCATCATTTTCAATTTCGTCGTCAATTAATCCGTTAAATCGAGTACGTTTATACCATATTTTTCATTTAATAATGTATTTTGACTCGATTTCTAACTCTTCCAGTGATTTCTTATTTGATATCAAACTTTGTCGATCTCTTGACAATGTTCAAAATCGCCGAGGAAGAAATCGCCAAAATTCAAAATCATGTTAGAAATTGTCGGAGGGGTTAGAAAATCTCGTTAAAATATCTAATTAAATAGAAAACATGGTCTATACATGCCGAATTTAACGAATAAATTGATGTGAATGTCCAACTTGCTGACAGTTGAAAGATGAAAGTCCCGTTTATTAAAAAAATAGTTTAAACTCTAATCTGTAAATGACTCCAAATGTTAAAGTTTACCCTTTTATGTTTCTCGTTCTGATCGATTCTGGTTTATCTCACTTTAAGATTAATGTTCTTTGAACTGAATCTAATGAGACTAAAACCATACTGCAAAGTATAATTCAGAGCAGAATGCACATGAGAGACAGTACAAATGGAGGTTTAGTCAAAGATTCAGGTTTACCAAGCTGCATCTGGATTTTCATTTTCCTTGCAAAGAGGAGGATTCTTCTTCCTTCTCAACTCATATATATCATTTGACTCAGGCTTCTGATATATCTTAACACCCACTTCGCTGATATCATCGGTTTTATGAGCCAGGATGTTCCAACAGATCGAAGCTGTCAATGTAGACATGGCTGAAAAGAGAAAAACTAAGGATTCAAAACAAAAATGTTTTGGGTAGGCAGAAACTTATTCAAAAACGAAACACAAACCCAGGTTCGAACCTTCTTCTTCTTCAATGGAGTCATGCTTGGACGACAAAATGAAATATCCAGTTGGTCTTAAAATCCGGTTCATTTCTAGCAGCAGCTTACCACCTGCAAGTAGACAAAAACTAAGTGATGTCGAAGAAATGAGAGTAATTGAGAAAGAAGAAAAGAAAAAGTGGAGACGAAAACCATTGGATTGCCACGATATGCCGCACTCGCCACAATGAATAGCATCAAAAACGCCACTAGGAAAAGGAAGTCTTCTACTTTCGAAAGGACTGACTATGGCTGGAATTCCTCGCTCGAGCGTGACTTGGGCTAAGTCGACCAAGTCGTCCTTCAAGCCCAGTGATAATGTTAAGACGTCCTTATCGAGGAGGGAAATGCCTAAACTCGAATCTGTACAACCGATTTCTAGTATTACACGAATATTCTTTCCCCACTCAATATCCGGTACCATCTGTCAATTGTGTTTTGAGTTTCAAAATGCTGTATGTTTGACAAAGAGCATAATGAAAATTACAAACTGAACACTCAAATTCAAGAGATATGCTCTTTTTTTCCTCTCAAGAACAAGAGTGGAAATACATCATTTAAACTTCGTTGTCTTCTATCAATCATCATTTGTGAGAATGATTGTCGGAAGAGACGAGCTCATCATTTGGTTGATTCTTTTGTCGTACATTTCCAACGTAATGATGGAGCATAAAGTAAAAGATGAGCCACAAACAAGAGATAATGAAAAGTTCACCTCTTCAATGGATTCGAGGTAGTGAAGAACTCCCCCCTTGAACTCCGTCTGGTTCTGAGGAAACGTAAGAAATTCTCCAAGATCCATCAACCAATCATGCTTCTTCACAAATGCAGCCAGTTTCGGATGTGCCACATTATTGTACATTATCTATAACATTTTATGTTGTCAAAAACAAAGTCAATCTAAAAGAAGCAACAGAGAAAAAAAAAAGGTCATTTATAAACCTTCATTTTGCTGTCAGGCCATTGCAATGGAGGCTCATACCCTCCAAGGGGGAGAGGCACAAGACACATTGGAGGTGCTCTGGGGCAACTCCTCTCCTTATGCCGATAAGCCTGCAGCCTCCCCATTCCAATCTCAATGTCGATACAAGGAATATAATTGTGTTTGCTTCTAGTTTTGCATAACCTCCAATTGTATTGAGCTTTAGAATCAAATAATGGACCTTTTATCTTCTTCTTTTTCAGTTTGGTTATTGGCTCGTCGGTCTCTTCGCGTCTGTGATCCACTGGCTCGACGAGATCATCTTCTGTTTCCGTTTCACCATTGTCTGAAACTTCTTCTCCTTTCCCATCTTCTACTTCTTCCTCCTCTTCATTCTCTTTCTTAGAGTCATCACCCTCAGATTCTTCTGACCTATGATTCTCTTTTGTTTCCCCATCCATTAGCTTTCCCTTCAGTTTGTCATTTTCCCCATTTGCCTCTTTACTATGTTCTTTACCAGATTCAGGCTCATTTGCAGAAAGAGAAGAAGATTGATTAACCTTTTTTACATCCTTACTATCCAAATCAGATTTAACTGTAGACTTATCCTTGCTCGCTTCTGTTACAAGTGGGCACTACCTCGTCGCTGGATATTGTCCGCTTTGGGCCTCCCATACGACCCGCACGGGTTTGTTCTCAGCTCAGGGCCCCATAACCCTAAGCCAAAACGCGTCCAACAGGCAAGGATGGGTACACACTTATACACTAGTCCCAAATCCTTCCCATTTCCAATGTGGTATTGCAGGTCCCCTTGCAACCCACCAAGGGCCAAGGCCTAACCATGACAATCCACCCCCCTTAGGGCCCGACCCGGTCTCCCGGCGTCGGTATTCCACAATTGGAAATGGGCTGGCTCTGATACCACTGTTACAAGTGGGCACTACCTCGTCGCTGGATATTGTCCGCTTTGGGCCTCCCATACGACCCGCACGGGTTTGTTCTCAGCTCAGGGCCCCATAACCCTAAGCCAAAACGCGTCCAACAGGCAAGGATGGGTACACACTTATACACTAGTCCCAAATCCTTCCCATTTCCAATGTGGTATTGCAGGTCCCCTTGCAACCCACCAAGGGCCAAGGCCTAACCATGACAATCCACCCCCCTTAGGGCCCGACCCGGTCTCCCGGCGTCGGTATTCCACAATTGGAAATGGGCTGGCTCTGATACCACTGTTACAAGTGGGCACTACCTCGTCGCTGGATATTGTCCGCTTTGGGCCTCCCATACGACCCGCACGGGTTTGTTCTCAGCTCAGGGCCCCATAACCCTAAGCCAAAACGCGTCCAACAGGCAAGGATGGGTACACACTTATACACTAGTCCCAAATCCTTCCCATTTCCAATGTGGTATTGCAGGTCCCCTTGCAACCCACCAAGGGCCAAGGCCTAACCATGACAGCTTCGTGCTTATTACTTTCCCTCTTATCGTCAGTTTGAACGCCCGATTTACTTACCCTTGTATTTCCAGATACTGGTTCGCCAATGTCTTCGAAGCTTTCCCTCTGGGTAGTTATAGAGGAGGAAGAAGAAGAAAAAGTGGACCAAACAACAATAAAGCAAAATCCCAAGAGGGCCACTCCAGTCATCTTCGCACAGAACCCATAAGGGCGTTTAGCCTGTCGAGCGAGTCGAGCGATTGCCATCTATAGTGCTACAATAGCGTTCTTCAAGTTAACAAGCAAAGATTAAGTTCAAACACAGGTGGAAACCCCGACTAAGGAAAACTACACTAAAATTGCAGAATCTGAATCAAAACGACGAGATCTATAGAGCATCTAACTAAGACAGGAAACTGGAATATCAGAGACCAACTTCAACGAAAATCCATTTAAATGGGCAAAAATCTACGGCTCAAACTGAGTAGCGACCACAATTATATATCTGGGTTTGTCGGGAACTGACTCCCAATGGATCCAGTAAAAAGAAAGAGAAATTGAAAGACAAAGAAGATGGAAGAATTTGGTTGACAAACAGGAGAATATACTGCAGAAATGGAGTTTAGAACAGTGAAGTTAAGCGGAAAAAGGAGTTTTTCTTACATTTTGGATAACAAATCAGCGACTACGAAGCAGAGATTCATTTCCTCAGACATGGAAATTAGAAACACAGGCATGTGGAAAAGACCGGCGTTAGAGCCGGAGTGAGACTTGAGAGTCGACAACTTGGGTTGGCGCATGCGTCAGCGTGACGCCAATGCCATTGTTTTAGTTAATGCCTAGATTTCTTCTCCGACTATAAAATTACCGGCTCCAACTCCATTTTGTTTCTTTGAATTTCTTCTCTCAAACTAAGAACACCCATAAGTTTTGACTTGGAATCATCAAAATTAAAGAACCATAAAAATGTTTAATTTGAGAAAATTAAGTTAATAAAGTAATTATCTAGTAATGATTATTATATTTTCAACCACCCAATAACATTAAAATCTAAGCTTATGCTTGTTTTTTACCATCTCCAATAATTTCTCATACATTCAAAAACAGCAGACTCTCTTCCTGGCTTAATCTGTGCACGGCCTTCAAAGATTTTCTTCTTTCAGCAGCAGCACTGAGTCCCCTAAAAGTCATCTATTGGCTTGATCACCCTCGGCCAATCCAATACAAAACGGGTCATACGACTCTGATTCGATCCAATTTCCGTATAATTAATGGCACAGATGAGAATCCACCGCCCAGTCAGGAGATTTGCTACAATTTTCAGCAGAAGCAGGTGCAGTTGATGTCTGAATCGAGGTTAACGGGCGCGAGTGCGATTCTCTGGAGCTGCTTACATATTGATTTTTATCCTGCATTCGCACAACAAAGAGAAAAAAAAAAAAAAAGAAGAAAGAGCAGCTGAGCTGAAGCCAGAAATAGAAATCAGCAGATATTGAACAAATCTATGGATTCATCAAACTATACCTGTTGTGGATATTCACATACTCATCAGTTTCATCTAAGATCTCCTCCTGCAGAAACAAATGCATAAATGATCTTCAAATGTCGTTATGTCAATATTTCGACCGAGCATTTGCATGTTCTTCGAATTGCAAAATGGGATTGCTTCAAATTCCAAGCATTGAGTTAAATAATTACCTGAAGGAGTTCTTCTATAACATCTTCCATGGTTATTACACCGACAACCTCTTCATTAGCCGGGAACTCAGGAATCGGAGCATTTTCGATATCCAAAATGCAAAATGAGGATCCTCTGTGTCGTTTTCTAAAAGACGCAGAGGCAGGAGGTGGAGTTTTCTTCGTTGGTTGATCTCCATTGTTCACCGTCGAAGCCGATTTAGCATCATTCTGTGCTGCCTCCGGGCCAACACCATCTACAAATCCACCATTAACAAGCAAATGAACTTATAAAATAAACCACCATTCAGTCAAGTAAAATCGCAGTATAAACCAGAATCAACCCCCCGAAAACCTTTTTTAAACAGACTCTCGGATTGGCTTCTCTGCTTTTCACAACTGTCCTTCGAATTATGCTCTTGATGTGCTTTGCTCTTCTTGGTCGTTTCGTTTTTCTCGTTCAGATCCTTAAACACAACTGCAATATGACTGTGCCCTTTCTGGAATTCGTTTAGAATGTCATAGAGAGGCATGTCTTCAGACACTCTGTAGTTCGCAAAGAAAAGACAGCAATTTTAGAGAGAGAGAGAGAGAGAGAATGTCTGACAGAAGAAGTCTTCACATGAGTGTTTCCATACCGAGGAATCTTTCTTATAATCATTTTTCTCAGGATAACTGCATCTGCAGGGTCAACTGAAAGTAGATTTTTAACCTACAAAACATTTGAAAACTAATGAACTAAATAGACTAACTCCAGAACTCTTTCAAATCACCATAGCGGGGGTTGTTCAAAATGGTGGAAAATAACATAAGAACAAGGCAGAATCCTAGACTACTCAGACGGCTGCGTTACCAGAACAAGTCCGATAATGTCCGTAGGCCTTCCCAAATAAACAGGAACTCTACTATGACCCTTAGACATAATTGTATTGAGTGTTTTCCTGTAATAAGAAAGAGATTAGTTATGACAACGGCCAAAGACAGAGATCCGACACAGAACGAACAGAATTCAGAACCAACAAGTCAAGCATCGTGTCGAGATCGAGGGAATATGTATTTGATATGGGAGTCATGGCATCTTTTGCTGTTTTTTCAGTCAATTCAAGGGCTCCGGCTATGATGGTCGTCTCATCGTGTGTTAAATCTCCACCTTTTCCAGCCTAAACATCATCAAATTACCCTTAAAAAAATTAGCCCCATGAAAGATAACCTTTCAGACAATGTTATCCATCCATATTTCTAACATCTAGTGATAGAACCGCAGGCTTTAAGTTCAGGTATCGAACCTCGTTGCCATGAAAATGCACGAAAGTCTTGAGCTCTGCTCGTCTTAAAAGAACAGCGTGGCCCTTTCCCAGCATATAGTCTAAAACCTGCATTGGATTGAAACAAATAATCATAATGTTAGTTTCTTCGTGCTTCTTGCAAAAAGAACAACAATGCGGGAAAATAATCCGGAAAGGTATCTCTTTTGAATTTGATCGCACGTATACAACTTTTCATAGATATGTATCCAAGCGAACACTTAGATTTTACGATGGCGCTAACCCATCGTAAAATTAATAATAACAACTATATTTATGTTCTAACCTTACTGATGGGATAGGAAATGGGGAAGAAGAGTATGAGAAGAACACGAACAAACGGAGCCATCAGCGCTCCGACTTTCAATCCGTAGCGAGTACAAATGGCTTGGGGCAATATCTGAAATCAGCAAGCGCATTACAATGAACAGTAGAATTCAAACATTTCAGACTTTCTTTAAGAGATACCTCTCCAAACATGAGGATTAATGTGACTGATAAGAGAATTGCTGCCCATGGAGGGACGATCTTATCCAAGAATATCGGAAGAGTCTACAGGAAAGAGCACGAAGCATCAAACACCGTCGAAAAGCAGCTACATTTTGCCTGATTTAACCCAGAAAAGATCATTTACCTCCATTGCTAAAGAGTTGCCAATCAAAAGTGTGCAAAGAAGAAGATGCTGGTTCTTCACCACAGGGAATATTTTTGCTGCAACAGAAAGGGAATAACTTTTCGTTTCTATAATCCTACAAAATTTCTTTCAGTGTGATTCAGAATTCATTAAACTGATTTCTGCTGATTCTAACGCTAGAATTCGATCAATGTGGCAGAGAACAATGGAGAAACAAAATAAAGTTGATGAATTTACGTACTGGTTTTCATTCTCGAGCATTAAAATAGGGGAAATACCAGCGTAGAGCCGATCTTGAAGTTGGCCGGACTTGATCAGAACCTCAAGGTCGACGAGACCCAAAGACATCAGACCCAAAGTAAGTCCGGCCATTAATCCGGCGAAAGCCACCAACCCAATAATCACAACTATATACAGAAAGAATTCCGTTTCGCAGCATTGCACATCACCCGCCATGTCTCCGGCCAACTCCTCTCTTTCTATTTCTCTCTCTCGCTAAAAAACAAATGAAGATTTGCGACCGTGCGGGTTTGTCTTTTTTGGTGGCTCACTTTCTGAGACCAATCCTGAAATAAAAGTCAGCCAGAGTGTTTTTCTTCGTTGCCCTCTTTGGCGCTGCTTTGATTCCTTCTGCCATGCGCATTTATTTGAACTCTGGATTCCCACTTCTGCCACCTAAGAATTCATTCCTTCGTTTATTTTAGAACAATAATATGATCAACTTCTTTATTTTGTTGATCCAGAGTAATTGACTTCTTTTTCTTAGTTTTTATTCATAGAAGATCTTAAATAAGAACACTTGATGGTGATGTTCATGCAAATTGTTCATCAAAAGTTCTCAAATTATCCTAAAATTTCAGAGAATTGTTTTTTTTTTGTCTGACTAATTCCTGGTACTTACCCAAAATACGAACAAACCTCCCGGTATTTTCTCTGTAATCTTTGAACCATCAATTTTTAACAACATTCCACATTTATATTTTTAGATAAACATCGTATTGTTGGAGAAGATGATGGAGAGGTGTTATACTCCAGCGATGGTGCAGAGTACTTGGAATTAGGTTAGCCAAGTTTGAATCTTGATTTTTCAATGATAAAGAAAATGAAGGAATGGCGTGATTTAAAAGAACAGCAACAGAAGCTGAATTCATGGAAAAAGTTGGAGGAGATGTATTTACAAACAGTTCAGACCTTGTAAATAAATTCATTATATTAGGAAAAACAAATGAACGTCTGATCTATAAAGTGCACCATAAATTCATGGTTTTACAGTCATACTTGTCCGATTCTGGTCCAGTTTCGGATGGAATCTTGACAAATTTCATGATTCGCCTACAACCGCCATACCCATTTGCGTAGAAGTCCATTCGACAATTTTTCTGGAAAGATTCTTCGTATGCTGTTCCTATCATCTGACTCGGAGAAACTAGTTCTTCT
The DNA here is from genome assembly GCA_022433065.1 of Begonia loranthoides. NCBI lineage: Eukaryota > Viridiplantae > Streptophyta > Magnoliopsida > Cucurbitales > Begoniaceae > Begonia > Begonia loranthoides. Next base: position 55,384,805 of record CM039468.1, read on the forward strand.
TATTGCAGGAAGATTGTAGAGTGGAGTGAGAGAGAAGGCATATCCATTTGTTTTTCATCCACGAAAGACATGTTATTCAGCTGCAACTTGCGCGATTCTCAGTGGTTTTTATTCCTGGTGATTTCAGATTCGGCCCCAACAGTTCTCAACTCATAAAGGTTTCGCGTCTGACTTTCTCAACTTGGAAATTTGGATGGGAAGAATCCCCAGAATCAAACTCCATTTCTCAACGTGATTTCAGCATCCAGTTCTCCGCTCACTCTAATCTCTTTTATGATTGGCAATTTTACCGTCGTAAATGAACTGCACCAGCCAAATGAACAACTTTGTCCTCTATTCCCACATAAACTCTTCAGACCAATTGAAGAATTGCCGAGATGGGCATCTCAAGAGAAGCTTGATTAGAGATTCTGCACATTACCAGTTTCTTTCTGTTCTTCTCAGTGTCCCCATGAATGGCCGACATGGACAGAGGAGTCTACTTGCAGTAAATGACCCTGTATCCTAAAAGTTTTCATTGAAAAAGGAAATTGTTTTTTATTTGAACCGAAAGCTTTACATAAGCAATGAAATTCAATCTTTTACGAATTGTACATCCCAAATTATCAATTACAGAACATTTAACCGGAGCTCTGAAATTCTGGTTGAATGCGGCTAAGCTTGAACTTTCTATCTTTTCAGCCACTCAGATGATCCATCTGGAGAAATGTTTTACCACGAGCTCAACGAATCAGTACTAATGAATATTTTCGGCAGTACCAGAGGAGGAGAAGTGGGTTTTTCAGAGGTCCGTCCACTCCATGACTGACGCTGAATCGAAAGAACAGCCTTTGTAAATGATTTTAATCTTCATCCTTGCCTCTCCATATCATGGGTTTCCACTGGTTCAGGAAAAATCTCACTAGACCTCTTATTTGAGGAAGATAAGTCATTTCCACCGCTTCCATGGGAGCCTACCCTTCCTGCTTGCTTTGACCCACTTGAACTCTCTTTATTTCCATGGCTGCCCGAAGTTCCATCCGACGAGCTTTGTCCCCAGCTCCCAAAAAAAGCAGCACTCCAAGACTGCCTTATAGAGCTACAACTCTCCTCTCGCACAATTTTTAAAGGGTTTTCCAATGCTTTCAAGATGTGCCTCATTATTGGCCGCCTCGAAGGCTTCGGATTTAGGCAATTCTTTGCCACAACTGCCATCGCCCATACCTCTTCTAAGAGATCCTCGTCCACCATTAGAGACGGGTCGACAATCTTCATCACCAGATCTTTGTCGTGCAGGCTGATACTTTCCATCGTTCTTTTAAGCCACTCTTTACTCAAGCTATTGTCTAATTCGCTAATTCCAAGTTTTCCAGTCACAAGCTGCAATAAGACCATTCCAAAGCAGTAAACGTCTTGAGCACAAGTCGCCATTGACGAACCTGTTAATAGAAAAGATCAGTCATTGTCTTTTCATTTCGATTCACCCCAAAATAAATATGTCCGAGCAGAAATAAACAATGAAGAAACAAGATGCAGGGTGAGCAGATGTAATCACCAGAAGGGCCAGGCTCTGAGGTTCTGCACAAATAAAAAAGTACCAGAAGTTAAATTTAGAATATAAACTGAGCTGAAGTTCTATAAGTAGTGACACCGGCAAGTTTCTCCGGTTCAAACATTACTATGAAAGGTTCGTAAATGTAAGAAGCTAAGATTAGACGCGCATTTTACACGACTAAAGTCATATCATTTACTCGATAAAGAAAATACATTCGGGTTTGGACGATTTACGACCAGAAAATTTTGTCGCTGATGAAAAACTTACTGTGATTTCCGCCTCAGTCTCGCGAGCACATTTTGGTGGTGATCTCCTTCCTTGGGACAAAGCTCGTTTAAGCTCCCTAGCCGAACCTCGAATTTGTCATCGAGAAGGATACTGCTGGCTTGAACATCCCTTCATCAACCACCCAAAGAGTATTATTAAGTTCATCATTTCTCATCAAAATAAACAAAATCTAGCATTTATGCAAACATTATAACTTAGAGTTGAAGACTAAGTATCACTAAACCTCCAAGAAAGTCTGAACCTTTTCGATACCTGTGGACAGTAGGAGGGTTGGATTCGTGATGCAGGTAAGAAAGGGCTTCTGCAGCGCCAATTGCAATTTTTAATCTGGTGATCCAATCCAAAGTCTGCGCATTGTCATCGACGGAGTTGGTTGCTTTGTGCAAGAAAGTAGCCAAGTCTCCATGAGGCATGTATTTATAAACTAAAACTTTGTTCGTCTCGTGATAGAGGCAGTGCCCCAAAAGCGGGACAAGTTTCGGATGCGATGATTTGGTTAAAAACTCTAGTTCCCTCAAATACGATTCGTTCTTCAACGAATCAGAACTAACCATTTTGACAACAACAGACTGCCCACGCTCCAAACGGCCACGAAACAGGTCTCCTGAATGGCCGTGTTTCATGAGATTAGATTCACTGAAGTTATCAGTGCAGCGAAGAATCTGGTCGTACGTAAATGAATCTTTAAGACCAGATAAGAAGACGGAATCTTTTGGACGAGAAGGACTCTCTTCTTTTGAAACAGGACCTCCATTTGCATTTCCTCTGCGATTCTTAATGCGTCTATTACGAGCAAGTAAAAGAATGACAAGCATTGATACAAAAATCACTACGAAGCCCAACCCAGAAAATAATCCGATCCGTATAAACTTCGATCGATTGTTCTTTGTTGAGGCGCTTACTCTGGGCAATCCATCAAAAGACATGCCTGTACCAGAATAGAAAAGTGCACAATCCTCGACACTCCTTTGATCTGGCACCATTTGCAGGCAATTACCACTTAGAATAGCATTGCTTCCACTATCATTGAGTATTTCTCCTTGGAAATAGTTTCGGCTCAAATCGATGGAGCCATATGATTTCAGAGAAGCATTCAAATAACCATAGAACAAATTGTTGGAGAGATTAAATACAGCTCCGTAGGCAGTACCATTGGGTCTCAATTCATGCAGGGAGCCTGTAAAGTTATTATTAGATACGNAAGTGGATTGTTTTCTTGCATTTTGACAAGGACAAGCGTACCCTGCTTGTCACGGGAGTGTATGATGGGTCGTTCATCAAGGGTCCGACCCAATACTAAATTTGGTATCCCAGCCCATTGGGCTTATCTTGGATCTTGATTGGACAGTCACGATCGTAACAAATGATTGTTGCTACATGTCGACATCACCATAAAAGCAAAACGGGCAGATAAGGTCAAAATCTGGGAGGGGATGAGAGACTTATCACTTATAGTTATCGCCGTGGATGGAAGAAGGGAAAGCTCAGTCCTTGCTCCTTTAGCCTTCCTTTTGGGATCTCTTTTTCTGCCTTTTCTATCTCCTCAACTCCTGCGGTGTCTCCCATGGTTGAGTTTTCTTGAGCACGACAGAACAATGGGGTCCAACATTGAGGGATAAGAAAAAGATGCATAAAACGACTGGTGGGAATGATTGGACTTAGCTAAAAGAAGGGAGAAGGAGATAAATTCGGGTTGAAATGAAGATGATAAGGATTCTATGGAGAGATAATGCACTAAAAATAGTGTTTTTTTATTGATCTTTAATCGACCCAAGAAAGGCTTCAATGGAGGGGAGGTCACGCTCAGAAAAGATGGATGGATGGTTGAGTTGCAGTGAGGATAACAGCCATTGACAACCTCTTTTGCTTGCATATCTGTATAATCAACAATTCTGTCCACCTTATCATTTCAACTCCCACTTAACCACCATTTTCTTTTTTTGGTTGTCAAAAATTTAAGTTTTTGAGGTGAGTTACACTTACAATATCATCTGCGTTGTCAAATGGTTTTACATAAGTAGGAGATGGGATTTCATACATGAACCACTTACATCAAACGCGCTATAGCCATGGAAGATTGTGTATCTTCCTCCCCAAGACTAATTTCACTATTTACCATGATCTTGAGCCAAAGAATAAGACCGAGTATTACAATCATTTTTTCTCGAGAGCCTGACGTTTACGTCAGTTACATTTGTCGTTAAATCTTTGCTCTAATACCATTTGTATAAATTCAATATCGACCGAGTATTACAATATTGTCCACTTTGTGATTAGTCTCACACCACTTTGTCTTTGAGTTTCATTCTAAAAGGCGTTGCACTAATTGAAATAAATTTTACATATGAATAAATCGCCTCAATCACTTCTAGGTGGCGTGAGATTGTATATACTTTTGTGCTAGGTTAAACCCACACAGTTTATCATGGTTTTGGATTATTTTGACCCAAAACAAGATGAGCCGCCACAAATTAATTTAAATATTTATTGAATAACTTGTTATGTTTTAACTATTTTAGGGAAAGAAACTGCATACCAATTTTGGGCACCCAAATTTCTGCATCATCTTTAACAAGAGCACACATTGAATCTAAAAAAAAGATACATATATGTTACATTTATATTGAACTTTGAAGTAAAAAAAGTTGAGTGCGGAGACATAGATTATTTAAAAACAATAATATTTCCATACCAGAAAATGATTGACCATTGGATTATATATATTCACGGTCGTCGTTCAAAGATAAAAATTTAATAAGAGGAACAATAATAGACCATTAATTTACAAAAGAAAAAAAAAAAATAATCGTGGTTACAATAAATATTTTAATGTACTGTCATAACATGAGTTGTTGGATGAAAAAAAGATATTATACGATCTAGATTAAAAGTACATTTTTGATGCGTTGTCGAAACGTACACCATGAAATCAAAAACTAACCGGTGAAATCGAAACTAGAGTTGGAGAAAGGAGAGGAAGAGATGATCCCATGCAAGTATAGAAAAAAAAGAAGAAAAAAGGGGAAAGAAAACGTGGGTCCAAAAAAGAGATTCTTGCCCAGACCGAATAAATGAAGTTGTCGATGATGTTTTCATGTTGAATCAAATTTACCCTATAAAACAATGCTTTCGGCAGCCCAAGAACACTTTTTCTTCTCTTTGATCCGCCATTGATGATTTCGCCCTTCCAAAGCCAAACAATCACTTGCCCCCACCAATGTCTCTAAACACGCTAAGTCTTTACTTAATCAACTAGACAAACCAAAGCTTAGCCTCATACTTAAGTTTTATCATTTTGTGTTCTAAATCTGATCTGCCTTTTTTTGCTTGGATGCAAACGAGATAGAAAGACGATAACATTAGGTTGGGGAGGGTATATATTGGATTGAGATAAGGTTACCCAATAAACATAAATGATAGCATATGTTCTCGTGTTTTCTCGTGACGCAAATGCTCTAAGCTTGACATTATATTCTTGTCCAATTCCCATCTTACATAATGAATGTCCCTTTTACCATAAAGTTTAAATATATTGTGCTATTAAAAGGCTAAAGATAGATATCGCTCTTGCCAACTTGACAGAATATGCATATACTCAAATGCCACAGCAGGAATCGAGCCTCACCCCTCATAATCAATACATATTGTAAAATATTATCGGATTTTGTCGCAAGTCAGCTGTTGCCGAGTCGATTGCTATTGCTATTGCTATTGCTATTGCCGGCGGAGTTGTCCTAGAACAAAGGGAAATTCGATTATGTGCACATTCAAAATGCTATTTATATATAAAATGTACGACAAGAGTTATAGGGTGGTTATCTTGTAATTAGATTTGAATTGTGTTAAAAAGAAAATGCGAATATGGGAGGCCAGATTTACGTGAAAAAACTCTTTCGGAGAAAAATTACAAAATAATGAACAAATTTTCTATGAAGATCTAAATACAACCGCGAATTTTGTGAGTCTAACTTAATAGAAAAAATAAAACATTGAAGGGGATGTCATGGCCATAACTTCACTTTTAAGCAGCCTTGTTGGAGAGAGAAAATATGGTGTTACTTTGTGGAAGGAATATGAGGAAAATCAAGAACCAGAATTCAAATCCTACTTTACTTCTGTCGAGTAATCCATAAAAAGTTTGACTGCTAGGAATCCCTCTGTTTTCTGTAGTGATTGAACATTTCCTATTTTATGAGCAGAAAGATTTTCAAAATCAAATAACTGGGTTTGGTTTTTAATCCAACAGTAAGTGGTGGGGAAGAAGAAGCAGACACAGAAAATCACTTGGGTTGTTTTGTGAGATAAACCTTCATGTTTTTCAGATGAAAACGCAACTGTTGAAGAACCGTAACACAGACCCCACTTGCCCTCACCTTCACGCATACAAAACCCACTTGCCCACGCCCTCTCTCTCTCCTCGCATTCTCCCTCTAAAAAAACCAGTATAAATAGAGAGAGCAATGCACCTCAGTTTTAGCTCACAGCAAGCCAAGTGAAATACTTGAACGCTGCAATTCCTCATTACCCTTTACAGGCTTCAGATCAGTTCAATACTTGAGAGCTGTTTTATTGTTTCTTCTCCGTTTCTGGATATGGCGTCTGGATCGACATGGACGGCAAAACAAAACAAGCTGTTCGAGAATGCGTTGGCAACTTTCGACGAGGATTCTCCGGACAGGTGGGTTAATCTGGCGAGGGCGGTCGGAGGGAAATCTGTCGAGGAAGTGAAAATGCACTACGAAATGCTCGTTGAAGATGTCAACAAGATTGAATCCGGCCAAGTTCCTTTACCCCATTACATAAAACACGGCAAAGGATACAATAACTACATGCACGAACAACCGAGGTTGGTTCTTGACTTTCTCACTTTTTCTGGAAATTCTGAAAATAATTTTTTGCAGGAATGCATTCGCACGTAAAGAACTTGAACGAAACTAACCTCAGCAAGTTTAGCCTTCTGAAATTCGTTGTAGTTTTACAATATTCGCTTCAGTTTTCTTCGTTCTTGAACTGGACTGTGGCTGGTGATAAAACTTTTAGCAAGCCAATCTTGATATCAATCACTTGATCTACTTTTACATTAATCTACAACTTTGACGAGGTTTGTGTTATTCTTTATGCTTGAGCAACAGACGATGCTTTATCCTATATTCTTCTGGTGCAGGATGAAGGGTTTGAGGTCATAAATTCAGCATGTTATCAAGACAGATGAAGCTCTCTTCCATGGCGACTACAACTGCGGATCACTATCACGAAAATAAGAAAATACTAATTGTCATTGTTATTAGGTTTACTCAATCACATTCTCCACCGGTAATCTCTGTATTTCTCCTTATATTCCTATAAAGAAGCTAATCTTGTGGCTCTTATATTTCTTCCTTTTTCTTTTGTGTGTGTACATACACATATATGCACCATAGAAATCGAATGATAACGGAGAAGAAAATATAAGACACCAAATTTACGTAGAAAAACTCTTTCGAGAAAAAAACACAGACAGAAGAATAAAATGAGATGTACAATATAGACCCATCGATCCGGCCCAATAAAATTCGACCACACCAAAATCTAACAATATATATATATATATAATGTACTTTCTAAAAAGTGGATGTAGATAATCTTATACAACTTTTATTATGTCGCCCATATTTTAAGTTATAAAATTGGATGACACGTGGACAAACAAAAGTCAACATCATAATTTAATCGAATAAAAAATATATGAAAAAAAGGCATTGGTGGGTAGCCATTTTCCTATAATTGCACCCCCCCTCCTTTTATAGTCATGTATCATGCTCTTTTGAATTTAATTATGTATATTAAGGAAGCTAAGATGACATGATTCTTGAGTGTCAATTACACGTAAGAAGATTCTAACCAAACCCTTAAAAAACATATTGTGAATTTTATACTAAGACAATAAAATTAAAAATAAAATGTTATAATTGATACTAGTTCGTTATTAATCAATTATAATATTTATGTGTTGTTTATATTTTGACTTGTTCAATTTATTGGATCGATAATGTACTAATAATTTAAATTAGATTTAAATCAATAGTTCTGATTTTTTTTCATTATTTACTTTATATAATTCAATATTGAAAAATATATATATTCTAATTATTGTTTTAATTTAGATAAATTATTAGTATGTTTTTCTTTTAAGGGCCCATATCCTTTAAATTTTATTAATGGGCCAACGAGCAGATCCGAGCCCAGTCCGATATTTCTAAAGCAGCGCAAAAGTACGAGCAAATTGTAGGAGTCGAAGAGGAACTTCGAAACGACGGCGTATTCTTTCTAGCTGAAGGCTCTGGGGGTAGTACTGGGGAGCTATCGTCAAAAGGAGGAAGAGAAGGAGAAGGAGAAGAGGTGGGTAATTGCAGTCGCCGTTTTCTCTTTCTAAACCTAATTCAATGATCATTGCTAATACTTCTTACTGTTGATTGTGGTTTCAATTTCTATCCCACTTCACTGAATTTCCGTGGTCGATTCGTTTGCTGATTCTGGGAGAACACCAGGATTTGAATCTCTTCCATATGGGCGAGCAAACGCACGTGCAAGTTCAGATTCAACCCCATAGCCAATCACCGACGCAATCTCAGAGCCAATCTCTGTCTCAGTCCGCTATTGAGGTTCAAAGACTTATTGATTCGGCCAATGTCGCCATTAATATAGCTCAACCTTCAACGACGTGCGAGGTTTCAAATGCTCCTTCGAAAACATCCTCTCCTCCATCAAAAATCCCTTTTCGTCCTCGTAAGATCAGAAAGCTCTCACCCGAAAACTCTGAATCGAATTCTCCTCAAATCCTCTTACCCCTTGAGAACCCGAAACCCGTTGCCAGTTTAAGGCCGGCAAAGAATAAGGTTTTGCCGCAACGCGCCCTCGTTGTTGCCCCTCCGCGAATCGTAGCGCGCTCGCTCTCTTGCGAAGACGAGATTGAAATCGCTCTACGCCATCTCAGAGCTGCAGATCCGCGTCTGGGGCCTTTGATAGATCATCATCAGCGTCCTACTTTTGATAATTTCCGCACTCCGTTCCTTGCCCTAGCCAGAAGTATTCTTTATCAGCAACTCGCTTACAAAGCTGGCACATTGATATACAGCCGCTTCATTGACCTTTGTGGCGGTGAGTCCGGTGTTGTCCCAGAAACTGTTCTTGCACTGTATCCTCAACCACTTAGAAATATTGGGGTCTCTAGTCGTAAAGCTAGTTATCTTCATGACCTTGCAAAGAAGTACCAAAATGGGATTTTGTCGGATTCTGCTATTGTGAATATGGATGATAAATCACTTTTCACTATGCTCACAATGGTAAATGGGATTGGGTCTTGGTCAGTTCACATGTTCATGATTTTCTCGCTGCACAGACCCGACGTACTTCCTATAAATGATCTCAACGTTCGTAAAGGGGTTCAACATCTATACAATCTTGAAGAGTTACCTAGACCATCCCAGCTGGATCAGTTGTGCGAGAATTGGAAGCCGTATCGTTCTGTTGGGTCGTGGTATATGTGGAGACTTGCTGAAGCTAGGGGTGCTTCTTCTAGTGCGGCCGCAATGGCTGCTTGTGCTAGTCTGCCGCAGCAACGGCAGGAACAACAGCAGGAGCACCAACATCAGCAGCTTCTTGATCCAATCAATAGCATTCTCAATCTTGGGTATGATTCTCTTTTCAAATTTTAACTTGCTACTTCCTGAAGATTTATTTTCTTCTGATATATTTTCACCTATTAAAGTTTGGCTTTTACGATGATCTGTGCAGCTTGATAATATATTTTCGTCATTTGCATTGCGTATTTCTTGTCACAAGTTCATGTTAGAAACTTAGAACGAAGAGAGTTATTACTTATATCTCACAATTTGGTTTTTGTTCTGGGTGATTGTCGTCTGAACAGTATTATATAAATTCTGGTCGGCTACTACTAGCGCATTGTTTTATTATTGGGATACATGTACAAAAAGTTGCTTATTTCCTTTGAAGGTGGGTTCTCAGCCAATATAAATTTTCTTCAAGTTCTAAATTATGTTACAATATTTCTCTGTTTTGAATCTTCAAATCTATTTATTACTGTGCCAACAGCTGTTCTTTTAGACCTCTAGATCCACTAATCAGTGCTGATGACGAATACAACAGTGATGTATGTACCATAGGAAAAATTGATATAGGATTAATTATGTTATAAACATAATAAAGGATTATTGGAGAGTATGAGCTCTATTTTCTTTAGAATAGTATTTCTTATCTAGATATTTTCTGAAAGTTCCTTAGTTTATGTGGCCTCTTTGGACAGGTGTTGAGGCAGAATCCTGTTATTGAATATTCAGATTTTGATTGTTTATTCTCTTTTTTTTTTCTTTCTAACTTGTCCTCTTTTGTGATTCTCTGTTTCTTTTTTCTCCCTATTTTGTTCATTTTTTTTTCATTTGATCTAAACGTCTTCCTACATCACATGCATTTATGCTGTTCTTGTCAAGATCATTAGTAATGAGGAATTTCTATGCTTGATTAGTGGTTGAGTTTTGTTTCTATTGCTTAGTATCCTCTCATATAGTTTACTCCATTTGTTGTTCTAACACTCCAATTCGTCACCTCATTTCTCTCTCTTCTTAAGTTTATTTGTAGAAAACAACAAGAAGAAGGGTGGAATAATTTAATGACAATGTCAAATTAGGTTTACCATCATCTACCGTATTTTGGTCGTTACATCCTTGAGTTTAACTTTTCTGAGTGAGGATTTCTTGAAGTGTTTAGGATAGCATTACTTTTACATCAACTGAAAGTAAATCTTGTGAAAGTGGTGTAGAACTTACTGAGAAATTGAGGGATGAAGGAGACGACATAAAGAAATAGAGGGAATGTGTAGAATTAGACAAAATACAGGGAGGGATGAAAGAAAATAATAACCTGAATATGATACTAAATTAAAATCTATATTAGAATATTCTTATTATCTCCAATATCGTACATGTGCCATATATTCCCCATCAGAAAGTGTGCTTCAGATCATGATTTTCGATCCACAAACAGAGACTGCATTTTTTTCCTGCTGACATATCGTGCATGTAGAATTCTATAACTTTCAAGGAAGAGATTGTACTGATGGTAAGGTCCTCTACACCTACTTAAAGAACCCCTCAATGTCAGTTAGTGGATGATGGTTCTCCTTGAAAGAAATTGAAACATGAAGATAGAAAAGTTTTATTCAACCTTCTTGATATCTTGCTTTAATAAGGAAGTGATCCATGAACATGAAGATTGAATAGTTATTTTCTACTCGTTAGCAGTATAAATAAGTTGTACAGCCTAGTGGAGTTGAGCACTCAACTCGGAGTATAAATAAAAGAGAATTTGTTGGAGGATTTTATGACTGTACAATCGAACTCTATTATTATACCTTCTGTACTGAAATGGTATTACCCCTTTAAATATTGACGCTCTTTGATGCATGTCTGAGTTCAGGGAGAGGACGGGAAGGGGGAAGAGTGAGTTTGGCGACCGCCACCAATTTTCATTACTTATTTTCCCCCCACCCAACCCTACCCCAGGTAAAACGGGTTGGCAATCTTATAATTAGATCATCTTGTGGTTTTATTTTCTTGTTAATCTCGCCTCTTTTCCATTATAGGTAGGTATATTTCTGTGAGACAGAAAAATATAGGGGGTTGATTAGATTATTGGGAGTTCTGTAAATTATTTTTTTGATGATACGGAGGCTAAGTTGATGAAATCTTAAGATACTTGGTAGTCTGTACTAGTGTCATTGACAATATTGTTTTTGTGATGGCTTGGAATTCAGGGCCTGTGCTTGGGGACAATGATAGAGCGTGCGAATGGGAAGTTTCTCTGATATAACTTGCCTTGCTGCGGCCATATTCTTGTAAGAAAACAGAGTCCTCCACTAAAAAATGGTAAGAGATTGAACGAAGAAGGAAAACGTATGTTGTCGGCAGGTCTCCTGCAGGTTCAAGTATATGGGGGAGGGGGCTTGAATGATTTAGCATTTAAAGTGTAGCTACAGATTGCGTTTGTACAAGACAGCAACTCTTGAAAAACTTTTGGCCACAATTACGCCTGTTTCTACTACTATTCGTGCCCACATGAAAGAATCCCGTGCATTAGCCTTGTCGTTGTTTGTTAGTTGATAGGATTGTTAATGATTTCTTCTAATAGCAAGCAAAAAGGGTCGCATTTGTTTGCCTGACTGGGTGCAGATCATATTTGACAACTCTCTTTTGAGTGGCATTTTGTTCGTCACCTCTTCGTATCTTTGTGTAATTCAAGACAAAGGTTGGGGCTGCTCGATTCTGCTGGGCCGCACTAACACTGGCTCACCAACTTTGCTTTGTCTCATAATAAACCTGAGGAGCCCAAATAAATAATTCAGGTCTATTTCATTCTAAGTCTTTACATTTAATGTGTTCCATACCACTTTAACTATTAATTTTGATTCATTAAATTTAGTATTTATATTATATCAATTTTTCGGGAAAATGACAAATCAACCATCGTGGTTTTCGGTCAATGACAAGTCAACCACTGTGGTATATTTGTTAACAAGTTAACCACTAACGTATGAGAAATTAACAAATCCAACATCACACTCAAGTTAACCCAGGAAAAGAAAAAGCTTGGACGCCGCAAACAAGCGGCGTCCAGGCAAATTCGCCCACCCCAATCATTTTCCCTTTTATAAAGGGAAAATAAAAATTAGGGCTCTCAGTCTCGACTCTCCCTTCTCGAATCTGAAACATACCCTAAACCTAGCGATTTGTGAGAACTGAAGCGAGAAGAGAAAGGTATTTTGGCAAAGTTGAAGCATTTGTTTTCAAGAAAATGGCGCATTGGAGTGCTTGGAGTGTCGAAGAAGCTGATATTAACCGTGAAGCTGTAGTGGACCCTTCAGAGATATTATTGGCGAATGAAAACGAGGTACGTGGAATTGGAAATGAAGTTGCAATTGTGTTGCATTCTGTATCTGCAAGTCTAAATGAAGAGGACAATGAGGACCTCCGATTAGTGTGCCAATCCAATAGTGATGAAGACATTAACATGGCACAGAGTAGGTCTATATGCCAAGCAGAAGCACAATGCAGCTACGTTGGTATGGGCCTTGGCAAAAAATACAGTTCATTGACGAAAATTAGAGAAGAAATTGTTGATTATGCATTGAATAATGGGTACGGCATAAAATTCACCCATAGTGATGCTCGTCGGTTGAGGGATGTCTGCCAGGAAGGATGCACATGGAGGATGCACGCGTCACAAATAGGACATGAAATGACGTTTCAAATAAAGTCCTACAACGACGTTCACACTTGCTCCCGAAAGATGGAAAGCCGCCATGCCACTGCCAAATGGGTGGCAACGCATTACTTAGACAGATTTAAAAGTCAGGCCGATTGGGACGTATCTTCCATAATTGAGACTGTCAGTGTAACGTATCAAATTCAAAACCCCCAATTTACTGCATTTTTCAAAAAAAAAAAAAAAAAAAAAATTGAATTCAATTCAAATCTAACCTAATAACGTTTTCCCCAAATCTATTCTAACTGAAACCAAATTAGTGTTAGATTACTAAATGGTCACGCGTTTTGGAGTAATGGCGGTGAAACGGAAAACATTTCCATTAACGAAATAGGTGTGAGACTCCCCTATAAATAGAGGGTCTCACCGAGGTAGGAAATCACACAAAAATTCGAAGAACACTCGAGCTCTCGGAGAAACTCACCTCTACCGTGAAGAAATCCCTCCCGAAGCAACTCCTCTCCAGTCGAGCTCCCTTCGCGGCGAAATCTCTTCCTCCAGCGGCGGCCGACGACGAACGTAGGACGTGAGACGACCTCTCGACACGAAGCAGAGAGGAACTCTGCCTCTGGTTGCCTCTGGTTTGCGCGTGACGAAGAAGAAGACGGGAGAGGGAGGAAGAAGTGGTTCGGTCCAACTTAAGTGACCCGATCCAGCTTGATCCAACCCGACCCGATCCAGCTTGATCCAACCCGACCCAGTTTCGGCCCGACCCGAACCGATCCAGCTTGATCTGACCCGACCCGACCCAGTTTCGGCCCAACCCGAACCGATCCAGTTTCGACCCGATCCAACCCGAAGTCGTCTTCGACTCATTTAAGGTCTTTGACGGTAACGATATTCTGCCCGAATCTCTTTCAAGGATTAATATCGTTATTTTCGGAAATTTAATAGATATATTATTTTGGAAGGTAATCGACGATTTTCAACGTTCGTTCAACACTTAAATCATCCTAACGTCCTAACTCTCTCGGAATCCAGGTAAGTGGAACACTTACGTCGTTTTGGCCATAGGCCCTACATCACAAGACATATGATATTTTCGTTATAATTATTTCGTTATTAAAGTTGTTATTTTATTATTAGAGTTATATAGTTTTATCCTGTCACGCACGACTAGATATTGACACATGATATAATCAAGATAAAAACTATAGGTCAATTTGTATGTGCATGAAACTGATGGAATTGACGGAAACTGAGATGGCTAATGAAAGCCTGAACGCATGAAACCTTGTGATAGCTAATGAAAGCTTGAAACTTGGTAGGGCTGGAAAAATGAATTCCAACCAGTATGTAACTTTCAAATTTAAAAACTTGGTAATGCGTGAAATTAAACATTTATGCACGTGTTACCACTTACTGAGTTTATCTCACGTTTTAGTTTTGTGATGTAGGTGAATTTTTAACAGATGAGGAACTTGGACTGATCGAGGATTTTCCCGAAGTAGAAGAGCATACAGAGGGAAATATCGAACATTTCAATGATGGGTCAGCAGAATGAATTTTATTAAAATTTTCATATTTTGAGAAGAACTTTATTTAAATGTTTTAATTTTATTTGAATAAGTTTGTATTTGGTTTTTCAATGAACTACGTTTGATTTAATAAAGTTTTAATTAAATGCTTTATGGGATTTTGAATGTTAGGATCTACTCTAATAAATGGTTTTAAACTATTAGGTTGTTTAATGTTTCCGCCATAAATAACTATTTCGTTAACTAATTTTGTAAATTAGGATTTATAACGACCAAATTAAACCTAATTTTGTAAATCGATTTGGGTATAAAATTTTAGGGTTTTCAAAATTGGGGATAATATAATTTGGGGTGTTACAGTCAGGAAGGACGTCAACGTCAACATCACACCCAGCCTTGATAGAAGGGCAAGAAATGCGGCAAAGAAAATTAACAAAGGTGATGGCAATGAGCAATACAAGCTCATTTGGTCATATGCTGAGGAGATTCGGTGGTCGAATCCCGGAAGTTCACTGCGTGTTGACCTTGATATGAGTGTATTTAAAAGGATGTACATGTGCATGGATGCATGCAAGAGGGCAGTGTTGAACTATGGTAGACCTGTTATTTGTTTAGATGGCTGCCACTTAAAGGGAGCGACTCCGGGCCAACTGCTGACTGCTGTCACCATCGACGGGAACGATGGTATGTATCCGATTGCTGTAGCAGTCGTAGAAGCAGAAAATAGGGATTCATGGAGGTGGTTTATAGAATTGTTGCTAGACGATCTAAACACCCCATCTGGCAATGGATGGACAATTATTTCTGATCGACAAAAGGTGTTGTGCATTGCTTTTGAATTATGTGTTTATGTTATGCATGTTTTTTCCAATGTCTGTCTCATATTATGAAAGTTTGCAGGGACTAATGCCAGCTGTGAGAGAGGTGGCATGGCCAGCAGACCAACGGTTTTGCATCCGACACCTGTATGCCAATTTTCAAAAACAATTTAAAGGCAGGTTGTTGAAGGATGCAATGTGGGCTGCATCAAGAGCCACAATAGTGGGGCAATTTGAGAAAGAGATGGCTAAGTTATTTGTCCTTGACCCGGCGGCCCATGAATATCTACGTGGAATAGAGGTGACCTGCTGGGCCAAACATGCTTTCTCTTTCATCCCAAAGTGCGACATAAGCCTCAACAACCTCAGCGAGTCCTTCAATGCCTGCATCCTACCAGCCTGGGACAAACCAATTTTAAGTATGTTCGAGATCATTCGAAAGGGCATCATGGGTAGGATCGTGAAAAAACATGAAAAAATGGCTCACTCGACCGATCTGTTGTGTCCAATGATTAGCAAATGGCTCGCCAAAGTCCAACTTGCCAGTCGAAATTGGAGTCCCCAATTTGCAGGAGCGGCCAAGTTTGAGGTCAGCAACAATACTGACATGTACTCTGTCGATTTGGACAAGTGTACTTGTACTTGTAACCGGTGCGAGTTGACCGGCATCCCGTGTGTCCATGCTATTCCGTGCATTCACTTCATGAGGAGATCTCCTGAGGAGTTTGTGCATTGGTGCTATCACCGGGAAACATACATGGTGATGTACTCCCACTTTCTCCAACCCCTCAATGGCCCAATCGAGTGGCATCCTGTGACGAATCTGGATCCAATTATCCCACCGCCGTATAAAAGGCTTCCAGGCAGGCCCCGCGTACGTAAAATACGGGATGTGGATGAGGCTCCAAGCCAGACAGTGCTTACCAGAAGACATTTAAACGTGCATTGTGGCCGGTGCGGGGGTGTGGGCCACAATGCCCGCACGTGCGAAGGGGGAGGGGAATCCAGTGCAGGGGCTGGCAGAGGCAACAGAGGGGCGGCTAGAGCCAGAGGAAGAGGCGGCAGAGGAAGGTCGGATGACACATTTATGGGTTTCAGAGTGCCTGAGACAGCTCCCGATAGAGTTCATGAGACGCAGGTCAGCGCATTATCGCGTTATGCTTTTAATTGATATTTGAACTACGCTCATTTCCTTTGTAATGTGGTCTGCAGGAGTTTGATGCTGAAGGTTCTCCCACACCTACGTATACAGATGTGGACCTTAACCTGCCGTGATATAACCCTTTTTGCTTGCAACAACTGTACATGACAATCAAAGGCCATTGATGTAATTATTTTGTTGAAAATAAAATGAGTTTGATAGACTTGCCAATTTTTCAAAAATTTGAACAAAATGTCCCTTGTTTCTTGACTCCACATAGTTATTCTTGTACATCCTGCACAAACAGCCCAAACAATTCCAGTATCATCCGACCATCTCATTCATCCACTAAATGTAAACTACACCTAACTTCCCAACATATCATTGACAACTTGACATACATTTTAAAGTACAGGTACACAAAATCAACTAAACTACGCATTCTTCTTCTTCCTGGGCTGTTACCGGCGCAAATCCGTGATCAGAAATGACAAGTTCACGTCAAAGGCTACTTTCTCAGCTCGGGCGAACAACGGACCCTCATACTGAAAGGTTGGAGGTTCGTGCAGGTGGAATTGTTCCTTAATGTGGCACTCTGATATCACCCTCATCCCCTCAGGGGTACACCGAAAGACGCCGAGCGGCCTGTAATGCAAAGGGAACAAGTGTCAAGCAATTACGTGGAAAGCAAAATTAAGAATTTACACTAGGAAAACTACATACTGATGTTTGTCAGTGGGAGCTGTGATAATGGAGATTGATTCCGGCAACAATGTTTGGTAAGCGAATTGCATGTGCAGATCAACGGACGACATAAAACACTCATGTTTCGGGTGTGACTGCAATTTAAACAACACATTATATGATCTCAGTAAACATTAACTCCAACCTGGAGAAACGACATGATTACTTACGTGAATCCATCCAAGTGTGAGTAGATCGTGTCGCTGTTGATAATTGAAAACTTCTGTGTCTGCTTCTGCCGTCGTATAGCACTGCATATAAGTTTGGATGAATACTAAGATAAAATCGTATACACTAATACCCAAAAAAAGGCCTCTCACCGTATCTGGCGTTCCTTTCTGATATGGGAAGATGAGTTCATAGACGAGATACGTATTGTCGATCAGCTTTCCTGCAAGAATTGCGTATGTCTCCATGTTCTTTCGAGTATTTGCCCGGACATAGTCTTGGAACTTACTCATCAAATCATGAGCCTGCAACAAACGATCAGCGTAACCATGAATGAATACACATATATACCGGAATGAAAGACGTACCAGGCGCAAAATTTTAAGGGGCGGCGGCCTGAGAGGCACGGCTAGAGGAGTTTGTAAGCGGCTTCCGACAGGTTCGCTGCAAATTAACAACACGTCAGTACATGAAAGACAAATAAAGTAAAAATTGGAATTCACGTTCAACAAAATTAACTTACAATCGGAATGTCGCATCTGGTGCGTCCGAGGAGGATGACGCACTTCCTGAATGGGTTGATCGCCTCTCCCCTTGCTTAAGTGCTGCCACCATCTCACGATGCCACTCCGCTGCTTGCACATGCCACTGTTGTTCTATACCCCACCTCTCTTCTGCGATAGCCCACCTCTCTTCTGTGAGCTTGGCCGCTTCTTGTATTTGGCCTTGTTGCATTTGTATCTGGTCGGCCATCAATTGCATTTGGGTCATGGACATATTATGGAGCTCCTCCATCTTGCTCATCCAGTTGAGCATCTCAGCAAGTATCGAACTAAAGTGAGATGACTGAGGAGGAGGCGGCAGTGCATGCGAAGGGACTGAATGCGAAGGCCCAGGCGGCAATGGATGTGCTGCTACCTTCTTCCCCTTGCAGAACCATTCACCTTCTATTTGGGTGATACCCATTCGGTCCAATAATGAATTGTTGTACATGTCATTGACCGACTCTTCAATTCTTGGCTCGTTCTCCGGGATGGGGACCCCAAACTGCTCAACAATCCTCTGGATTAGCCAGTTGTATGGCAGGGACTTCGCCGACTTATTGAGCACCTCTTGCATGTAGCTCAGGATTATATATCCAATGTCCACCTTTTTTCCCATAAACACCTTCTCCAGCATATAGAGATCCATGCTGGTAACAAGGTCGCGATGCCCATTTCGAGGCAAAATGGTGTACGTCATGATCAAATGGATCAATCGGGCGAAGGCATTCAACTTCTTTCCCGTTGGCTTTCTGTACTCGACAACCTCGGGATCCTGGTGCAACAATCTAAGCACTGCTAGCCCACCTCCTTGTTTTACAAATGGTGGCTCCCGAGCCATATGATAATATTCCTCGCTTGGCTCATCCAGTACACATCCAAATATCATGTTTACATCGTTGGAAGTGAAACTCAACTCCCTTCCAAAAACGTACGTCCGCACCTCTAATGGGTTAGTGGATATTCGCAAATTTGCGTAAAACAATCTTATAACTCTCTCGCAGTAACTGCCCCTCAAATTGCACAACCCGGCTAATCCAGCAGCTTGAAGCATACGAACAATTCCCATTTCTGCGAAAGAGTCCAAATCTACTATTTTGGTAACAGTAATTCTACGATGTAGTATATCTTCTAAATACCGTGTTTTGCAATTAGCGTTCCAGAATAATTCTTCTTCTGCGTTGGCGGTTTCTTCGTCTTCCACCGCTGTCGGGGGTTGGACATCTTCCACTTCCGTAGTTTGAACGGGTTCAACGGCCTCCACCGTTGCCTGCCGACGCTTTGACCTCAATTTCTTCGGCCGCGATTCCATGCTGATCGTTGAGAGTAATTTGCCAACAACCTGCAGTATAATCAAAAATACAATCAAACAAACATTTGTGAATAATAAAACATCCTAAATCAACAAACCACCAAAAAATAGACAAAATGCAGTTTCATAAATCAACAAACACAATTTAGCTTTAGCCAATGGTACAAGCAGTTTCATAATTGGAAGTAGTGTATCGAGTTTCTTAGTACCATTATCGATTAGAATTGCATTTTCTAGCAAACAAACCCAAACTGCTATTTTGTTTTTAACAAAACTAAAAATAACTAACAAACTCAATTTAACTAACAAACAAAATAACAAGGAAA